>CM065597.1:116262143-116608646 GCA_033119425.1 Bufotes viridis | reverse complement strand
AAGAATCATGCGTCATATCACCCACCACTGAGAAGGCCACTTTCAGTTATTTATGCCCCAGCACCCAGACAGATTAGAGAGGTCCCACAGCAAGGAATCATGCGTCATTTTTATGAACGTCAGCTTGTCCACGGACAGGCGGCTGAGTTTGTCAGTAATGACGCCCCCTGCCGTGCTGAATACACGTTCAGACAAAACGCTGGCCACCGGGCAGGCCAGCACCTCCAAGGCATAAAATGCTAACTCTGGCCACGTGGACAATTTGGAGACCCAGAAGTTGAATGGGGCCGAACCATCAGTCAGTACGTGGAGGGGTGTGCAGACGTACTGTTAAACCATGTTAGTGAAATGCTGCCTCCTGCTAACAAGTTCCGTATCAGGTGGTGGTGCAGTTAGCTGTGGCGTGGAGACAAAACTTTTCCACATTTCTGCCATGCTAACCCTGCCCTCAGAGGAGCTGGCCGTGACACAGCTGCATTGGCGACCTCTTGCTCCTCCTCTGCCTTCGCATTGGGCTTCCACCTGTTCCCCTGTGACATTTGGGAATGCTCTCAGGAGCGCGTCTACCAGCGTGCGCTTGTACTCGCGCATCTTCCTATCACGCTCCAGTGCAGGAAGTAAGGTGGGCACATTGTCTTTGTACCGGGGATCCAGCAGGGTTGCAACCCAGTAGTCCGCACACGTTAAAATGTGGGCAACTCTGCTGTCGTTGCGCAGGCACTGCAGCATGTAGTCGCTCATGTGTGCCAGGCTCCCCAGAGGTAAGGACAAGCAGTCCTCTGTGGGAGGCGTATCGTCATCGTCCTCCGTATCCCCCCAGCCACGCACCAGTGATGGGCCTGAGCTGTGTCGGGTGCCACCCCGCTGTGACCCTGCTTCATCCTCATCCTCCTCCACCTCCTCCTCATCCTCCTCGTCCTCCAGTAGTGGGCCCTGGCTGGCCACATTTGTACCTGGCCTCTGCTGTTGCAAAAAACCTCCCTCTGAGCCACTTCTAACAGACTGGCCTGAAAGTGCTAAAAATGACCCCTCATCCTCCTCCTCCTCCTGGGCCACCTCCTCTTTCATCATCGCCCTAAGCGTTTTCTCAAGGAGACATAGAAGTGGTATTGTAACGCTGATAACGGTGTCATCGCCACTGGCCATGTTGGTGGCGTACTCTAAACAGCGCAACAGGGCACACAGGTCTTGCATGGAGGCCCAATCATTGGTGGTGAAGTGGTGCTGTTCCGCAGTGCGACTGACGCGTGCGTGCTGCAGCTGAAACTCCACTATGGCCTGCTGCTGCTCGCACAGTCTCTCCAGCATGTGCAAGGTGGAGTTCCACCTGGTGGGCACGTCGCATATGAGGCGGTGAGCGGGAAGGCCGAAGTTACGCTGTAGCGCAGACAGTCGAGCAGCGGCAGGATGTGAACGCCGGAAGCGCGCACAGACGGCCCTCACTTTATGCAGCAGCTCTGACATGTCGGGGTAGTTGTGAATGAACTTCTGCACCACCAAATTCAGCACATGTGCCAGGCAAGGGATGTGCGGCAAACCGGCTAGTCCCAGAGCTGCGACGAGATTTCGCCCATTATCGCACACCACCAGGCCGGGCTTGAGGCCCACTGGCAGCAACCACTGGTCGGTGTCTGTTGTTCAATACCCCGCCACAACTCCTGCGCGGTGTGGGGCCTGTCCGCCAAACATATGAGTTTCAGAATGGCCTGCTGACGTTTACCCCGGGCTGTGCTGAAGTTGGTGGTGAAGGTGTGTGGCTGACTGGATGAGCTGGTGGAAGCAGAGGAGGAGGAAGCCGAGTAGGAGGAGAAGGCTACAGGAGGCAAAGAATGATGCCCTGCGATCCTTGGCGGTGGAAGGACGTGCGCCAAGGAACTCTCCGCCTGGGGCCCAGCCGCCACTACATTTACCCAGTGTGCAGTTAGGGAGATATAGCGTCCCTGGCCGTGCTTACTGGTCCACGTATCTGTGGTTAGGTGGACCTTGCCACAGATGGCGTTGCGCAGTGCACACTTGATTTTATCGGATACTTGGTTGTGCAGGGAAGGCACGGCTGTCTTGGAGAAGTAGTGGCGGCTGGGAACAACATACTGTGGGACAGCCATGGCCATCAGCTGTTTGAAGCTGTCTGTGTCCACCAGCCTGAATGACAGCATTTCAAAGGCCAGTAGTTTAGAAATGCTTGCATTCAGGCCCAGGGCGCTAGGGTGGCTAGGTGGGAATTTATACTTTCTCTCCAAGGTTTGTGAGATGGAGAGCTGAACGCTGCCGTGTGACATGGTGGAGATGCTTGGTGACGCAGATGGTGGTGTCGGTGGCACATCCTCTGTTTGGTGGGCGGCAGGTGGCAACATTTTTCCCGAGGCGGAGGAAGATGCTGAGGCAGCAGCAGAAGAGGGAGCAGGGGGAGCCTGTGTGAGTTCCTTGTTTTTAAGGTGTTTACTCCACTGCAGTTCATGCTTTGCATGTAGATGCCTGGTCATGCAGGTTGTGCTAAGGTTCAGAACGTTAATGTCTCGCTTCAGGATCTGATGGCACAGCGTGCAAACCACTCGGGTCTTGTCGTGAGCACATTGTTTAAAGAAGTGCCATGCCAGGGAACCCCTTGAAGCTGCCTTTGGGGTGCTCGGTTCCTGGTGGAGGTGGCTAGTAGCAGGCAAACTCTCTTGGCGGCGGCTGGTCTGCTTTTGCCCCCTGCTCCCTCTTTTGCTACGCTGTTGGCTTGGTCTCACCACTGCCTCTTCCTCTGAACTATGAAAGTCTGTGGCACGACCTTCATTCCATGTAGGGTCTAGGACCTCATCATCCCCTGCATCGTCTTCCACACAGTCTTCCTCCCTGACCTCCTGTTCGGTCTGCACACTGCAGAAAGACGCAGCAGTTGGCACCTGTGTTTCGTCATCATCAGAGACGTGCGGACTCCGATGAGATGGTATTCCCATGTCCTCATCATCAGGAAACATCAGTGGTTGTGCATCAGTGCATTCTATGTCTTTCACCACTGGGGAAGGGCTAGGTGGATTCCCTTGGGAAACCCTGCCAGCAGAGTCTTCAAACAGCATAAGAGACTGCTGCATAACTTGAGGCTCAGACAGTTTCCCTGATATGCATGGGGGTGATGTGACAGACTGATGGCCTTGGTTTTCAGGTGCCACCTGTGCGCTTTCTGCAGAAGACTGGGTGGGAGATAATGTTGTGAACGTGCTGGATCCACTGTCGGCCACCCAATTGACTAGCGCCTGTACCTGCTCAGGCCTTACCATCCTTAGAACGGCATTGGGCCCCACCAAATATCGCTGTAAATTCTGGCGGGTACTGGAACCTGAGGTAGTTGGTTCACTAGGACGTGTGGCTGTGGCAGAATGGCCACGTCCTCTCCCAGCACCAGAGGGTCCACTAACACCACCACGACCGCGTCCGCGTCCCTTACTAGATGTTTTCCTCATTGTTACCGTTCACCAAGCACCATAATAAGAAAAAAAATATTTGGCCCAATGTATTGATTTCAAATTCAGGCATTTTTTCACAGGCACACTATCTGCCTATTTATTTATGTACCGTATTACACTAATCCAGGCACAGCAGTAACCACTGATTTAGGGGAATATCAATTGTAGGTCTAGAATTTAGGCCCTGGATGAAAGGTATCCTTTTATGGACAGATTTACACTTGGAGATGCACAGTAGCGTGTGAAAAAATATATAGGATTATGCTGTCAGCAATTGTATTTTAACACTTTGTGTAATATACCCTTTAACGGACAGAAATACACTTGGAGATGCACGATATTGTGTAAAGTTATTGAGGATGACCCTCTCAGCACTTGTATATACACCTTGAGTGTAATATACCCTTTTACAGACAGAAATACACTATGAGATGCTCAATAGTGCGTGCAGATTTACAGGATTATGCTTTCAGAAATTGTAATGTAACACTTTTTGTAATATACCCTTTTATGGAATAAAATATACTTGGAGATGCATGCTGAGTGTAATATACCCTTTTACGGACAGATTAACACTTGGCCTGCAACAGCTGGAACACCAGATTCCGGGTATTGCTATATTGGCAAGGGAATTTCACCCCAGAACAGAATCTATTCTTTGACGGATACTATTAAACTTGTCCTGTCACAGCTGGAACAACAGATTTACTGTATTAATATTTTTGCAACTGTATTTCACCCCAGAAAATAATATATCCTTTGACGGACACTAGGGACATTGTCCAGCCACAGCTTAAACCACTGATTTATGGTATTGCTATTTTGGCAATTGAATTTCACCCCAGAAAAAAATATATCCTTTGCCGGATACTATTAAACTTGTCCAGCCACAGCTGGAACACCAGATTCACTGTATTTCTATTTCTGCAACTGTATTTCACCCCAGAAAATAAGATATCCTTTTAAGGACACTAGGGAAATTGCCCAGTCACAGCTGGAACACCAGATTCAGGGTATTGCTATTTTGGCAATTAAATTTCACCCCAGAACAAAATCTATCCTTTGACGGATACTGTTAAACTTGTCCAGTCACAGCTGGAACACCAGTTTTACTATATTTCTATTTTGGCAACTGAATTTCACTGCAGAAAATAATAAATCCTTTAATGGACACTTTTAAACTTGGCCAGCCACTGCTGGGACACCAGATTTACGGTATTGCTATTTTGGCAATTGAATTTCACCCCAGAAAAAAATATATCCTTTGCCGGACACTATTAAACTTGGCCAGCCACAGCTGAAACCACTGATTTATGGTATTGCTATTTTGGCAATTGAATTTCACCACAGAAAAAAATATATACATTGCCGGACACTATTAAACTTGTCCAGTCACAGCTGGAACACCAGATTTACTGTATTTATATTGTTGCAATCCATGTATTTCACCCCAGAGAATAATATATCCTTTGACGGACACTAGGGAAATTGTCCAGTCACAGCTGGAATACCAGATTCAGGGTATTGCTATTTTGGCAATAAATTTCACCCCAGAAAATAATATATCCTGTGACTGACACTATTAACCCCTCAAGGACACGGCCCTATTTCACCTTAAGGACCAGGCCATTTTTTGAAAATCTTACCAGTGTCACTTTATGTGGTTATAACTTTAAAACGCTTTTACTTATCCAGGCCATTCTGAGATTGTTTTTTCGTCACATATTGTACTTCATGACACTGGTAACATTTTGTCAAAAAGTTCATTTTTTTGTATAAAAAAATACTAAATTTACGAAATTTTTTTAAAAATTTGCAAATTTTCAAGTTTCAATTTCTCCCCTTCTAAAATACATAGTAATACCTTCAAAAATAGTTATTACTTTACTTTCCCCAAATGTCTACTTCATGTTTGGATCATTTTGGGAATGCCATTTTATTTTTTGGGGACGTTACAAGGCTTTGAAGTTTAGAAGCAAATCTTGAAAATTTTCAAAAAATTTCAAAAATCTAATTTTTAAGGACTAGTTCACGTCTGAAGTCACTTTTTGAGGCTTACATAAAAGAAACCACCCAAAAATGACCCCATTCTAGAAACTACATCCCTCAAGGTATTCAAAACTGATTTTACAAACGTTGTTAACCCTTTAGGTGTTCCACAAGAGTTCATGGCAAATGGACATAAAATGTCAGAATTTTGATTTTTTGGCAAATTTTCCATTTGAATCCATTTTTTCCAGGAACAAATCGAAGGTTAACAGCCAAACATAACCAAGATTTATAGCCCTGATTATATAGTTTGCAGAAACACCCCGTATGTGGTTTTTAACTGCTGTATCACCAAACGGCAGGGCACAGAAGGAATGGAACGCCATATGGTTTTGGAAGGCAAATTTTGATGGACTGGTTTATTTACACCATGGCCCATTTCAAGCCCCCCTGATGCACCCCTAGAGTAGAAACTCCAAAAAAGTGACCCCATTTTGGAAACTACTGGATAAGGTGGCAGTTTTGGTGGTATTATTTTTAGGGTACGTATGGTTTTTGGTTGCTCTATAATACATTTTTGTGAGACAAGGTAATAAAAAATAGAAATTCTGAAATTTCATCTCCATTTGCCATAAACTCTTGAGGAACACCTAAAGGGTTAATAAAGTTTATAAAATCAGTTTTGAATACTTTGAGGGGTGTAGTTTCTTATATGGGGTCACTTTTATGGAGTTTCTACTCTGGGGGTGCATCAGAGGAGCTTCAAATGTGACATAGTGTCAAATATCCAGTCCGTCAAAATCTGCCTTCCAAAAACCATATGGCGTTCATTTCCTTCTGCGCCCTGCTGTTTGTCCATAAAGCAGTTTACAACCACATATGGGGTGTTTCTGTAAACTACAGAATCAGGGCAATAAATATAGAGTTGTTTGACTGTTAACCCTTGCTTTGTTACTGGAAAAAAATTATTAAAATGGTAAATTTGGAAAAAATAACTGTTTTGGGACCGTATTTATTTTATTTTTGTGACTGTGTTTATCTGAGGGGTTAGGTCATGTGTTATTTTTATAGAGAAGGTTCTTACGGATGCGGTTATACATTATTATTATTTAGGTTTTACACAATCATATTTTTTAAACTAAAAAAAAATCATGTTTTAGTGTCTGCATAGCCTGAGAGCCATAATTTTTTAATTTTTTGGACGATTTTCTTAGTTAAGGTATAATTTTTCGCGGGACGAGGTGACGGTTTTATTAGTACCATTTGGGTGTAGATACAACTTTTTTGATCACTTTTATTAACTTTTTGGGATTTGAGGTAGGCAAAATTTCAATTTTATCATAGTTTTTTTTTTTTTTTTTAATGACGTTCACCGTACGGGAAAAGTAACAAACGCATTTTATAGATCAGGTCGTTACGGATGCGGTGATATATAACATGTGTAGTGTATTTTTTTTTCTTTTTTATTAGTGATAAATGTGTTTTTTATTTTTCGTTTTTACCATTTTTCACTTTTTTTACATTTTTTTTGGGCCCAGACCCACTTGGTTCTTGAAAATCCAGTGGATCTGGTGTCTTTATAATACAGTAAAGTACATTATATAATGTATTGTACTGTATTTTTTACTTGACACTTAGTCTGATCAGACTTTTGCCTTTAGCAGATGCATGGAAGGGGTTAATAGGCTGACATCCGTGCCTGCACGGATGTCAGCCGTTACAAGCAGAGTGTTAGCAATGTGCTGACACTCTGCTTGTCACGCTCGGCCATCCTGAAAATAACCGGAGGGGCGGGCAGAGGATCGTGCGCCCGCCCAACCTCCCGCACCGCCTGCCCCTTGCTATTTTGGCAATTAAATTTCGCCCCAGAAAAAAATATACCCTTTTACGGACAGATTTAAACTAGGCCTGCAACAGCTGGAACACCAGATCTACTTTATTTCTATTTTTACTACTGACTTTCACCCCAGAAAATGATATATCCTTTGACGGACACTAGGGAAATTGTCCAGTCACAGCTGGAACACCAGATTTACGGTATTGCTATTTTGGCAATTGAATTTCACCCCAGAAAATTATCTATCCTTTGCCGGACACTATTAAACTTGGCCAGCCACTGCTGGGACACCAGATTTATGGCATTGCTATTTTGGATATTGAATTTCACCCCAGAACAAAATATATCCTTTGCCGGACACTATTAAACTTTGCCAGCCACTGCTGGGACACCAGATTTAGGGGATTGCTATTTTGGCAATTAAATTTAACCCCTTAATAAAATATAGATATTTCTATCCTGAGTTTCTAGCGGTGACAATAAGCACAGCCAAGCCCCTGATGTAGGATATAGCAAAAAAATAAAACTAGTATTGACGGATTGATGGTCTTGGTGGCAGCTTGTGCTGGTGCACCACAAGACACAAAATGGCCGCCAATCAAAGTGACTGAAAAATGCTCTGGTCACATGCTGCACTTGGCCAATCACAGCCATGCCATTAGTAGGCATGGCTGTGATGGCTTCTTAGGGCAAGAAGTAAAACGCTAGCTGATTGGCTGCTGTGCAGCCCTTCAGAAAGTGGGAATAAATTGCCGAACAACGGACTCGAACCCGAACTTTTTTGAAAGTGTTCAGGTCTGGGTCCATGTCCCGAACACCCAAAATTCGGTACGAACCTGAACTATACAGTTCGGGTTCGCTCATCCCTATCCCTGAGCATCTCCGCACTGTCTAATCTAAGCGTTCAGCTGTCCATCCCCTAAACACCCTTGAACCCTGGCCCTGAATGCAAGCATTTCAAAATTCCCAGCCTTTGAAATGCTGCCATTCCGTCTGGTGCAGACAGACAGTTTTAAAAACCTAATGATGGTGGCTGTCCCACAGTACATCGTTCCCAGCTGCCACTACTTTTCCAGGTGGGCCATCCCTGCCCTGCACGAACAAGTGGTGGACAAAATCAGGTGTGCGCCATTATCGTAAAGGTCCACAAAACCACTGATATGTGGACCAGTAAGCATGGGTAGGGATGTTATATTTTCCCAACTGCCCACTGAATAAATGTAGTGGCAGTGGGGCCTGAGGCAGAAAGCGTTGTGGCACATGTCTTACCGCCACTGAGGATTGCTGGACACTTATCAGTGCCTCATGTTTCCTCCTTCTTCTATTCCGCTTCCTCCTCTTCTGCCTCCTTATCCTCCTCTACCGTATCCTCATCCGGTCGTAACACCTGCACCACCAACTTTAGCAGAGCCTGGAGGAAATGATAGCAGGCTGTTCTGAAACTCTGGGGGAAAAAACTCACACCGTGCAGGAGCTGTGGAGAGCTTCAAAGAACAGACTGATGAGTGGTTGGTGCTGCTGAGCCTCAAGCCCGGCCTAGTGGTGTGCAATAACGGGTGAAATCTCATAGCAGTTCTGGGCCTAGCTCGTTGTTTGACGCACCTTCCTTGTCTGGCGCATATGCTGAATCTGGTGGTGCAGAGGTTCCTAAAAAATCACCCGAGATGTCAGAGGTGCTGTAGAAAGTGCAGGCCGTCAGTGAACGCTTTAAGCATTCTTACCCTGCTGCTGCTCAACTCTCTGTGCTTCAGGTTAACTTCTGCCTTCCTGCTCACCGCCTCATATGCAGCGTACCCGCAAGGTGGAATTCCACCTTGCATATGCTGGAGAGACTGTGTGAGCAGCAGCAGGCGATAGAGGAGTTTCAGCTGCAGCACGCACGGGTGAGTCACTCTGCGGAACAGCACCACTTCACCACCAACAAGTGGGCCTCCATGCAGGACGTGTGTGCTATGTTGTGCTGTTTTGCGTACTCCACAAACATGGCCAGCGCTGATGATGCCGTCATCAGCCTTACTATCCCACTTTTATGCCTCCTTGAAAAAACGCTTCAAGCGATGATTAATGTTGAGCTCGAATATTCGAATTGCAAATTTTTATCGGCACTTCGAGAATTCTCGAATATTTCAAATATAGTGATATATATTAGTAAAAGCGATATTAGTTTTTTTTTTTGTTTTTTTTTTATCTGAACCCATTACCTAGTATACCTACCTGCTTCTTGCTTGTGGGCCAATGTGAGAAGGCTGCAACATTGTAGTCTGTAGTGAATAAGAATATTCTTCATTATTTAATTAATTTTCTCTTATGCGAAAAATCGGCAATGTAATATTCGTGTAATACGAATATTCTAAAACATGAATATATATCACTATAGAATATAGTGTTATATATTACATTTTTTGAATATCCAGCATTTTTTCCATCTGAAGTCATGATTCCTCCATGCTTAAGTTGCTTTTGGGCCAATGACTGTTCACATTAAATTGAAAAAAATTGATGAATATTCTAAAACACAAATATATAGCACTATATTCTATAGTGCTATATATTTGTGTTTTAGAATATTCACATTATGCGAATATTACATTGACTATTTTTCACAATCAATAAAATATTCATGAAATATCGAAAATTGGAATATTGCCCCTGCCGTTCATCACTAGCGATGATGGATGAGGTGGTGGCACAGGAGACAGAGGAAGAGGAACAGGGATCATTCACTCGGTTATCAGGCCAGTCGTCCACACATGGCTTGGAGGCTGGGTTCCTGCACCAACAGCGGCCAGGTACACAAGTGTAGAGCCAGGACACAGTTTTGGAGGATGAGGGGGATGATGATGTGGAAGAACCATGTTCACAACAGGGTGGCACCCAAAGCAGCTTACGGGCATCACTGGAGTATGGCTAGGGGATACAGAGGAAACAGACAATAAACCTTCCACTGAGGACCGCTTGTCGTTGCCTCTGGGCAGCCTGGCACACATGAGCGAGTACATGCTGCAGTGCTTGCACAATGAGCACTGAGTTGCCCTTTTTGTTACGAGTGCTGATTACTGGGTGGCCACCCTGCTGGATCCCCGCTACAAGGACAAAGTGTTGTTCTGACTCCACTGGAGTCAATGGAGCGTGATCGGAAGATGCATGAATACAAGCGCACATTGGTAGACACACTACTAACGGCATTCCCATCTGACAGCAGGGGCTCAGTTGAAGCACAAGGCAGAGGAGGAAGTCGCCAATGCAGCTGGGGCACCGGCGAAACCTCAGAAGGGAGGGTTAGCATGTATAAGAATGTGGAAAACCTTTGTCAGCACGTCACAACATCCAGCACCACCATCTGATACAGAACGTCTTAGCAGGAGGTAGTGTTTCAGCAACATGGTGGAAGAGTACATGTGCACACGTCTGCACGTACTGACTGATGGGTCTGTCCCATTTAACTTCTGGGTCTCCAAACTGCCCTGAACATGCCCTTTGCGCTTTGGAGGTGCTGGCCTGCCCCGCAGCAAGTGCGTTGTCCAAACGTGTGGTTAGCACGGCAGGGGGTGTTCATTAAAATGAACCAGACATGGATCCTACAGGACTTGTCTGTACCTTTGGCAGAGTAGAGAAGTATGCTGGAGGCACCCAGCATTGCTATACTCCAGTGCAGCTTATTTGATCTATTTGATCTTTTGAGGCCTTCCCAAATAAAAAATAAAACAGGAAAGAAAAAAACATAAACTCAAAAAGAAAAAAGATAAAATAAACAGAAAAACAGTGTTGGATACCTCTTCTGCCTCCTCCGTCTCTTTAACCTCCACCGCCATGTCCACCTCCACTCGGACCTATACCAAGTTCAAAATTATTATTTGCTATATTGGCAGAGTAGAGAAGTATACTGACCATGCCTAGCTATTGTTATACTGTTTGGCATTTCCCAATGTTTTGGGGCCTCCTTATATAAAAAAATAAAATACCCCCCCCCCAAAAAAAACAGTGTTGGCTACCTCCATCTCCTCCTCTGCCTCTTCTACCTGCACCACCACATCCACCGCCTTCTCAACCTCCGACTCCACTTGTACCTCCGCCTCCTTGTTCAAGATCATTATTATTATTTTTTCTATTCTATGTTATTTTAAGTAATTTCCCTATCCACATATTTTTGCACGGCAATTGTCCTGCTCTTACCTCCATTTTGCTTCCTTTTGCACCCCTCTAGCTCACAAAGCCATTTTACAGCACCTAAGGTCAGGTCTCCATTGACGTCTATGGGGTTCAGGGTCAAGTTCGCGTCAAGTTCGGGTACTCGAACCGAACTTTGAACCAAAGCTCGGCTGAACCCGTTGAACTTGATCATTATAACATTGGCAGTTAATAACAGGTTAAATTAAACCTTAATGTGTACTAATGTAAAAAAAAACCTCACAATTACTCACGAATACACTGTAGATGTATGTTAGATGCAATGTATGCAGAATTGTTGTGCTTTTAATGGCTGGGGCTACATGGCAACAATGACCACAACAGGTGATGCAATTGGCTAATGACTGCAGTGGCAGTGTTGCTATGCTACTGTCCTGTACATTTCAACATAATACAAGTGAATAGGGCTACACTGTGATTTGCAAGTTGAAAACCAATCCTGCTGATTTCTTAAATCCCTAAGGTTGTGATCATGGCAACTTTTAGGTCGCAATGCAATCGCATCCACTTTTATTGGCTGTGATGCTGCAGAGCTACACTGCAATCTTTAGCCATAAGACATGTGCCACAACTCACGACCAAAGTCGCCATTTAGCCCAAGACAAAGTTCCAAGTTTGCTACATCTGTAGCATGAAACTCTCTCCCCACTTTCTGCCTTGAATATTTACTATTTTATACAAGAAGGTTTTTGAAAATGTTAAAATAGGCTGCACTACTGATATCAATAAGTATGTTTCAAACTGGTCACGACTCACTACACTATGTGTAACTTTGTGCACAAAAAGCTTCTGACCGACATTAAAGACATGCCAGAAGACAGTATTAGTGATTGTCCATCAAATGAGATCCCCACCAATCGCTAGAGCAAAGGGGCTTGTCGCTGACCTAGTACCATGCAGTCTGCTCTTGGCATAACTGTATGTTGATATTAGAATAGCGATTTGTGTTCTGACAATTATTACATCATTTTCTGTGAAACTATTGTTCACCATCAAGTTGATAAAGCTTAAACAATACATAATTTGATCAGTGACCAGCTGAAATATTAATCTTATGCTTTTCTATGTTTAGCTTACTAGCAGTTATCATTCTTCCAGATTAAAACACCATGAATGGGAGTGGCAGATCTATCCCTGTCTTTAATCATGTTTTTTTGGCATTAATATATTGAAAACATGGAACTGGAATTTGAGACAAATTAAGATAGATTGGTAAAGATTTTCTGACTAAAAAATGTCAGAAAAGATGGCCAGGTCTGATTCAGATCCTCTCTTTGAACTACAGTAAGCTTCTCATTCTGCCTGCCGAGGTGGTGACGGTGAATTCACTAAAAGAGTTCAAGAGGAGCGTGGATGTGTTTCTGCAGTGGCATAATAAGAGATGAGCGAATTTTCCAAAAATTCTATTCGCCGGTTCGCCAAATTTTTCAGAAAAATTTTGGTTCAATCCGAATATATTTGCGGTGAATTTCGTTAAAAACGGATTTTTCCTGGCCGCTGAGAGCCTTTATAGTGGTGTAGAACACTGTGCCTTGCAGTAACACACATAGGGAGTCTGCTTTGGTAGTGAAATAATACTGTGAGTCCTTATGACATGCAGATGACAGGCGTCGCTCTTAGAATCACTGCACATTTCACTTATTTGAGCAGTCACAGGGTCAAAACTGACCGAATAACTCAGTATGAACTCAGACGGCTGTTGTTTGCTGTGGCGCGGCCCTGGGGGGTTGGTGGCACCCTGTGCCATGGTGACATTGCTGGACAGCAGGGGTGCTGTTTGGCAGCTGGATCCCGCTGCCCGCTGGTGCGTTGCTGCTGCGGCGGCGGTCGCCGGGCGGTGCTGCGCCAAATTTAGAGTAGGACCCACTCTAAGAGGCAACCTTGGCGCGGTTAGTGGGCTTATGCCTTTTGATCAAAATATACACTAATGCCTCTTATATAGCATGTAGTATAGGGGGCAGTACAGTAAATATTGCGCCGAGAGGGGATAATAATTTTGCTGAGAAGCAGTTAAAGATCAGAAGCTGAGCTTGTGGATGTGCCATCCTACCTCTTTTACTTTCTCTTTTTTGAAATATGTATATAAAGGTCTGTCCAGGATCAGCACTCCTTCCATCTGGTGCAGGTGTTTTTAATTAGCTTGAGCAAGTATATATGAGTGAAAGGGTTCTACTAGCTCTCAGACTTAGTTCCTGAGAGCATGTGATAGGTGAGCTTTACCAACTGTTCACATGGTGCAGTACTGCGCGGCGGCCGTTGTTTGCTGTGGCGTGGCACTGGGGGGTTGGCGAGACCCGGTGCCATGGTGGCATTGCCGGACAGCAAGGGTGCTGTTTGGTGGCTGGATCCCGCCGCCCACTGGTGCAGTGTTGCAGCGGTCGCCTGGCCGTGCCGCACCAAATTTAGAGTAGGAATTCCTCCTGCGCCTGGGTAGCCTGGCTAGCTATGCTCCTGATGAAGGGGTCCCTCTTATACCCTGAAACGCGTTGAGCAGATACCTTCACCCCCACCCTGGGGTTCAATAAAGACGACTGGCAAGAAGTACGAGATTGGACTGCTGTCATTCCGTGAGTTTTTACAGGCTACCCAGGCGCAGGAGGAATTCCGGAGGGTCTCTTGAGTTTATCCCATCTGGTACCTCCTGAGTGAAGTGAGTTCACTCTATATATTTTTTTAATTTATACCTTGTTTCTCTCTCATTTATTTTAACCTTGACTCCAAACCTTATGAGCAATTATCGTAGTGTATACGCTATAAGTCCACCCCCTGATTGGTGCAACCTCCATCAGTGGACTTATGATATATACCACCACTTGACGGTCTGTGGCGCCGTTTGAAGGGGCAAAAATACTCTTTTATTCTAGTTTTTTCCTCTTTGCCCATATCCATCAAGGAACTCCCTTGATGGTTATTTTCCCCTGGCAGCCTAATATCCCTCCCACTGTAAATAAAATCAGACGCGACCATTCCATTCCCTTCAAAATATTCACAGGTCCTCCCTCTGGCACCCTGCTAGGAGACTAACCCCCATTCTTTTTTATTTTTCCTCTACCAAGCATGAGGAGGCCACAGAGTGGCACAATGACAGAGTCTGGAGGTAGCAGCAGTATCAGGAGGCCACAGAGTGGCAGAATGACAGAGTGTGGAGGTGGCAGCAGCATCATCAGGACGCCACAGAGTAGCACAATGATAGAGTGTGGAGGCGGCAGCAGCATCAAGAGGATGGCACAATGACAGGGTGGTGGTGGCCTCAGCACGAGGATGCCACAGAGTGGCACAATGAGAAAGTGTGGAGGTGGCGGCAGCATCAGGAGACCACAGAGTGGCACAACCACGAGGGATTGTGGAGGTGGCAGCAGTATGAGGAGGCCACAGATTGGCACGATGACGAGAGATTGTGGAGGTGGCGGCAGCATCAGGAGGCCACAGAGTGGCATGACGACGAGAGATTGCGGAGGTGGCTGTAGCATGAGGAGGCCACAGAGCGGTCGCTTCATCTAATCATTTATCGGGAATATGGGAAAGAACAGAAGGTTAACATTTCTCAACTTCATAAAGTGTTTCTTAAAACATGATTTAATAATACACGTTCTCCGGCACAAAAGGCTTGGCAAATTGATTGTCCTGGAATTTCCCTCGTACATTGGGATAATATATTGGCGAATTTAAGTTTACTTTCTTATAATTTTAATCAAGTTTTGGTTCAATTTAATATAAAATATTTAATTAATTTAATTAAAAAAATTAAATGTTGCCTGAGACAGGAGAGAATAAGCTCATCTTCTGTTTATTCGAGGATGTGGTTGCAATGGAGAAAGCATTCCAAAAAACAATTTCTCTCCACCTGGAGACGAATCCTGTCAAGATTGATGCAAGTGCGGTATCGGCTGCAAATTGAGCCAGATTATACTGGGGGAACCTGCCTGGCATGAACAGGCCTCTAGTAGCTACAGACAACGAGAAGACAAAGCTTCAAGGAAGAGTCCCGAAGTTCATCAAGATTTAAACCATAACTACCAGCCCCTGGTCTCTTCATCAGGGAAAACATCACAAGTTCCCAGACATTATAGATAGTTAGAAGGACATCCTGTGGTGCATAGAGATGGAGAGGGTCTTCGGATTCCCCAGCACTATACGGACGTCTCAGAAATGAAACACTGCTCCCGACAGCAGCTCCTGGCAAGGTCATGGAGTGTCCCGGTCATCCGGCATCTATGAGCCCCACTTAAGGATTATTTTGAAAGTGTGTAGAGGCCACACAGGGCCCCCACGCTCCATATTAATCATGGAGACACCGGATTTTATAATATTACATTATTATATGAAGAAAAAAAAATGAAAAAATGATGCCCCTTCGTCACCCAGCTCCCAAGTGTGATCAGCTACATGATCATCATCGAGTACTGACTGCAAGTCCCTAATGTCCTCCTCAACCGTCTCTGGGTCAGGAGCCTGACCACTCGCAACACCAGCTCCCATGCCACTCTCCTCATCACTACTTGCCCGCCTAGTGAAGAAAAGGACAGAGGCAGGTTGAGGACAGGTGAGGGCACAGTGCCCTGCTCCTGGGCCATGCCAACTAAGGGTTGTGTCTGACGTACCCGCTGACTCTTGGCTGGGGGTGTCCGATGTCACTTGCGACAAAGTCGAAGATCGAGTCAATCATTCAGAACCGCCGGGTTGCTGGTTACAACACGACAGGTAGCTGACACTGGGAGCTCAGGCCTCTATAAGTGACCCCTGCTGCCATGGTCCCTTACTTTGCTGCGACCTCTGCCTGCGCCAGAAACATTTATACCTCTGCCACTTCCCTGTGCAGGGCCTGGCACTTCTGTGTCTGACATACTGTTAAATCAAATAATCAAATGTTAGAGCAAATATTTTTTATTTTGCCACTGACATACGGCAAACAGAGCTTCAGAATATATCACTGCACCGCAGAACGGCAATTAAACCCTATTTTTTTCCAATTTTACACAAAAGGGCTTTTCAACAAATGAGTGCAACGATGAACGGCAAATATATTTTTATTTCGACACTAATACACGGCAAACAGGGCTTCCGAATATATCACTGCACCACAGAACGGCAATTAGGCCCTAAATTTTTTCCCCTTTTACACAAAAGGCTTTTCAACAGATGAGTGGAATGATGAACGGCAAATATCCTTTTTATTCTTCCACTAATACACGGCAAAGGGTTGCAGAATATTTCCCTGCACCACAGAATGGCGATTAGGCCCTAATTTTTTTCCACTTTTACACAAAAGGCTTTTCAACAGATAAGTGCAACGATTAAGTTCGAATATATTTTTATTTCGACACTAATACACGGCAAGCAGGGCTTCTGAATATATCACTGCACCACAGAATGGCAATTAGGCCCTAATTTTTTTCTACTTTTACACAAAAGGCTTTTCAACAGATGAGTGCAACGATGAACGGCGAATATAATTCTTTTTTTCCACTAATACAAGGCAAACAGGGCTTCAGAATATATCACTGCACCACAGAACGGCAATTGGGCCCTAACAGATAAGTGCAATGAGAAAAGTCAAATATATTTTTATTTTTCCACAAAAACAGGGCAAACAGGGCTTTTGAATATATCGCTGCACCACAGAACGGCAATTAGGCCCAAATTTTTTTCTACTTTTACACAAAAGGCTTTTCAACAGATAACTGCAACGATGAAGGTCAAATATATTTTTATATTGACACTAATACAGGGCAAACAGGGCTTCCGAATATAACACTGCACCGCTGGGTCGCAAAGATATTTTTCTTTTTCCACTAATACATGGAAAAGAACGGCTTTAGAACAGATAACTGCACCGCTGAGCAGCAATTATTTTTGTTTCTTTTTCCACTAATACATGCAAAAAATGGCATTAAAACAGATAACTGCACTGCTGAGTGGCAAATATATATATTTTTTTACACTAATACAAGCAAAAAAGGGCTTTCAAACTGCACCCCCGAGCGGCCAAAGCTCCTGTGTGGTGTGGGGTTTGTCACCCAAACACATGAGTTTTAAAATCGCCTGCTGACGTTTACCCCGGGCTGTGCTGAAGTTGGGGGTGAGGTTCTTTCGATGACCAGATGTGGGGGTGGTAGAAGAGGAGTAGAAGTAGGAGGAGGATGATGCAGAGTAGGAGGAGGAAGCAACAGGAGGCAACAAATAATGCCCTGCGATCCTCGGTGGTGGAAAGACATGCGCCATACCGATATCCACCACGGGCCCAGCCGCCACTACATTTACCCAGTGTGCAGTTAGGGAGATACAGCGACCCTGGCAGTGCTTACTGCTCCATGTATCTGTGGTTATGTGGACCTTGTCACAGATGGCGTTGCTCAGAGCACACTTGATTTTATCTTCCACTTGGTTGTGCAGGGAAGAGACGGCTCGCTTGGAAAAGTTGTGGCGGCTGGGAACAACGTACTGAGGGACAGCCACTGCCATCAGCTGTTTGAAACAGTCCGTCTCCACCAGACGGAATGACAGCATTTCAAAGTCCAGTCTTTTGAAATGCTGGCATTTAGGGCCAGGTCTCGAGGGTGGTTAGGTGGGTATTTCCTCCTTCTCTCCAATGTTTGGGAGATAGACAGCTAAATGCTGCCGTGTGACATGGTGGAGATGCTTGTTGATGGTTTTGTATGTTGTGGTGTTGGTGGAACATGCTATGTTTGCTGGTCGCCAGGTGCCACGGTGACGCCAGAGGTGGAGGGAGAGGCCGAGCCAGCAGCAGAAGAGGGAGCAGGAGGAGCATGAGAGAGTTCCTTGTTTTTAAAGTGTTTACTCCACTGCAGTTCATGCTTTGCATGTAGATGCTTGGTCATGCAGGTTGTGCTCAGGTTAAGAACGATTATACCTCGCTTCAGGCTCTGATGGCACAACATTCAAGCCACTCGTGTCTTGACGTCAGGACATTGAGTGAAGAGCTGCCCCGCCAATGAACTCCTTGGAGCAGGCCTTGGTGTGCTCGGTGCCTGGGTGCGGTGGACAGTAGCAGGCGTACTGTCTAGGGGACAGACGCTCTGCTTTTGCACCATGCTCCCTCTTTTGCTGTGCTGGTGGCTCTGTGCGACCACCACTTCTTCCTCCGAACTGCACACGTCACTCACATGACCTTGATTCCATGTGGGGTCTAGGACCTCATCATCCTCCACATCATCTTCCACCCAGTCTTCACCCCTGCCCTCCTTGTCGCTCATCAGCAAATTGTCTGAAGAGCTGCCACGCTAGTGAACTCCTTTATGCTGGCTTTGGTGTGCTCGGTCCCTGGGTGCGGTGGGCAATAGCAGTCATACTGTCTAGGGAACGGCCGCTGCGCTTTTGCCCCCTGCTCCCTCTTTTGCTGTGCTGTTGCCTCTGTGCGACCACCGCCTCTTCCTCAGAACTGCACGCCTCACTGACAGGGCAAGGTGGATTGTCCGGGGAAACCCTGCCAACAGAGTCATCAAAAAGCATGAGACTTTCCTGCATGATTTGGGGCTCTGACTGGCTGATTTGCAAGGGGGTGAGGTGCAAGACTCATGGGCTACAGGTGCCAACTCTGAGCTTTCTGCAGAGGAGTGGGCCTCCAGTTCCTTAACAGTATCTCTTAGCCACCCAATCTACTATCGCCTGAACATGTTCTGGCTTCACCATCCATAGAGCGGCATTTGGGCTTATCAAATAATGCTGCAGATTCTTTGCCTACTCGCACTAGAGGAAGGTGTTTGATTTGGAGCGGTAGCTGGCGCTGAACGGCCACATCTACTCCCAGCAACAGAAGCTCCACCAACACCACCACGACCGTGCTCACGTCCCTTATTTGATGTTCTCCGCATTATTTGCATTCACTAGAGATGTCCCGAACTGTTCGCCTGCGATGTTCGATTCGCCCACTATACTTTGACCCTGTACCTTACAGTCAGCAGACACATTCCAGCCAATCAGCATACCCTCCCTCCC
The DNA here is from genome assembly GCA_033119425.1 of Bufotes viridis. Taxonomy (NCBI): domain Eukaryota; kingdom Metazoa; phylum Chordata; class Amphibia; order Anura; family Bufonidae; genus Bufotes; species Bufotes viridis. The sequence continues at coordinate 116,589,227 of CM065597.1, read as the reverse complement.
AGACCCTCCCACCTTCTATCAAAAAGCAAGGACAGCATCCATCTTAGATTCATTCTGAAGCTGCAGTGTTAGTTAGAGCAGGGAGAGTGCTGCTGCTAAATTAATAGGGAAAGCGTTAGCTAAGACAGTGTTCTGTGTCCATTCCAGTCCTCAAAGACTCATCGGCCTCTTTCACACGAGCATGTCCGGATTAGGCCCCATTCACACGTCTGTAGTGTGTTGCATATCCGCAAATTGCGGATCAGCAAATTGCGGATCCGCAACAAACCATGCCAGCACTCCCCATAGAGATGCCTATTCTTGTCCGCAAGCTGCGGACAAGAATAGAAAATGCTTTATCTTTTGCGGAGACGGATGCGGATGTTCCGGGCCGAAACCCGGAGGTTCGGGGCCACGGCTCCGCAAATGCGGAAGCGGAGAGCACATAGTGTGCTCCCGGCATCACGTGTCACAATGAATGGGTCCGCATCCATTCCGCAAAATAGCGGAATGGATGGGGACCAAAAATTGCGGATGTGTGAATGGAACCTTAGGTCCGGATGCGCTGCCGATGTGTTCAGTGAAAAATTAGCGATTTCACAGGAAAAGCCATTCAGTGTTGCCTGTGATTGCGTTCAGTTGTTCAGTTTTTTCCGCGTGGGTGAAATGCTCTTTGATGCGTTTTTCACGCGCGTGATAAAAAACTGAAGGTTTGCAAACAACATCTCCTAGCAACGATCAGTGAAAAACGCAACGCACCCGCACTTGCAGTGAAAAACGCAGAATATAGAACATGCGATTTTCCCCAAAGCACAAGTGATGCGTGAAAAAAAACGCTCATGTATAGTGTTGAGCAAACAGTTCGAGCATAGTTCGGGTTCGTACCGAATTTTGGGGTGTTCGGGACCCGGACCAGAACATTTTCAAAAAAGTTCGGGTTCGGGTCCTTTGTTCGGCGATTTCTTCCCGCTTTCTGAAGGGCTGCACAGCAGCCAATCAGCTAGCATTTTACTTCTTGCCCTAAGAAGCCATCACAGCCATGCCTACTAATGGCATGGCTGTGATTGGCCAAGTGCAGCATATGACCCAGCCTCTATTTAAGCTGGAGTCACGTAGCGCCGCACGTCACACTGCTCTGATTAGTGTAGGGATAGGACACAGCTGCTGTGAGGGAGAGATTAGGCAGGGAAAAGTCAGCAAAAAGTCCTAATGAAGTGATCGATCTACAGCTGTGAATCATTAAACTTCTGCTGGTAATTGCTCATAGGTTTTTAGGTTGCACAGAGCGTTTTTCTGTCGGCGGCCATTTTGTGACTTGTGGTAGGGGTTAAGTTCAATTGCCAAAATAGCAATCCCCTTAATCTGGTGTTCCAGCTGTGGCTAGCCAAGTGTAATACTGTCTGCTGTCTGGCAAAGGATAGATTATATTCTGTGGTGAAATTCAATTGCCAATATAGCAATCTCCTAAATCTGGTGTCCCAGCAGTGGCTGGCAAAGTATAATAGTGTCCGGCAAAGGATATATTTTGTTCTGGGGTGAAATTCAATAGCCAAAATAGCAATACCGTAAATCAGTGGTTTCAGCTGTGGCTGGACAAGTTTTATAGTGTCCTGCAAAGGATATATTTTGTTCTGGGGTGAAATTCAATTGCCAAAATAGCAATACCGTAAATCAGTGGTTTCAGCTGTGGCTGGCCAAGTTTTATAGTGTCCTGCAAAGGATATATTTTGTTCTGGGGTGAAATTCAATTGCCAAAATAGCAGTACCATAAATCAGTGGTTTCAGCTGTGGCTGGCCAAGTTTAATAGTGTCCGGCAAAGGATATATTTTGTTCTGGGGTGAAATTCAATTGCCAAAATATCAATACCATAAATCAGTGTTTTCAGCTGTGGCTGGCCAAGTTTAATAGTGTCCTGCAAAGGATATATTTTGTTCTGGGGTGAAATTCAATAGCCAAAATAGCAATACCGTAAATCAGTGGTTTCAGCTGTGGCTGGCCAAGTTTAATTGTGTCCTGCAAAGGATATATTTTGTTCTGGGTTGAAATTCAATTGCCAAAATAGCAATACCGTAAATCTGGTGTTCCAGCAGTGGCTGACCAAGTTTAATAGTGTACGGAAAAGGATATATTTTTTTATGGGGTGACATTCAATTGCCAAAATAGCAATACCATAAATCAGTGGTTTCAGTTGTGGCTGGCCAAGTTTAATAGTGTCCGGCAAAGGATATATTTTGTTCTGGGGTGAAATTCAATTGCCAAAATAGCAATACCATACATCAGTGGTTTCAGCTGTGGCTGGCCAAGTTTAATTGTGTACGGCAAAGGATTTATTTTTTTCTGGTGTGAAATTCAATTGCCAAAATAGCAATACCGTAAATCTGGTGTCCCAGCAGTGGCTTACCAAGTTTAATAGTGTACGGAAAAGGATATATTTTTTTATGGGGTGACATCCAATTGCCAAAATAGCAATACCGTAAATCTGGTGTCCCAGCAGTGGCTGGACAAGTTTCATAGTGTCCGTCATAGAATATATTATTTTTTGCGGTGAAATTCAGTTAGAAATAGAAATACAGTATATACAGTAAAACTGTTGTTCCATCTGTTGCAGGCTTCGTTTAAATCTGTCCGTCCACTCCGATCCAGCATGTTCACAACATTATCTCACACCCAGTCTTCTGCAGAAAGCGTACAGGTGGCGCCTGAAAACCAAGCCCATCAGTCTGTCACATTACCCCCATGCATATCAGGGAAAATGTCTGTGCCTCAGGTTATGCAGCAGTCTCTTATGCTGTTTGAAGATTCTGCTGGCAGGGTTTTCCAAAGGAATCCACCTAGCCCTTCCCCAGTGGTGGAAGACATAGGAATGCACTGATGCACAACCACTTATGTTTCTTGATGATGAGGACATGGGAATACCACCTCATCGGAGTCTCTGATGATGACGAAACACAGGTGCCAACTGCTGCGTCTTTCTGCAGTGTGCAGACCGAACAGGAGGTCAGGGAGGAAGACTGTGTGGAAGACGATGCAGGGGATGATGAGGTCATAGACCCCGCATGGAATGAAGGTCGTGCCACTGACTTTCATAGTTCAGAGAAAGAGGCAGTGGTGAGACCGAGCCAACAGCGTAGCAAAAGAGTGAGCAGGGGGCAAAAGTAGAACAGCCGCCGCCAAGAGAGTTCGCCTGCTACTGGACACCGCCACCAGGGACCAAGCACCCCAAAGGCAGCTTCAAGGAGTTCCCTGGCATAGCACTTCTTTAAACAATGTGCTGACGACAAGACCCGAGTGGTTTGCACGCTGTGCCATCAGAGCCTGAAGCGAGGAATTAACGTTCTGAACCTTTGCACAACCTGTATGACCAGGCATCTACATGCAAAGCATGAACTGCAGTGGAGTAAACACCTTAAAAGCAGGGAACTCACTCAGGCCCCCCCTGCTCCCTCTTCTGCTGCTGCCTCGGCCTCTTCCTCCGCCTCGGGAGGAATGTTGGCACCTGCCGCCCACCAAACAGAGGCTGTGCCACCGACACCACCACCTGCGTCACCAAGGATCTCCACAATGTCACACGGCAGCTTTCAGCTCTCCATCTCACAAACCTTGGAGAGAACGCGTAAATTCCCACCTAGCCACCCTCGAGCCCTGGGCCTGAATGCCAGCATTCCTAAACTACTGGCCTTTGAAATGCTGTCATTCAGGCTGGTGGACACAGACAGCTTCAAACAGTTGATGGCGATGGCTGTCCCGCAGTATGTTGTTCCCAGCCGCCACTACTTCTCCAAGACAACCGTGCCTTCCCTGCACAACCAAGTATCCGATAAAATCAAGTGTGCACTGCAGAACACCATCGGTGGCAAGGTCCACCTAGCCACAGATTCGAGGACCAGTAAGCACAGCCAGGGACGCTATATCTCACTAACTGCACACTGGATAAATGTAGTGGGGGTTGGGCCCCAGGCGGAGAGTTCTTTGGCGCACGTCCTAGCGCCGCCAAGGATCGCAGGGCATCATTCTTTGCCTCCTGTAGCCTCCTCCTCCTACTCGGCTTCCTCCTCACCTGCTTCGACCTGCTCATCCAGTCAGCCACACACCTTCACCACCAACTTCAGCACAGCCTGGGGTAAACGTCAGCAGACCATTCTGAAACTCATATGTTTGGGGGACAGGCCCCACACCGCGCAGGAGTTGTGGCGGGGTATTTAACAACAGACAGACGAGTGGTTTCTGATGGTGGGCCTCAAGCCCGGCCTGGTGGTATTGCGATAATGGGCGAAATCTCGTCGCAGCTCTGGGACTAGCCGGTTTGACGCACATCCCTTGCCTGGCGCATGTGCTGAATTTGGTGGTGCAGAAGTTCATTCACAACTACCCCGACATGTCAGAGCTGCTGCATAAAGTGCGGGTCTCCACCTTGCACATGCTGGAGAGACTGTGCGAGCAGCAGCAGGCCATAGTGGAGTTTCAGCTGCAGCACGAACCGGTGAGTCGCTCGGCTGAACAACACCACTTCACCACCAATGACTGGGCCTCCATGTGAGACCTGTGTGCCCAGTTGCGCTGTTTCGAGTACTCCACCAACATGGCGATGACACCGTTATCAGCGTTACAATACCACTTCTATGTCTCCTTGAGAAAACACTTAGGGTGATGATGGAAGAGGAGGTGGCCCAGGAGGAGGAGGAGGATGAGGGGTTATTTTTAGCACTTTCAGGCCATTCTGTTAGAAGTGGCTCAGAGGGAGGTTTTTTGCAACAGCAGAGGCCAGGTACAAATGTGGCCAGCTAGGACCCACTACTGGAGGATGAGGAGGATGAGGTGGAGGAGGATGAGGATGAAGCAGGTTCACAGCGGGGTGGCACCCGACACAGCTCAGGCCCATCACTGGTGCATGGCTCGGGGGATACGGAGGACGATGACGATACGCCTCCCTCAGAGGACAGCTTGTCCTTACCTCTGGGCAGCCTGGCACACATGAGCGACTACATGCTGCAGTGCCTGCGCAATGACAGCAGAGTTGCCCACATTTTAACATGTGCGGACTACTGGGTTGCCACCCTGCTGGATCCCCGGGACAAAGACAATGTGCCCACCTTACTTCCTGCACTGGAGCGTGATAGGAAGATGCGCGAGTACAAGCGCACGCTGGTAGACGCGCTCCTGAGATCATTCTCATATATCACAGGGGAACAGGTGGAAGCCCAAGGCGAAGGCAGAGGAGGAGCAAGAGGTCGCCAATGCAGCTGTGTCACGGCCAGCTCCTCTGAGGGCAGGGTTAGCATGGCAGGAATGTGGAAAAGTTTTGTCTCCACGCCACAGCTAACTGCACCACCACCTGATACGGAACGTGTTAGCAGGAGGCAGCATTTCACTAACATGGTTGAACAGTATGTCTGCACACCCCTCCACGTACTGACTGATGTTTCGGCCCCATTCAACTTCTGGGTCTCTAAATTGTCCACGTGGCCAGAGTTAGCATTTTATGCCTTGGAGGTGCTGGCCTTCCTGGCGGCCAGCGTTTTGTCTGAACGTGTATTCAGCACTGCAGGGGGCGTCATTACTGACAAAAGCAGCCGCTGTCAACAGCCAACGTGGACAAGCTGACGATCATAAAAATGAACCAGGCATGGATCCCACAGGACCTGTCCCTCCCTTGTGCAGAATAGACATTTATAACTGCCTCCCCCTCAACCATGTATTCTTGTACTCATTGAATCCTCATTTTTTTAACTTTACCATGATCTTGCGGTGCAACCCAAAGTTGAATGAACCTCTCCTCAATCTGGGCGCCGGGGCCTAAATAACTGAAAGTGGCCTGTTTCAATGGTGGGTAACATGAAGCCTGAACCTCTGCCATGCGACTTCTCTCCTCTGTCTGGGTGCCGTGGGCTAAATATCTGGAAGTGGCCTTCTCCAGTGGTGGGTAATATGATGCTTGATTCTGTGCTATGGGACCTCTCTCCTTTGTCTGGGTGCTGGGCCCTAAATAACTGAAAGTGATCTTCTCCAGTGGTGGGTGATATGACGCATTATTCTCTGCTGTGGGACCTCTCTCCTCTGTCTGGGTGCTGGGGCCTAAATACCTGAAAGTGGCCTTCTCCAGTGGTGGGTGATATGACGCCTTATTCCGTGCTGTGGGACCTCTCTCCTCTGTCTGGGTGCTGGGGTCTAAATAATTGAGAGTGGCCTTCTCCATTCATGGGTGATATGACGCCTTATTCCTTGTTGTGGGACCTCTCTCCTCTGTCTGGGTGCTGGGGCCTAAATAACTCAAAGTGGCCTTCTTCAGTGGTGGGTTATATGACGCATGATTCTCTGCTGTGGGACCTCTCTCCTCTGTCTGGGTGCTGGGGCCTAAATAACTGAAAGTGGCCTTCTCCAGTGGTGGGTGATATGACGCATGATTCTCTGCTGTGGGACCTCTCTCCTCTGTCTAGGCGCTGGGGCCTAAATAACTGAAAGTGGCCTTCTCCAGTGGTGGGTGATATGACGCCTTATTCCTTGCAGTGGGACCTCTCTCCTCTGTCTGGGTGCTGGTGCCTAAATAACTGAAAGTTGCCTCCTCCAGTGGTGGGTGATATGACGCATGATTCTCTGCTGTGGGACCTCTTTCCTCTGTCTGGGTGCAGGGGCCTAAATAACTCATAGTGGCCTTCTCCAGTGGTGGGTAATATGACGCATGATTCTCTGCTGTGGGACCTCTCTCCTCTGTCTGGGTGCTGGGGCCTAAATATCTGAGAGTGGCCTTCTCCAGTGGTGGGTAATATGATGCATGATTCTCTGCTGTGGGACCTCTCTCCTCTGTCTGAATGCTGGGGCTCAAATAACTGAAAGTGGCCTTCTCCAATGAAAGATAGAAACATAGAATGTGTCGGCCGGATAAGAACCATTTGGTCCATCTAGTCTGCCCAATATACTGAATACTATGAATAGCCCCAGACCCTATCTTATATGAAGGATGGCCTTTTGCCTATCCCATGCATGCTTAAACTCTTTCACTGTATTTGCAGCTTCCACTTCTGCAGGAAGGCTATTCCATGCGTCCACTACTCTCTCAGTAAAGTAATTCTTCCTGATACTACTTTTAAACCTTTGCCCCTCTAATTTAAAACTATGTCCTCTTGTAGCAGTTTTTCTTCTTTAAAATATTCTCTCCTCTTTTACCGTGATGATTCCCTTTATGTATTTAAAAGTTTCTATCATATCCCCTCTGTCTCTTCTTACTTCCAAGCTATACATGTTAAGGTCCTTTAACCTTTCCTTGTAAGTTTTGTCCTGCAATCCATGTACTAGTTTAGTAGCTCTTCTCTGAACTCTCTCCAAAGTTTCAATATCCTTCTGCAGATATGGTCTCCAGTACTGCACACAATACTCCAAATGAGGTCTCACTAGTGCTCTGTAGAGCGGCATGAGCACCTCCCTCTTTCTACTGTTAATGCCTCTCCCTATACACCCAAGCATTCTGCTGGCATTACCTGCTGCTCTATGACATTGTCTGCCCACCTTTAGGTCATCTGATATAATGATCCCTAAATCCCTTTCCTCAGATACTGAGGTTAGTACTGTATCACTGATTTTATATTCTGCTCTTGGGTTTTTTCGCCCCAGGTGCATTATGTTGCACTTATTGACATTAAATTTTAGTTGCCAGATTTTTGACCATTCCTCTAGTTTTCCTAAATCCTTTTTCATTTGGTGTATCCCTCCAGGAACATCAACCCTGTTACAAATCTTTGTGTAATCAGCAAAAAGACACACATTACCATTGAGGCCTTCTGCAATTTCGCTGATAAAGATATGTGGTGGGTGATATGACGCATGATTCTCTACTGTGGGACCTCTCTCCTCTGTCTGGGTGCTGGGTCCGAAATAACTGAAAGTTGCCTTCTCCAGTGGTGGGTGATATGAAGCATGATTTCTTGCTGTGGGACCTATATCCTCAGTCTGGGTGCTAGGCCGAAAAAACTGAAAGTGGCCTTCTCCAGTGGTGGGTGATATGACGCATGATTTCTTGCTGTGGGACCTCTCTCCTCTGTCTGGGTGCTGGGTCCGAAATAACTGAAAGTGGCCTTCTCCAGTGGTGGGTGATATGACGCATAATTCCTTGCTGTGGGACCTCTCTCCTCTGTCTGGGTGCTGGGTCTGAAATAACTGAAAGTCGCCTTCTCCAGTGGTGGGTGATATGACGCATGATTCCTTGCTGTGGGACCTCTCTCCTCTGTCTGGGTGCTGGGGACTAAATAACTGAAAATGGCCTTCTCCAGTGGTGGGTGATATGACGCCTTATTCCTTGCTGTGTGACCTCTCTCTTCTGTCTGGGTGCTGGGGCCTAAATAACTCAAAGTGGCCTTTTCCAGTGGTGGGTGATATGATGCATGATTCTCTGCTGTGGGACCTCTCTCCTCTGTCTGGGTGCTTGGGACTAAATAACTGAAAGTGGCCTTCTCCAGTGGTGGGTGATATGACGCCTTATTCCTTGCTGTGGGACCTCTCTCCTCTGTCTGGGTGCTGGGACCTAAATAACTGAAAGTGGCCTTCTCCAGTGGTAGGTGATATTCTGCCTTATTCCTTGCTGTGGAACCTCTCTCCTCTGTCTGGGTGCTGGGCCCGAAATAACTGAAAGTGGCCTTCTCCAGTGGTGGGTGATATGACGCATTATTCTCTGTTATGGGACCTCTCTCCAATTGATATTGGTTAATTTTTATTTATTTTATTTTAATTCATTACCCTATCCACATTTGTTTGCAGGGCATTTACCTACATTTTGCTTTTGCAGCCCTCTAGCCCTTTCCTGGACTATTTTACAGCCTTTTTAGTGTCCAAAAGTTCGGGTCTCCATTGACTTCAATGGAGTTCGGGTTTGGGATGAAGTTTGGGTCGAGTTCGGATCCTGAACCTGAACATTTTTGGGAAGTTCGGCCGAACTTCTCGAACCCGAACATCCAGGTGTTCGTTCAACTCTACTCATGTACACAGACCCATTGAAATGAATGGGTCAGGATTCAGTGCGGCTGCTATGCGTTCACATCAGGAATTGAACCCGCACGGAAAACTCGCTCGTGTGAAAGGGCCATTTGCTGTAACGACAGCGTCCTGACAGCACCCCAAAAAGCCCTTTTTAGGCCTGGTACATCAGTCTTCTTTAATTTTTATATATATATATATATATTGCAGTTGCCTGCTCGTTTGTGAGTGGCCACAAGCCCACAGACTGTACTGTGTGTACACCACTCATATAGGGTGTCACAGTACCTTGCAGATAAAAAAGTCTTTTAATTTTTACCCTTTATTATAGTTGCCTGCCAGTGTGTGTCATGCCCACAGATTGTACTGTGCCCACTGCCCACCACTCATATAGGGTGTCACCGTACATTGCACAACGCACGCGCAGTGACCTAAAGTTCAAACGAAGCGGACCGAGCATGGGTCTTTTTCCATCTCCCGGTTCCAAAAATCTATTCACAACACCGGCCCTGGCCCTGATAAGGGACAAAGCAGAGATTAAACTGATTGGAATAGTACTTAGTTAACACTAGTTGCATTGGTGGCAAATTCCATTGCAAGTGTCCATAATTAGAAGGAAGCGGACAGAGCGAGATTTTTTCTCTATCTCCCCATGCAAGGATTCAATTCAATACACGTCCCCTGATAGTGGACTTAATTAAGATTAAAATGGTAAGGATAGTAGTTCACACAATTTGAATTGGTGGCACAGTACACCAATTTGGAAGTAAGAGGACTGACCAATCATCTTTTTCCATCTCCCAAATCTATTCGATACACGTCCCCTGATAGGGGACGTAACAGGGATTAAACTGATAGGAATAGTACTACTTAACACACCACTCATACAGGGTGGCAAAGTACATTGCACGGCGCACGCGCAGTGCCCCAAATTTGAAGGAAGAGGACCGACCAACCATCTTTTTCCATCTCCCGGTTCCTAAAATCTACTCCATACACCGGCCCCTGATAGGGGACAAAACAGAGATGAAACTGTTAAGAAGAGGACAAAAAAAGGGGACCGCCTCTGCAGAGCTGGGTATTTTTTTGGCCGTGTTACTGAACGCTCATGCACCATGGCTCTAGGCTCATGCGTCCTTTTGCGGGGGTGACAAACCTGGCCAGTCAAACCCAAGGCAACATCATCGACCTCATCCCATATGCATCTTTTCTGGAGTGGGCCCTGTGAAGAGTGCTGGATCAGGCCGTAGATGAGCATGAAGAGGAAGAGTTGTGGTCACCATCACCACCAGAAGCAGCCTTGTCGTCGTCGATTGCTGGACCTGCGGCAACGCAGAGAGAGGAGTCTGAAGGAGAGGAGTCAGAGGAGGAAGGGGGCTTTGAGGAGGTGGAGGACCAACCACAGCAGGCGTCCCAGGGGGCCTGTTGTCACCTTTCGGGGACCCTTGGTGTTGTACGTGGCTGGGTAGAGGAAGAGACCTTCAATGACGTCAGTGAGGACAAGGGACGGGACATGGCTAGCTTGGTATCCAACCTTGTGCAAATGGGGAGTTTGCGGTTGTGCAAATGAACTGTTTGCGGTGCGTTAAACGGGGAGTTTGCTCTGTAGAGTTTGGTCTATCACTGTGAAGCGGGTGTAACCCTTACACTACCTGATCGATACAACATCATACCTGATCGTATACACACACTGGATGTTTTAAAGCACGTTATTCCAAACAATTTAGGAATGTTAGGTGATTTATGCCCTTTATGGAATAAAACCCGACTCTGCGTCAACTCTGCGTTAATTTTCCATGGGAGTTTTTCCATGGATCCCCCTCCGGCATGCCACAGTCCATCCCTATTGTGGCCAGAAAGAGTCCCTGTGAGTTTTAAAATTCGCCTGCCTATTGTAGCCTATGGCTGTTCGCCGGGTTCGCTGGTTCGCGAACATTTGCGGAAGTTCGCGTTCGCTGTTCGAGAATGGAAAAATTTATGTTCGCGACATATCTAGCGTTCAACCACCAAGCTGAAAGATTGATCTCTCTCCTGTGTCAATTTACCTGCCACTAGTTCACAATTGCATTCGCTAAGGCAGTGCCCATGTCATAAAATTTTTTGGGGTACTCTGTATCCACAGGTAATTTGTGGAACAAGAACAAGTATTTTTGTAATAAAATACAGAGAATTTGTATTTCACTGCTGTGAATTGAAAATTATTTATATGTCAGATGCGCAACAGTTTTTTCGGCCTAAAACACAGCTTTTTTCAATAACACCCCAAAATGCAGTTTTCAACTGCTGTACATTAACAGTAGATATTTATACTATGTATGGACACCAGATTTGGGGACCCAGAACACGGATTTGGTGACAAAAAATGCAGTATTTGACTGCTATAAATTGGAAATAATTATTTAAACGACGGATGCACAACAGTTTTTTCGGCCTAAAACACGGCTTTGTTCAATAAAACCCCAAAATGCAGTTTTTAACAGTATGTACATTAAAAGTAGATATTTATACTATGTATGGACACCAGATTTGGGGACCCAGAACACGGATTTGGTCACCAAAATTTACAAATGCAGTACTGAACTGCCATATATTGGAAATAATTATTTAAACGACGGATGCAGAACTGTTTTTTCGGCCTAAAACACAGCTTTTAAAAAAAATAAAAATGCAGTTTTTTACTGCTGAAAATTTAAATGAGATATTTATACCGTGTATGTACAACTGCTTTGTGAAGCAAGAATATTGCTTTTTTCAGCTGTAATGTGATATGGGTATTTAAGCGGTGTATTTCAAGATGGTCTGTGGTTCAGGATTACCTTTTTTTTAAAAAACATACACTTATGCTGTATTTCACAGTAGCAATGTAAAACTGGTGGTTGGAATGGGTATTTCAGACTGTTTGGTGGACCTTGAATAAAAGTTTTTTTCTATAAAAAACAAAGAAGCACTATTTCCCTGCAGAAATATAAAATATGTCGTTGGACGGTGTATGCAGAACTGTTTTGTGGATTCTCTATTTCACCGCAGAAATATGAAATATATATTTTGGCGGTGTAAAATAGGCTTGCTGCATTAGGATGACTACTTTTTTTTTTACTAAAGTAGACTGATTAACTATTTGATAGCTGACATAGAATATATGGTTTAGTGCATTGTATACACAAGTGCTCTGTAGCACCACAGATCCCAGGCTAGAAAAATGGACCCCTTAAACATACAAAAGGCAATAGATGTGATTGAGCAGCCAGAAAAAAAAGTTTTTTTTTCCTTCACTGAGCTAAAAAATAGGATTAGGCTGATGTCCCTGGCTGGCTGGCACACATGCAGTACACTGCAGTGGCTAATATGGCTGCCGAGCACCACCTCAGTAACAGATGGATTACAAAAATAGATTTCCCTTGCAGTGGCTGGGTACAGAAATGTTGGATTGCTGAAGCTCCCTCCCTCTCTATTTGCTGTATCTTGTGGATTAAAGTAGCACAGGTTCTTCTGATTTCTGCAGTATTCTGTCCCTGATCGCAGCACCAACATCCTCTCTCTAAGCTCAAATCTACAGAGTGACATGCGGCAGTACGTGACTCCAGCTTATAAAGAGGCTGGGTCACATGCTGCACTCAGCCAATCACAGCCATGCCATTAGTAGGCATGGCTGTGTTGGCTTCATAGGGCAATAAGTAAAACGCTTGCTGATTGGCTGCTGTGCAGACCTTCAGAAAGCGGCAAGAAATCGCCGAACAACGGACCCGAACCCAAACTTTTTTGAAAATGTTCGGGTTCAGGTCCGTGTCCCAAACACCCCAAAATTCGTTACAAACCCGAACTATACAGTTTGGGGTCGCTCAACTCCAATAAGAACAGTTTGCTGGATCTACAGAGCTGTATAATGGCAATTTGGATCCCCAGTCAGTGCAGTAAGGTGTAATTGGATTGTTCCTATTACCCAGGCTGTCTTCCTCCCCAACTGAACCCTGTTCAACCGAAATGCTGGTGGAATGATTCCTCCCTATCCTTTCCCTTCACCTTGAATAATATTTCCCTGCACTTGTAAATTGTTTTTTTCACCACAATCAAGTCTTATCACTGTCCCTAGCGCCTGCAGACATGACTCTCCCTGCACTAAGTATGCTAGTGAGTGTCAGAATCTAAGATGGCTGCCGCTATTTATAGGGTTGAGACGTGACAGGGCTGGCTGGATGCTGATTGCCTGCATGCATGTCAGTATGGATGATCCCGCCTTCCCAGAGTTCCTTGCCCCATGTCCTCACACATGTAGCAGCCATTTTAGGAAAAAATTAGATTCGTTACCTCGAAGCGCGAGGAAATTCGCATTCGGTGCAAATCAAATTTTTCCTGAAACTCGGATCGAATTCCACTTCGTCAGCTTCAATTCACTCATCTCTAGTAATAATATTACAGGTTACTAGATTTCTGTAAAAAGATCGTTGATCCAGAAAGTTATTCTGATTCCTGATTGGAATCGAGAAGAGATTTTTTTCCCTCTAAAATGTGGAGAATTGGTTTCTACCTCACAGTGTTTATTTTTTTGCCTTCCTCTTGAGAAACTTGCAGGATAACATGCTGAACTGGATGGGCAGATCGCGTTTTTCAGCCTTACAAACTATTTTACTATGTTACTTCTTGATTGAAGCTTCAGTAATGCTGTATCCTATAGCACTCAGGGAAAGATGAGTAGGACATAAGGGACAGGAAGAGATAAGATCTGATGAGTGATATATGGTGCTGAACAAGATTGTTCCCAAGGCATGTAAAGGTGAGAAAAATTTCCATTTTAAAGTTGTACAATTTGTTGTAATTGACTAGCAGGTTGTAATCTACAAAACATGTATATGGACATTCAACCACATGTAGTACATGTATTAGCACGGAGAAAATAAATATAGCACCAGAACCAAGTTCAGAACAGAAACACAGCTCCAAAACGATCTAGCTTGCTGTACTGCGAAGGCTAGTGTACTGAGTGTCAGCTGTTTGTTAATTGTCTGCTGCTTGCCAAGTGTCATTTTACTAGTTACATTAAAAAACGGCTTTGAAAACAGGAGTTTGTCTCTGTAAGGGTGCTTTCACACTTGCGTTGATCAATGCGCCGCCCGGACCTGTGAAGTCATGAAGGAGCACCTGGGGGCCGCAGCGCAGGTAAGTACACTGCTGCAGAGTACTTACCATGGCAGCCAGGACTTCAGTAGCGTCCTGGCTGCCATGGTAACCGATCGGAGCCCCAGCTTACACTGGAGCCCTGATCGGAACTGCTGCTGCGCATGCGCAGAGCTAAACGTCGGATCCAGCGATGCGCCGAAACAAAGTTTAGCTTAATTCCGGATCCGGATTAATGCACTTCAATGGGCATTAATTCCGTGTCTGGCGTTACGACAAGTCCTCTGGATTTTTGGCCAGAGGAAAATCCGCAGCATGGTCCCTAACTGATAACTACAGATGCTATACAGGAGCAGCTGAAAAGATATGCAAATACATATGCAAACAGGCTGAAATGTGGCTATGTGACATACCAGCGATGCTACCGTGAGCTTAGATGTGAAGGATGACTCCAAAGTCTTCCAGACCATGTCATACCTCTGGAAAGATGGCTGTAAATGAGGAAAATGGCTTCTATGTGGAGGAATGATGAAGTCAGTCAGTTCATAGGTCACAAGCTATGGAATCTTAAGTAGACTAAACTTCTAATGTGAATAGCTGCAATGTATGTAAACGGCCACTAGATGGTGCTGTTACACAATAAACAGAGAATTATTCATAAAGCAAATTGACTATGCATGAAAACTATGAATAAATTAACAATAAACTTGCTGAAAGCATGGCACTCCCCATCTGGTATCTATAAGGATACCACATTAAGTCACTTCTGGAGAGAGCAACAGAATCAGTTTAGTAATGGGTCTGAGGAAGAGTTTAGGCTCATGTTGCCTGCAGACTTTAACTTCTGCCTTTCTGATCTTTCCATCTTCACTTGGGAACACCTTGGCTATCAGTCCCAAAGGCCAGTCATTTCTTTTTGACTGAGGGTCTTTGACGGAGACAACATTACCAACCTCCATGTTGGGATTGCTGGTTTGCCATTTATTCCGGACATGAAGTGTAGAGAGGTATTGTTTCCTCCATTTATCCCAGAAGGCATCTGCTAGGGTTTGCACTCGTCTCCACTAACATTTGTGCAAGTCTTTAGTACTAAACTCACCAGGAGGATCAGATGCTGTACCAACCTTTTGGATGAGAAGAGTGGAAGGGGTGAGCAAGAAAGGATCCTCTGGGTCATTGGATATTGAAGTCAAAGTTCTGGCGCTTATGATCGCTACTACTTTGGCCATGAACGTTGAGAGGGTCTCATGGGTGAGCTTTGAAGTTCCCAGCTTTAGAAAGAATCAAGGATCCGGCGGACTAAGTCAATCATACGCTCCCAAGAGCCTCTCAAATGGGAAGAGTGTGGGGGGTTGAATAACCATTTGCAGTGTTGGTCAGCAAGATATCTCTCTACTTGGTCACTGTCAATGTTTGAGGGAATGTGCAGTTCTTTGCAGGCTCCAATAAAGTTCGTACCCCTATGAGAGTGGATAAGTTTAACTGGACCTCTAATGGAAATGAAATGTGTGAGAGCATTTATAAAGCTGGATGTATCCAAAGACTTAATAACTTCTATATGCCCAGCCCTGATACTCATGCACGTAAATATAACTGCCCAGCGTTTACTGTTTGCATGGCCTCCTCTAGTTTGTCGTGTGGTGAGAGACCAGGGGCCAAACACGTCAAAACCAACATTATTAAAGGGGGGTTCTGTACTAAGACGGTCAGCAGGGAGGTTAGCCATCTTTTGTGACTTAGTTTTGTGACTTTTGTGACGTAGTTTTTTGAAAGTAACAAATTTGAAAATAAGACTACTCACAAGTCTTTTGTGTCCTATTATCCAGAATCCAGCTGTACGTTAAGCTCCTTCAGTGAACAAACATCCCTGATGTTTAGTCTTCTCATGGTAGTGTTGCACAAGTAAAGATGCAATATGATTGTTTGGGAGTATTATTGGATTATGCTCATTACTCTCTAGTTTCGCATTTGAAATGCGTCCTCCAACTCTAAGCAGTCCATTAGCATTTAAAATTGTCCTTAGGAACACCCTTTTGATTTTGGAGGAGTTCAAGTTACTGAGCATAAACCTCCTGTTGGATACAACGTACGACAACGTCTCTTGCCTGTGTGAGCTCATCCACTGTATGGGCCTTGTGACAGTAATGCTAACCTTTGCAGTGCTCTGATACTGTAGCTGTGGCTCTAAAAGATTTGGCTATGTGGATCAGGCCAGCTATAGCTCTGTTCAGTGATTTCCATGTATAAACATTGATGAATCGTTTGGACCCAAGCTCTTTGGGTGAGAGAAATATCTCTGTAAATTGATAACTTTGTATATTGAGCCTACGGGTAATGAGATTTTTTTTTTCCGTTCAGCCTCCGGGCTAAAAAAAATAAAATAAAATGAACGGCACAGATTTTTTCATTTGCATCGATCAATGTGGATGAAAATATCTCTGCCAAAATCAGAGACTGCGGTGCGGTGGGCTGGGCGCTAGATACCTAAAAAGTAGCTAACTAATTGGCGGTGATAAGGGACCCTTAGGCCCCATTCACACGTCCGCAATTCTGTTTGCGGAACGGAATTGCGGACCCATTCATTTCTATGGGGACAGACTTTGTCCCGCTTGGATCCGGAATTGAGGATCCGCACTTCCGGGTCTGCACTTCCGTTCCGCAAAAATATAGAACATGTCCTATTTTTGTCCGCAATTGCGGACAAGAAAAGTCATTTTCTATATAGTTCTGGCAATGCGCGGATCTGCAAAATGCGGAAAGCACATTGCCGGTGTCCGTGTTTTGCGGATCCGCGGATACGTGGATCCGCAAAACACATATGGACATGTGAATGGAGCCTTACAAGGGGGTGATCAGTGACAGGGGGGTGATCAGGGAGTCTATATGGGGTGTTCAGGGGTTAACAAGGGGTTAATAAGTGACAAGGGGGGGGGGTGTAGTGTGGTGCTTGGTGCTACTTTACATAGCTACCTGGTCCTCTGGTGGTCGATCCCAGCAAATGGGACCACCAGAGGACCAGGTAGCAGGTATATCAGACGCTGTTAACAAAACAGCGTCTGATATACCTCTTTAATGCGATTTATTTCGCATCTACAGCCTGCCAGCGATTGATCATCGCTGGCAGGATGCAGTATAACTTGCGATCTTTGAGCAGCTGTGAACGCGCGCGTGCGCGTTCACAGCAAATCTCGCCTCTCGCGAGACGACGCACCGACACGTCAAGGAGGAACTAACCTGCCGCCGCCTGGACGCATCCCTGCGTTAGGCGGTCGGCAGGTGGTTAAAGTTTCTTTTTCCATTGCATGTTTCCGTATCCTGTTTTGCCTGATATGTCTCGAGGGTTCCTCACGGTATCCCTGGCACGTTACACACATGTATCTGTGGTTAACTCTCTGAGCAAAGTCTTACCTTGGATGATCACAGGTGCTGCAAATCCAAGTGGATCATATAGACTGTTAATGGTGGACAGGACTCCCCGTCGTGTGAAGGGTTTCTGTTCTTGGTCGACCTGAAAAGTAAAGGTGTCAGACTTGAGGTCCCAGCTGAACCCTAGGCTGCGCTGCATGGGTATCGGGTCTGTCGCCAAGTCTAGATCTTTCAAATCACTGGCATGATCTTGAGTAGGAAAGGCCTCCATAACAGCTTTGCTATTTGAAGCTATCTTATGCAGTCTGAGGTTTGAACAGGAAAGCATACTTTGAGTCCTTTTGAGTAGACTGATTGCAGTCTCTGGTGAGGGAAGCGACTTTAAGCCCTCATCTACATAGAAGTCTCCTTCAACAAACTTCTTAACGTCCTCCCCATAGTCTTTTTCACCTTCTTGGGCAGAAAGTCTGAGTCCATAAATAGCACATGCAGGAGATGGGCTGTTGCCGAAAACATGCACTTTCATGCGATATTCTATGACGTCATTATCTTTGAACCAAAAGAATCTCAAGAAGTTCCTGTGTTCTTCTTTAACTAGGAAACAATAGAACATTTGTTCTAAGGCTGCAACTACAGCAATGGCTTCTTTACAGAATCTGGGAGGACACCGAAAAGTGTGTTATTGAGGTCTGGTCCTGTCAAAAGAACATAATTGAGAGAGACTCCCTCATATTGTGAACTAGAGTCAAATACTCGGATTTATCCTGGTTTCTTAGGGTGGTAAACGCCAAAGATTGGTAGGTACCAGCATTCTTCCTTTTCTTTTAGGGGTGGAGCTACTTTTGCATGACTGTTTTCCAATATATTGTTCATGAACAAGAAGAAATGTTCCATCATCTCGGGTCTTTTCTGAAAGCTGCATTGGAGTGAACAGAAGCGTTTAAAGGCTTTATCTCTGTTGTTGGATAGAGATGTCCTGAACTATTCGCCGGCAAACAGTACCCGGTTGTTCGCATTCGCCATGGCGGGCGAACATATGCGATGTTCGGTCCGCCCCTTATACATCATCATTGAGCAAACTTTGACCCTGTACCTCACAGTTAGCAGACACATTCCAGCCAATCAGCATACCCTCCCTCCCAGACCCTCCCAACTCCTATCAAAAAGCAAGAAATGCATCCATCTTAGATTCATTCTGAAGCTGCAGTGTTAGTTAGAGCAGGGAGAGTGCTGCTGCTGCTGAATTAATAGAGAAAGCGTTAGCTAGGCCAGTGTTCTGTGTCCACTCCAGTCCTCACAGACTCATCTGCTGTAAGGACAGCATCCTGACAGTACCCCAAAAAGGGCTGGTACATCAGTCTGCTTTTATTTTTTTTCTATATGTATATAGCAGTTGCCTGCCCGTGTGTGAGAGGCCGCAGGCCCACAGACTGTACTTTGTACACACCACTCATATAGGGTGGCACAGTACCTTGCAGATAAAAAAAAGTCATTTAATTTTTACCCTTTAATATAATTGCAGTTGCCTGCCAATGAGTTTCAGGCCCACAGACTGTACTGCGCCCACTGCCCACCACTCATATAGGGTGGCACAGTACCTTGCAGATAAAAACGTCATTTAATTTTTCCTCTGCAATATAATTGCAGTTGCATGCCAGTGAGTGTCAGGCCCACTGACTGTACTGTGCCCACTGCCCACCACTCATATAGGGTGGCACAGTATCTTGCAGATAAAAAAGGTCATTTAATTTTTCCTTTGTAATATAATTGCAGTTGCCTGCCAGTGAGTGTCAGGCCCACTAACTGCACTGTGTCCACTGCCCACCACTCATATAGGATGGCACAGTACCTTGCACGCATAGTACCACTAATCTAAAAAAAAATGACATGCAGAGGCAGGCCACCTCGCAAGGGCTGTCATGGTCATGGTGCTGTGATTTCCGTTGGCCCTAGAATAATGCCAAGTATTCAGAGGCCACGTACCCTGAACTCGAAAAATTCTGGGGACATAGTTGACTGGCTTACACAGGACACCCAATCTTCTACAGCTTCCGCTCGGAACCTTGACGCACCATCCTCCTCCAGTTTAGCTTTGGGCACCTCTCAAGTTACTACTCGCCCGCCGCCACCACCAACACTAGCACATCAGCCGCTTCACTTAATCTGTCAGAGGAGTTATTTACACATCAGTTGGAAGAAATGAGTGATGCGCAACCATTATTGCGGAAGTTCATGTTCGCTGTTCGCGAATGGAAAATTTCATGTTCGCGACATCTCTAGCGTTTAGCCACCAAGCTGAAAGATTGGTCTCTCTCCGGTGTCAATTTACCTGCCACTAGTTCACAATTACATTCGCTAAGGCAGTGCAGTGTCATAAAAATGTTCTGTGGACCCAGAATAATGTTTTTTTTGTGCCCAAAATACACTGATTCTCAATTTCTATGTGGAAATGTAAAATTTTTTGGGGTACTCTGTATGCACAGGTGGTTTGTGCAACAAGAACAAGTACTTTTGTAATAAAATACAGAGAATTTGTATTTCACTGCTGTAATTTGAAAATTATTTATACGCCAGATGCGCAAGTTTTTTCGGCCTAAAACACGGCTTTTTTCAATAAAACCCCAAAATGCAGTTTTCAACTGCTGTACATTAACAGTAGATATTTATACTATGTAAGGACACCAGATTTGGGGACCCAGAACACGGATTTGGTCACCAAAATTTACAAATGCAGTATTGAACTGCCATATAAAGGAAATAATTATTTAAACGACGGATGCAGAACAGTTTTTTCGGCCTAAAACACAGCTTTTTTCAATAAAACCCCAAAATGCAGCTTTTAACTACTGTACATTAACAATAGATATTTATACCATGTATGGACATCAGATTTGGGGACCCAGAACACAGATTTGGTCACCAAAATTCACAAATGCAGTATTGAACTGCTATATATTGGAAATAATTATTTAAACAACGGATGCACAACTGTTTTTTCGGCCCTAAAACACAGCTTTTTAATAAAACCCCAAAATGCAGTTTTTTACTGCTGTAAATTTAAATGAGATATTTATACTGTGTATGTACAACTGCTTTGTGAAGCAAGAATATAGCTTTTTTCCCACAAAAAAGAATAATGCACTATTTCTCTGTAATTTGAAATCGGTATTTAAGCGGTGTATTTCAAGATGCTCTATGGATCAGGATTTCAAAAAACATGCACTTATGCTGTATTTCACAGTAGCAATGTAAAATTGGTGGTTGGAATGGGTATTTCAGACTGTTTGGTGGACCTTGAATAAAGTCTTTTTTCTATAAAAAACAAAGAAGCACTATTTCCCTGCAGAAATATAAAATATGTCGTTGGACGGTGTATGCAGAACTGTTTGTGGACAAGGGACACAGTTTTTCCCCCAAAATTACACGGATTCTCTATTTCACCGCAGAAATGTGAAATATATATTTTGGCGGTGTAAAATAGGCTTGGTGGATCAGGATGACCACTTTCTTTTTACCAAAATACACTGATGCACTATTTGATAGCTGAAATCGAATATACGGTTTAGTGCATTGTATACACAAGTGCTCTGTGGCACCACAGATCCCAGGCTAGACAAATGGACCCCTTCAACATACAAAAGGCAAAATATGTGAGTTGAGCAGCCAGAAAAAAAAGTTTTTTTTTCCTTTACTGAGCTACAAAATAGGATTGGGCTGTTGTCCCTGGCTGGCTGACACACATGCAGTACACTGCAGTGGCTAATATGGCCGCCGAGCACCACCTCAGTAACAGATGGATTACAAAAGAAGATTTCCCTTGCAGTGGCTGGGTACAGAAATGTTAGATTGCTGAAGCTCCCTCCCTCTCTATTTGCTGTATCTTGTGGATTAAAGTAGCACAGGTTCTTCTGATTTCTGCCCTATTCTGTCCCTGATCGCAGCACCAACATCCTCTCTCTAAGCTCAAATCTACAGAGTGACGTGCGGCAGTACGTGACTCCAGCTTATGAAGAGGCTGGGTCACATGCTGCACTCAGCCAATCATAGCCATGCCATTAGTAGGCATGGCTGTGATGGCTTCATATGGCAATAATCAAAACGCTTGCTGATTGGCTGCTGTGCAAACCTTCAGAAAGCGGGAAGAAATCGCCGAACAACGGACCCGAACCCAGACTTTTTTGAAAATGTTCGGGTTCAGGTCCATGTCCCGAACACCCCAAAATTAGTTACGAACCCGAACTATACAGCTTGGGTTCCTTCAACTCCAATAAGAACAGTTTGCTGGATCTACAGAGCTGTATAATGGCAATTTGGATCCCCAGTCAGTGCAGTAAGGTGTAATTGGATTGTTCCTGTTACCCAGGCTGTCTTCCTCCCCAACTGAACCCTGTTCAACAGAAATGCTGGTGGAATGATTCCTCCCTATACTTTCCCTTCACCTTTAGTGATGAGCGGCAGGTGCCATATTCGATTTCGACGAAATTCGCGAATATTCGAAAGAATATTCGTTTCATATTCATCAAAATTGAATATTCGTCATTATTCTAGTTATCACGATTAATATGCGATTTAAATAATTGTGTATTGCGATTTTAACTTAGGCTACTTTCCTATTGGTTTCATATCTAGAATTATAGCGAAGATGACGAATATGACGAATGTATTCGTCATATTCCTCAAAACGAACATAACAAAGTATTCTCAATCTTCGTTTTAGCTACCTATTCGTCAACTTCGCTAATTCTAGCAATCAAATTGGAAGGTTGACTATAGAGACATCTGTGTTTAATTCGCTATGCGATTATATTACATTGCTTTTTTTAATAGAATAATTATATTACTTGATAATTATTATATTCTATTTATTAAAAAAATAATAATAATATAATCGCATAGCAAATTAAACACAGCTGTCTCTGTAGTCAACCTATAGTCTATAACTTGAATTAATCGCATTGCGATTTCAACGTAATTCTCAAATCAATCAGTACATTTTAGTATATAAAGACGTTCCCATGGTGATGGGGACGCTCCATGAGCACGGAAGTCGGCAGAAGCGGCAACGGGCACTGACTGGAGCAGCCAGGAAGCCAGGAATCCTCAGGACAGGTAAGAACTACTTTTGGGAAGTGGGAAATAAAAAAATATAACTAAAAAAACAAACAAAAAAAACCCGAATATTCAAAATAGCGAATTTATAGCGCTATATTCAAAATATTCGCGAATTAGCAAAGTGCCGATATTCGCGATAAAAATTCGCTATTCGAATATTTGTGCTCAACACTATTTACCTTGAATAATCTTTCCCTGCACTTCACAATCTTTTCACCACAATCAAGTCTTTCCTATCACTTTCCCTAGCACCTGCAGACATGTCTCTCCCTGCACTAAGTATGCTGGTGAGTGGCAGAATCTAAGATGGCTGCCGCTATTTATAGGGCTGTGACATGACAGGGCTGGCTGGATGCTGATTGCCTGCATGCATGTCAGTATGGGTGATCCCGCCTTCCCAGAGTTCCTTGCCCCATGTGCTCACACATGTAGCAGCCATTTTAGGAAAAAATTAGATTCATTACCTCGAAGCGCGAGGAAATTCGAATTCGGTGCAAATCAAATTTTTCCTGAAATTCGGATCGAATTCCACTTCGTCAGCTTCGATTCACTCATCTCTAGTAATAATATTACAGGTTACTACATTTCTGTAGAAAGATCGTTGATCCAGGAAGTTATTCTGATTCCTGATTGGAATCGAGAAGAGATTTTTTACCTCTAAAATGTGGAGAATTGGTTTCTACCTCACAGGGTTTATTTTTTTGCCTTCCTCTTGATCAACTTGCAGGATAACATGCTGAACTGGATGGACAGATGGCCTTTTTCAGCCTTACAAACTATTTTACTATGTTAAGAGGAGCAGCTGGCACACTCTTATCTGGGATAAAATTATATGGTTTTATTGAATTGATTAAAATAGAAGATAAAAAGGGATAATATTACATAAAGAGTTAAAAGGTAATGTTAAAAGGACAATTGTGTCTTGGTACTCAGAGATACATCTGGTACAGTAACGTAAGAAAGGAATGGGTTAATATTGAATGATGGGTATAGACTAAAATTAGTGTAAAGTTGTTGTTAGTCATATAAAGGTAAAATGGCCAGAGTAAAAAAGCTTAGTCCTTTTTAGTCAGAGTCCGCTGGGGCAGCTGAGATATGTCTCTATTAACTGTAGAAGGAAGACGGTGTACTGCGCCTCGGTGCGGCGCCCCACACTGTCTATGGCGCAGAGCTCACTTACCGGCCGGTGCTTCCTTCTGTGGTGTAGTTGATCGCGGTCTTCTGCGTCCTCGTGGGGTTCCAATCTTCCTGTATGTGGACCTGGGTGTGTGGGGCATTGATTCACCTAATCAACTACTCCATCCCCCACACACCCAGGTGCATTGATTCACCTAATCAACTACTCCCCTATTTAAATCCATGCTGAGCACACATATCCTCTGCTTACTGAGGAAGGGACACAGTCCCGAAACGCGTTTAAGCTGTAGGGGATATAGCAGGACTCATACTATCATATCCAAAACACGCATGAATACAAGACCGATACGAAGTCAAAAGTGCCGGAAGAAAAAGCGCGAACGGGAACCACGAGGACGCCGAGATCAAGCTGCAAGGGAAGAAGCCACATACAGGAAGATTGGAACCCCACGAGGACGCCGAAGACCGCAATCAACTACACCACAGAAGGAAGCACCGGCCGGTAAGTGAGCTCTGCGCCATAGACAGTGTGGGACGCCGCACCGAGGCGCAGTACACCGTCTTCCTTCTACAGACTACAGTTAATAGAGACATATCTCAGCTGCCCCAGCGGACTCTGACTAAAAAGGACTAAGCTTTTTACTCTGGCCATTTTACCTTTATATGACTAACAACAACTTTACACTAATTTTAGTCTATACCCATCATTCAATATTAACCCATTCCTTTCTTACGTTACTGTACCAGATGTATCTCTGAATACCAAGACACAATTGTCCTTTTAACATTACCTTTTAACTCTTTATGTAATATTATCCCTTTTTATCTTCTATTTTAATCGATTCAATAAAACCTTATAATTTTATCCCAGATAAGAGTGTGCCAGCTGCTCCTCTTTTCATTTTCTCCTACTATTGCTGACAGGGTGAGTCAGTACACCCAGCTGTTGCACCTCCACCATCAATACTGACAGGTGGAGCCGTCTTACTTACTTTTTCTATTTTACTATGTTACTTCTTGATTGAAGCTTCGGTAATGCTGTATCCTATAGCACTCAGGGAAAGGTGAGTAGGACATAAGGGACAGGAAGAGATAAGAGCTGGTGAGTGATATATGGTGCTGAACAAGATTGTTCCCAAGGCATGTAAAGGTGAGAAAAATTTCCATTTTAAAGTTGTACAATTTGTCGTAATTGACTAGCAGGTTGTAATCTACAAAACATGTATATGGACATTCAACCACATGTAGTACATGTATTAGTATGGAGAAAATAGATATAGCACCAGAACCAAGTTCAGAACAGAAACACAGCTCCAAAACCATCTAGCTTGGTGTACTGTGAAGGCTAGTGTACTGAGTGTCAGCTGTTTGTTAATTGTCTGCTGCTTGCCAAGTGTCATTTTACTAGTTACATTAAAAAAACGGCGTTGAAAATAGGAGTTTGTCTCTGTAAGGGTGCTTTCACACTTGCGTTGATCAATGCGCCGCCCGGACCTGTGAAGTCATGAAGGAGCACCTGGGGGCCGCAGCGCAGGTAAGTACACTGCTGCATAGTACTTTCCATGGCAGCCAGGACTTCAGTTGCGTCCTGGCTGCCATGGTAACCGATCGGAGCCCCAGCTTACACTGGGGCCCCGATCGGAACTGCTGCTGCGCATGTGCAGAGCTAAACGTCTGATCCAGCGATGCGCCGAAACGAACTTTAGCTTAATTCCGGATCCGTATTAATGCACTTCAATGGGCATTAATTCCGTATCCGGCGTTACGGCAAGTCCTCCGGATTTTTGGCCGGAGGAAAATCCGCAGCATGGTCCCTAACTGATAACTACAGCTGCTATACAGGAGCAGCAGAAAAGACATGCAAATACATATGCAAACAGGCTGAAATGTGGCTATGTGACATACCAGCGATGCTACCGTGAGCTTAGATGTGGAGGATGACTCCAAAGTCTTCCAGACCATATGCTACCTCTGGAAAGATGGCTGTAAATGAGGAAAATGGCTTCTATGTGCAGGAATGATGAAGTCAGTAAGTTCATAGGCCACAAGCTATGGAATTTTAAGTAGACTAAACTTCTAATGTGAATAGCTGCAATGTATGTAAACGGCCACTAGATGGTGCTGTTACACAATAAACAGATAATTATTCATAAAGCAAATTGACTATGCATGAAAACTTTGAATAAATTAACAAAAAACTTGCTGAAAGCATGGCACTCCCCATCTGGTATCTATAAGGATACCACATTAAGTCACTTCTGGAGAGAGCAACAGAATCAGTTCAGTAATGGGTCTGAGGAAGAGTTTAGTCTCATATTGGCTGCAGACTTTAAATTCTGCCTTTCTGACGTTTCCATCTTCACTTGGGAACACCTTGTTTATCAGTCCCAAAGGCCAGTCATTTATTTTTGACTGAGGGTCTTTGACTGAGACAACATTACCAACCTCCATGTTGGGTTTGCTGGTTTGTCATTTATTCCGGACATGTAATGTAGAGAGGTATTGTTTCCCCATTTATCCCAGAAGGCATCTGCTAGAGTTTGCACTCGTCTCCACTGACATTTGTGCAAGTCTTTAGTACTAAACTCACCAGGAGGATGAGATGCTGTACCAACCTTTTGGATGAGAAGAGTGGAAGGGCTGAGCAAGAAAGGATCCTCTGGGTCGTTGGATATTGAAGTCAAAGGTCTGGCGTTTATGATCGCCACTACTTTGGCCATGAACGTTGAGAGGGTCTCATGGGTGAGCTTTGAAGTTCCCAGCTTTAGAAAGAATCAAGGATCCGGTGGACTAAGTCAATCATACGCTCCCAAGAGCCTCTCAAATGGGAAGAGTGTGGGGGTTGAATAACCATTTGCAGCGTTGGTCAGCAAGATATCTCTCTACTTGGTCACTGTCAATGTTTGAGGGAATGTGAAGTTCTTTGCAGGCTCCAATAAAGTTCGTACCCCTATCAGAGCGGATTAGTTTAACTGGACCTCTAATGGAAATGAAATGTGTGAGAGCATTTATAAAGCTGGATGTATCCAAAGACTCAATAACTTCTATATGCACAGCCCTGATACCTGATGGCCTCCTCTAGTTTGTCGTGTGGTGACAGACCAGGGGCCAAACACGTCAAGACCAACATTAGTAAAGGAGGGTTCTGTACTAAGACGGTCAGCAGGGAGGTTAGCCATCTTTTGTGACTTAGTTTTGTGACTTTTGTGATGTAGTTTTTTGAAAGTGACGCATTTGAAAATGAGACTACTTACAAGTCTTTTGGCTTCCATTATCCAGAATCCAGCTGTACGTTAAGCTCCTTCAGTGAACAAACATCCCTGATGTTTCGTCTTCTTATGGTAGTGTTGCACAAGTAAAGATGCAATATGATTGTTTGGGAGTATTATTGGATTATGCTCATTACTCTCTAGTTTCGCATTTGAAATGCGTCCTTCAACTCTCAACAGGCCATTAGCATTTATAAAGGGGTCAAGTCTCTTGAAGGAACTGTCCTTAGGAACACTCTTTTGATTTTGGAGCAGTTCAAGTTACTGAGCATAAACCTCCTGTTGGATACAACGTATGACAACGTCTCTTGCCTGTGTGAGCTCATCCACTGTATGGGCCTTGTGACAGTAATGCCAACCTTTGCAGTGCTCTGATACTGTAGCTGTGGCTCTAAAAGATTTGGCTATGTGGATCAGGCCAGCTATAGCTCTGTTCAATGATTTCCATGTATAAAACTTGTTGAATCGTTTGGACCCAAGCTCTCTGTTAGAAATTAATTGTGGTGAGTACAGAAACATGAGGACAAATCTCTGCATCAACATTTGGTTCTAGCAGCTCAAATGCGTTTTTCTCAAGAGTGTCAAGTACAGGCTTGTAGAGGAACGGTGGTCCTGTGAGCCACGTGGTATCTTTAATGTGGGCTGCAGGAACAGCTCTTGTAGCATGACCTGCAGGGTTGAGGTCAGTTGCTATATAGTGCCACTGTGTAGGCTGATTCTTTGAACTCTGTTATGAACATAGACATAGAATCTCCTAGTCTCATTGTAAATGTAGCCCAACACTACTTTTCTGTCTGTATGAAACACTGTGCTATCAAGTTTTACATCTATTTCAGATACAATAAGGTCTGCTAGTTCTACTGCCAGAACAGCAGCACAAAGTTCCAGACTTGGTGCCAGCTTTGCTTTGCCCATTGTAAAGCCAATTTGAACCTGGCCTTTAATGTCTACAGTTTTAAGGTAAGTGACTGCAGCGATTGCTTTTACTGAGGCAGCACAAAATACGCACAGCTGCCTGGACTGAACCTCAGCAGGAGAGTAGTGGGTATATGGCCTATGTATAGAGATGGCCCGAACTATTCGCCGGCGAACATAGCTTGTTCGCTTTCGCCTCGGCAGGCGAACATATGCAATGTTCGGTCCGCCTCCTATACATCATCATTGAGCAAACTTTGACCCTGTACCTCACAGTCAGCAGACACATTCCAGCCAATCAGCAGCATACCCTCCCTCCCAGACCCTCCCACCTCCTGCACAGCATCCATTTTAGATTCATTCTGAAGCTGCAGTCTTAGTGAGAGGAGGGAGAGTGTAGTTGCTGCTGATTTAATAGGGAAATTGATAGCTAGGCTAGTGTATTCAGTGTCCACTCCAGTCCTGAAAGACTCATCAGATCTCTGCTGTAAGGACAGCGTCCTGATAGCACCACAAAAAGCCCTTTTTAGGGCTGCTACATTAGTCTGCTTTTTTTTTCTCTCCATATATATATTGCAGTTGCCTGGCCTGCCCGTGTGTGAGGAGCTGCAGGCCAACAGACTGTAGTGTGCCCACTGCCAGTGCCCACCACTCACACCGTGTGGCACAGGACTTTGCATCAAACAAAGGCATTTCATTTTTACCCTTTAATCCAAGGTTAGTTGCCTGCCAGTGTGTGTCAGGCTAACTTCCACTGACTGTAGTGTGCCCACTGCCAGTGCCCACCACCACTCATACCGGGTGGCACAGGCATTTAATTTTTACACTTCAGTCTAATTTCAGTTGCTTGCCTGCTGCCAGTGTGTGTCAGGCCGACTTCCACAGACTGTAGTGTGCCCACTGCCAGTGCCCACCACCACTCATACCGTGTGGCACAGGCATTTAATTTTTACACTTTAGTCTAATTTCAGTTGCTTGCCTGCTGCCAGTGTGTGTCAGGCCGACTTCCACAGACTGTAGTGTGCCCACTGCCAGTGCCCACCACCACTCATACTGGGTGGCACAGGCATTTAATTTTTACACTTTAGTTTAATTTCAGTTGCTTGCCTACTGCCAGTGTGTGTCAGGCCAACTTCCACAGACTGTAGTGGGCCCACTGCCAGTGCCCACCACCACTCATACCGGGTGGCACAGTAGCTTGCCGATAAATAAGGCATTTAATTTTTACACTTTAGTCCGGATAGGGTACGTAACAGGGATTAAACTGATAGGAATAGTACTAGTTAAGACACCACTCATATAGGGTGTCACTGCACATTGCTCTGTGCACGCGCAGTGCCCCAATTTGGGAGTATGAGGACCAACCAAGCTGCTTTTTCCATCTCCCGGTTCCTAAAATCAATTCAGTTTGGTGTATGAGAGTTTGGTCTGTTACTGTAAAGGCAGTCGAAGGTACCCGGACTACATTTTTTTTCACAAAAGGCAATCCCTGATATGGGACGTAACAGGGATTAAACTGATAGGAATAGTACTAGTTAAGACACCACTCATATCGGGTGTGACAGTAAATTGCACGGTGCAGACGCAGTGACCGTGGATTAAAACAAAGGGGAGGGAGCCAGCGTTTTTTTAACCATCTCCCTGTTCGAAAAATCAATTCAATTGACCTTTCGGGGACCCTTGGTGATGTACGTGGCTGGGTGGAGGAAGAAACCTTCAATGACATCACCGGGACATGGCTAGCTTGGTATCCAACCTTGTGCAAATGGGGAGTTTGCGGTTGTGCAAATGGACTGTTTGCGGTTGTTTGCGGTGCATTAAAAGGGGAGTTTGGTCCCCGACTCTGCGTCCACTACGTAATTTTCCATGGGAGTTTTGCCATGGATCCCCCTCCGGCATGCCACAGTCCAGGTGTTAGTCCCCTTGAAACAACTTTTCCATCACTATTGTGGCCAGAAAGAGTCCCTTTGGTTTTTAAAATTTGCTTGTCCATTGAAGTCTACTGCGGTTCGCCCGGTTTGCCTGTTCGCGAACATTTGCGGAGGTTCGCGTTCGCCGTTCGCGAACTGAAAATTTTATGTTCGCGACATCACTACCTATGTATACGCACGTTAGATAATGCCTTTAAAGAGTCTCTCCATGTTACCCATAGTGCCTCTTTCTCTGAGGGAAGTGGCGAATCCCAATCACATTGTTAGGTCTGTGCTGCTTTGTGGCAGTTTTGTGGCAGTTTCCCGAGCGTACCAGCTGCAGGTTGCCGGCTGTGTAGGCTGGTTGCTCGGGATTGCATTGCTGGCGGCGGTACTGCTGTGCGCGCTATCCGTATACATTCTCCTCCTCTTGGTTATGACTGTTGCCATGGGCAACGTCCTGTACCGCAGCCTTATCAGCTATGGTTTCTTGATTACCCTGACTTACCTGTGAACCTTCCGTTCGGAACTAAATGGGTTAACTCCCCAGTGCTTCCCTGTGGGAGTGTTCCTGACAGGTGCGCTCATCAGCTTGCTTGTTCAGCCTGTGAGCGTGTAACCTCATTGTCAGTTAGTCTTGTTTTGTTCTGATATGATGTGTTTGCCCCTTGCTACTGACCCTTGGGGTCCCTTCTGCTCCTCGTGCATGTCCATGTTTCTGTGTGGTATCCCTTAGCATGTCTTGTTGTGCCTGTATTTGTCCTGCGCCTAGCAGTGCGTAACTGCGTCCGTTATTCTGTCTAGCGCCTAGCAGATCGTATCTGCATCCAATTAGTGTTCCTGTTTGTCCATGCTTGTCTCTGTTTTGTCAGTGGCAGTCTTTACTGCTCCTGGCATTCTGTTCATGTCGGTGTGTTCTTGCCTGTGATTCCGTTATGCCTGTTCTGCCATGTTTGTTCATGCCTGATTCTGTGTTGCGTGAATTCTGTTTTATACTTCTGTTCAATGTGCTGTTGATACCATCATTGGTATCTTCTTTCCCGCTGGTTCCTGTTGCCACTGACCGGTTTACGCTCTGGAGTCGCCCCTGGCAACTACTGATGTCAAAGTCTTTCCCTACCATCGGGGGCGGATAGTGAAATCCGGGTGTTGCTTAGTCATGCCCCTCCAGAGTATTGCTAGTCAGGTTCTCACCCACTGATCCTGGACAGCACATTGAGATCTCCTGTTTTTGTTATGTTCTCTTGTATTACAGTTTCTTTTTCCATTGCATATTTCCGTATCCTGTTTTGCCTGATACGCCTCGGGGGTTCCTCGCGGTATCCCCGGCACGTTACACACAAGTATCTGTGATTTGCAAAATAAATGTGGAGTCCCAGTATTGGGTCTACAACACAATGAAAGCCAGATATCCCTCAAAGAAAGGAAATACGAGCAAATGGGTGTCTCCATTACAGAGATCACCAAATCCACCATATTAAGTGGCCCCTATGTCAAGATCCCGCTTTTTTACAAGCTTTAAGGATGTGACGGGGAAGACCTAAGCTAGTTATCCATCCTCAGACAGCTGTTTCGGGGTGTTGCCCCTTATCAGTGTAGAGTAGGATTCTGGCTAACCGGGAGCAAAGTCTTACCTTGGATGATCACAGGGGCTGTGGTTAACTCTCTGAGCAAAGTCTTACCTTGGATGATCACAGGGGCTGCAAATCCAAGTGGATCATATAGACTGTTAATGGTGGACAGGACTCCGCATCGTGTGAATGGTTTCTGTTCTTGGTTGACCTGAAAAGTAAAGGTGTCAGACTTGATGTCCCAGCTGAACCCTAGGCTGCGCTGCATGGGTATCGGGTCTGTCGCCAAGTCTAGATCTTTCAGATCACTGGCATGATCTTGAGTAGGAAAGGCCTCCATAACAACTTTGCTATTTGAAGCTATCTTATGCAGTCTGAGGTTTGAACAGGAAAGCATACTTTGAGTCCTTTTGAGTAGACTGATTGCAGTCTCTGGTGAGGGAAGCGACTTTGAGCCCTCATCTACATAGAAGTCTCTTTCAACAAACTTCTTAACGTCCTCCCCATAGTCTTTTTCACCTTCTTGGGCAGAAAGTCTGAGTCCATAAATAGCGCCTGCAGGAGATAGGCTGTTGCCAAAAACATGCACTTTCATGCGATATTCTATGACGTCTTGGGTAGGGTCATTATCTTTGAACCAAAAGAATCTCAAGAAGTTCCTGTGTTCTCCTTTAACTAGGAAACAGTAGAACATTTGTTCTAAGGCTGCAACTACAGCAATGGCTTCTTTACAGAATGTGGGAGGACACCGAGAAGTGTGTTATTGAGGTCTGGTTCTGTCAAAAGAACACCATTGAGAGAGACTCCCTCATATTGTGAACTAGAGTCAACTACCACTCGGATTTATCCTGGTTTCTTAGGGTGGTAAACGCCAAAGATTGGTAGGTACCAGCATTCTTCCTTTTCTTTTAGGGGTGGAGCTACTTCTGCATGACTGTTTTCCAAAATATTTTTCATGAACAAGAAGAAATATTCCATCATCTCTGGTCTTTCCTGAAAGCTGCATTGGAGTGAACAGAAGTGTTTAAAGGCTTTATCTCTGTTGTTGGGTAGAGATGTCCTGAACTATTCGCCGCAAACAGTTCCCGGCGAACATCGCTTGTTCGCGTCCGCCCCTTATACATTATCATTGAGCAAAATTTGACCCTGTACCTCACAGTCAGCAGACACATTCCAGCCAATCAGCATACCCTCCCTCTCTGACCCTCCCACCTCCTATAAAAAAGCAAGGACAGCATGCAACTTAGATTCATTCTGAAGCTGCAGTGTTAGTTAGAGCAGGGAGAGTGTTCCTGCTGCTGAATTAATAGAGAAAGCGTTAGCTAGGCCAGTGTTCTGTGTCCACTCCAGTCCACACAGACTCATCTGCTGTAAGGACAGCATCCTGACAGCACCCCAAATAGCCCATTTTAGGGCTGGTACATCAGTCTGCTTTTATTTATTTTTTCTATATATATTGCAGTTGCCTGCCCGTGTGTGAGAGGCTGCTGTTCCACAGACTGTTCTTTGTGCACACCACTCATATAGGGTGGCACAGTACCTTGCAGATAAAAAAGTCATTTAATTTTGACCCTTTAATATAATTTCAGTTGCCTGCCAGTGTGTGTCAGGCCCACTGATTGTACTGTGCCCACTGTCAGTGCCCACCACTCATATCGGGTGGCACAGTACCTTGCAGATAAAAAAGTCATTTAATTTTTCCTCTGTAATATAATTGCAGTTGCCTGCCAGTGAGTGTCAGGCCCACTGACTGTACTGTGCCCACTTCCCACCACTCATATAGGATGGCACAGTACCTTGCACGCATAGTACCACTAATCTAAAAAAAAATGACATGCAGAGGCAGGCCACCCCGCAGGGCCGTCGTGGTCATGGTGCTGTGATTTCCATTGGCCCTAGAATAATGCCCAGTATTCAGAGGCCACGTACCCTGAACTCAAAAAATTCTGAGGACATAGTTGACTGGCTTACACAGGACACCCAATGTTCTACAGCTTCCGCTCGGAACCTTGACACACCATCCTCCTCCAGTTTAGCTTCGGGCACCTCTCAAGTTACCACTCGCCCGCCGCCACCACCAACACTAGCACCACAGCTGCTTCACTTGATCTGTCAGAGGAGTTATTTACACATCAGTTGGAAGAAATGAGTGATGCGTAACCATTATTGCGGAAGTTCGCGCTCGCGAATGTTCGCGAATGGAAAATTTTATGTTCGCGACATCTCTAGCGTTCACCCACCAAGCTGAAAGATTGGTCTCTCTCCGGTGTCAATTTACCTGCCACTAGTTCACAATTACATTCGCTAAGGCAGTGCCCGTGTCATAAAAATGCTCTGTGAACCCAGAATAATGTTTTTTTGTGCCCAAAATACACTGATTCTTAATTTCTATGCGGAAATGTAAAATTTTTTGTGGTACTCTGTACTGTATTTTTGTAATAATAAAAAGAAAATTTTTTTTTTACTGCTGTAAATTGAAAATTATTTATACGCCGGATGCGCAACAGTTTTTTCGGCCTAAAACACGGCTTTTTTCAATAAAACCCCAAAATGCAGTTTCAACTGCTGTACATTAACAGTAGATATTCATACTATGTATGGACACCCGATTTGGGGACCCAGAACACAGATTTGGTCACCAAAATTCACAAATGCAGTATTTGACTGCTATAAATTGGAAATAATTATTTAAACGACGGATGCACAACTGTTTTTTTGGCCTAAAACACAACTTTGTTAAAAAAAAAAAAATGCAGTTTTTAACAGTGTGTACATTAAAAGTAGATATTTATACTATGTATGGACACCAGATTTGGGGACCCAGAACACGGATTTGGTCACCAAAATTTACAAATGCAGTATTGAACTGCCATATATTGGAAATAATTATTTGAACGACGGATGCAGAACAGTTTTTTTTGGCCTAAAACACGGCTTTTTTCAATTAAACCCCAAAATGCAGTTTTTTAACTGCTGTACATTAACAGTAGATAATTATACTATGTATGGACACCAGATTTGGGGACCCAGAACACAAATTTGGTCACCAAAATTCACAAATGCAGTATTGAACTGCTATATATTGGAAATAATTATTTAAACAACGGATGCACAACTGTTTTTTTGGCCTAAAACACAGCTTTTTTCAATAAAACCCCAAAATGCAGTTTTTTACTGCTGTAAATTTAAATGAGATATTTATACTGTGTATGTACAACTGCTTTGTGAAGCAAGAATATTGCATTTTTCAGCTGTAATGTGATATCGGTATTTAAGCGGTGTTTTTCAAGATGGTCTGTGGATCAGGATTACCTTTTTTTTTTAAAACATACACTTATGCTGTATTTCACAGAAGCAATGTAAAATTGGTGGTTGGAATGGGTATTTCAGACTGTTTGGTGGACCTTGAATAAATGTTTTTTTTCTATAAAAAACAAAGAAGCACTATTTTCCTGCAGAAATATAAAATATGTCGTTGGACGGTGTATGCAGAACTGTTTTGTGGATTCTCTATTTCACCGCAGAAATATGAAATATATATTTTGGCGGTGAAAAATAGGCTTGCTGCATTCGGATGACTACTTTTTTTTTACTAAAGTAGACTGATGAACTATTTGATAGCTGAAATGTAATATACGGTTTTGTGCATTGTATACACAAGTGCTCTGTGGCACCACAGATCCCAGGCTAGACAAATGGACCCCTTCAACATACAAAAGGCAATAGATGTGACTTGAGCAGCCAGAAAAAAAAGTTTTTTTTCCTTCACTGAGCTACAAAATAGGATTAGGCTGACACACATGCAGTACACTGCAGTGGCTAATATGGCCGCCGAGCACCACCTCAGTAACAGATAGATTACAAAAGAAGATTTCCCTTGCAGTGGCTGGGTACAGAAATGTTGGATTGCTGAAGCTCCCTCCCTCTCTATTTGCTGTATCTTGTGGATTAAAGTAGCACAGGTTCTTCTGATTTCTGCCCTATTCTGTCCCTGATCGCTGCACCAACATCCTCTCTCTAAGCTCAAATCTACAGAGTGACGTGCGGCAGTATGTGACTCCAGCTTATGAAGAGGCTGGGTCACATGCTGCACTCAGCCAATCACAGCCATGCCATTAGTAGGCATGGCTGTAATGGCTTCATAGGGCAATAAGTAAAACGCTTGCTGATTGGCTGCTGTGCAGACCTTCAGAAAGCAGGAAGAAATCGCCGAACAACGGACCCGAACCCAAACTTTTTTAAAAAAATGTTCGGGTTCAGGTCCGTGTCCCGAACACCCCAAAAATTTTTACGAACCCGAACTATACAGTTTGGGTTCGCTCAACTCCATAAAGCACAGTTTGCTGGATCTACAGAGCTGTATAATGGCAATTTGGATCCCCAGTCAATGCAGTAAGGTGTAATTGGATTGTTCCTATTACCCAGGCTGTCTTCCTCCCAAACTGAACCCTGTTCAGCCGAAATACTGGTGGAATGATTCCTCCCTATTCTTTCCCTTCACCTTGAATAATCTTTCCCTGCACTTGTAAATCGTTTTTTTCACCACAATCAAGTCTTTCCTTTCACTGTCCCTAGCACCTGCAGACATGTCTCTCCCTGCACTAAGTATGCTGGTGAGTGGCAGAATCTAAGATGGCTGCCGCTATTTATAGGGCTGTGACATGACAGGGCTGGCTGGATGCTGATTGACTGCATGCATGTCAGTATGGGTGATCCCGCCTTCCCAGAGTTCCTTGCCCCATGTCCTCACACATGTAGCAGCCATTTTAGGAAAAAATTAGATTTGTTACCTCGAAGTGCGAGGAAATTCGCATTCGGTGCGAATCGAATTTTTCCTGAAATTCGGATCGAATTCCACTTTGTCAGCTTCGATTCACTCATCTCTAGTAATAATATTACAGGTTACTAGATTTCTGTAGAAAGATCGTTGATCCAGAAAGTTATTCTGATTCCTGATTGGAATCGAGAAGAGATTTTTTCCCTCTAAAATGTGGAGAATTGGTTTTTACCTCACAGTGTTTATTTTTTTGCCTTCCTCTTGATCAACTTGCAGGATAACATGCTGAACTGGATGGACAGATGGCCTTTTTCAGCCTTACAAACTATTTTACTATGTTACTTCTTGATTGAAGCTTCGGTAATGCTGTATCCTATAGCACTCAGGGAAAGGTGAGTAGGACATAAAGGATAGGAAGAGATAAGATCTGATGAGTGATATATGGTGCTGAACAAGATTGTTCCCAAGGCATGTAAAGGTGAGAAAAATTTCCATTTTAAAGTTGTACAATTTGTCGTAATTGACTAGCAGGTTGTAATCTACAAAACATGTATATGGACATTCAACCACATGTAGTACATGTATTAGCATGGAGAAAATAAATATAGCACCAGAACCAAGTTCAGAACAAAAACACAGCTCCAAAACCATCTAGCTTCCTGTACTGCGAAGGCTAGTGTACTGAGTGTCAGCTGTTTGTTAATTGTTTGCTGCTTGCCAAGTGTCATTTTACTAGTTACATAAAAAAAACGGCGTTGAAAATAGAAGTTTGTCTCTGTAAGGGTGCTTTTACACTTGCGTTGATCAATGCACCGCCCGGACCTGTGAAGTCTTGAAGGAGCACCTGGGGGCCGCAGCGCAGGTAAGTACACTGCTGCAGAGTACTTTCCATGGCAGCCAGGACTTCAGTAGCGTCCTGGCTGCCATGGCAATCGATCGGAGCCCCAGCTTACACTGGGGCCCCGATCGGAACTGCTGTTGCGCATGCGCAGAGCTAACCGTCGGATCCAGCGATGCGCCGAAACGAAGTTCCGGATTAATGCACTTCAATGGGCATTAATTCCGTATCCGGCGTTACGGCAAGTCCTCCGGATTTTTGGCTGTAGGAAAATCCACAGCATGGTCCCTAACTGATAACTACAGCTGCTATACAGGAGCAGCAGAAAAGACATGCAAATACATATGCAAACAGGCTAAAATGTGGCTATGTGACATACCAGCGATGCTACCGTGAGCTTAGATGTGGAGGATGATTCCAAAGTCTTCCAGACCATGTGCTACCTCTGGAAAGATGGCTGTAAATGAGGAAAATGGCTTCTATGTGCATGAATGATGAAGTCAGTAAGTTCATAGGTCACAAGCTATGGAATCTTAAGTAGACTAAACTTCTAATGTGAATAGCTGCAATGTATGTAAACGGCCACTAGATGGTGCTGTTACACAATAAACAGATAATTATTCATAAAGCAAATTGACTATGCATGAAAACTATGAATAAATTAACAATAAACTTGCTGAAAGCATGGCACTCCCCGTCTGGTATCTATAAGGATACCACATTAAGTCACTTCTGGAGAGAGCAACATAATCAGTTCAGTAATGGGTCTGAGGAAGAGTTTAGGCTCATGTTGCCTGCAGACTTTAACTTCTGCCTTTCTGACGTTTCCATCTTCACTTGGGAACACCTTGGTTATGAGTCCCAAAGGCCAGTCATTTCTTTTTGACAGAGGGTCTTTGACAGAGACAACATTACCAACCTTCATGTTGAGTTTGCTGGTTTGCCATTTATTCTAGGCATGTAGTGTAGAGAGGTATTGTTTCCTCCATTTATCCGAGAAGGCATCTGCTAGGGTTTGCATTCGTCTCCACTGACATTTGTGCAAGTCGTTATTACTAAACTCACCAGGAGGATCAGATGCTGTACCAACCTTTTGGATGAGAAGAGTAGAGGGGGTGAGCAAGAAAGGATCCTCTGGGTCGTTGGATATTGAAGTCAAAGGTCTGGCGTGTATGATCGCCACTACTTTGGCCATGAATGTTGAGAGGGTCTCATGGGTGAGCTTTGAAGTTCCCAGCTTTTGAAAGAATCAAGGATCCGGTGGACTAAGCCAATCATACGCTCCCAAGAGCCTCCCAAATTGGAAGAGTGTGGGGGGTTGAATAACCATTTGCAGTGTTGGTCAGCAAGATATCTATCTACTCTACTTGGTCACTGTCAATGTTTGAGGGAACGTGCAGTTCTTTGCAGGCTCCAATAAAGTTTGTACCCCTATAACAGCGGATAAGTTTAACTGGACCGCTATTGGAAATGAAATGTGTGAGAGCATTTATAAAGCTGGATGTATCCAAAGACTCAATAACTTCTATATGCACAGCCCTGATACTCATGCACGTAAATATGACTGCCCAGCGTTTACTGTTTGCATGGCCTCTTCTAGTTTGTCGTGTGGTGACAGACCAGGGGCCAAACACGTCAAAACCAACATTAGTAAAGGGGGGTTCTGTACTAAGACGGTCAGCAGGGAGGTTAGCCATCTTTTGTGACTTAGTTTTGTGACTTTTGTGACGTAGTTTTTTGAAAGTGACACATTTGAAAATGAGACTACTTACAAGTCTTTTGGGTCCTATTATCCAGAATCCAGCTGTACGTTAAGCTCCTTAAGTGAACAAACATCCCTGATGTTTAGTCTTCTCATGGTAGTGTTGCACAAGTAAAGATGCAATATGATTGTTTGGGAGTATTATTGGATTATGCTCATTACTCTCCAGTTTTGCATTTGAAATGCGTCCTCCAACTCTCAACAGTCCATTAGCATTTAAAAGGGGTCAAGTCTCTTGAAGGAACTGTCCTTAGGAACACTCTTTTGATTTTGGAGGAGTTCAAGTTACTGAGCATAAACCTCCTGTTGGATACAACGTATGACAACATCTCTTGCCTGTGTGAGCTCATCCACTGTATGGGCCTTGTCACAGTAATGCCAACCTTTGCAGTGCTCTGATACTGTAGCTGTGGCTCTAAAAGATTTGGCTATGTGGATCAGGCCAGCTATAGCTCTGTTCAGTGATTTCCATGTATAAAACTTTTTAATTCGTTTGGACCCAAGCTCTCTGTTAGAAATTAATTGTGGTGAGTACAAAAACATGAGGACGAATCTCTGCATCAACATTTATTTCTAGCAGCTCAAATGAGTTTTTCTCAAGAGTGTCAAGTACAGGCTTGTAGAGGAACAGTGGCCCTGTGAGCCACGTGGTATCTTTAAGGTGGCCTGCAGGAACAGCTCTTGTAGCATGGCCTGCAGGGTTGAGGTCAGTTGCTATATAGTGCCACTGTGTAGGCTGATTCTTTGAACTCTGTTATGAACATAGACATAGAATCTCCTAGTCTCATTGTAAATGTAGCCCAACACTACTTTTCTGTCTGTATGAAACACTGTGCTATCAAGTTTTACATCTATTTCAGATACAATAAGGTCTGCTAGTTCTACTTCCAGAACAACAGCACAAAGTTCCAGTCTCGGCATGATAAGCTCAGGACTTGGTGGCAGCTTTTCTTTGCCCATTGTAAAGCCAATTTGGACCTAGCCTTTAATGTCTATAGTTTTAAGGTAAGTGACTGCAGCGATTGCTTTTACTGAGGCATCACAAAATACGCACAGCTTCCTAGACTGAACCTCAGCAGGAGAGAAGTGGGTATATGGCCTATGTATACGCACGTTAGATAATGCCTCTAAAGAGTCTCTCCATGTTACCCATAGTGCCTCTTTCTCTGAGGGAAGTGGTGAATCCCAATCACATTGTTATGTCTGTGCTGCTTTGTGGCAGTTTCCAGAGCGTACCGGCTGCAAGTTGCCGCCTGTGTAGGCTGGTTGCTCGGGTATGCGTTGCTGGTGGCGGTACTGCTGTGCGCGCTATCCATATACATTCTCCTCCTCTTGGTTATGACTGTTGCCATGGGCAACGTCCTGTACCGCAGCCTTATTAGCTGTGGTTTCTTGATTACCCTGACTTACCTGTGAACTTTCCGTTCGGACCTGAATGTGTTAACTCACCAGTGCTGCTCTGTGGGAGTGTTCCTGGCAGGTGCTCTCATCAGCTGGCTTGTTCAGCCTGTGAGCATGGAACCTCATTGTCAGTCAGTCTTGTTTTTTTCTGTTATGATGTGTTTGCCCCTTGCTACTGACCCTTGGGGCCCCTTCTGCTGCTTGTGCATGTCCATGTTTCTGTGTGGTATCCCTTATTCTGCATTGTTGTTGTTCCTGTTTCTGTTTGGGTGCCATGTCATGTCTTCCCTGTTCTAGTTCTGTACCATGTCTTGTTGTGCCTGTATTTGTCCTGTGCCTAGCAGTGCGTAACTGCGTCCGTTATTCTGTCTAGCGCCTAGCAGATCGTATCTGCATCCGATTAGTGTTCCTGTTTGTCCATGCTTGTTTCTGTTTTGTCAGTGACAGTCTTTACTGCTCCTGGCATTCTGTTCATGTCTGTGTGTTCTTGCCTGTGATTCCGTTATGCCTGTTCTGCCATGTTTGTTCATGCCTGATTCTGTGTTGCGTGAATTCTGTTTTATACTTCTGTTCAATGTGCTGTTGATACCATCGTTGGTATCTTCTTTCCCGTTGGTTCCTATTGCCATTGACTGGTTTACGCTCTGGAGTCGCCCCTGGCAACTACTGACGTCAAAGTCTTTCCCCACCATCGGGGGCGCTAGTGAAATCAGGGTGTTGCTTTGTCATGCCCCTCCAGAGTATTGCTAGTCAGGTTCTCACCCACTGATCCTGGGCAGCACATTGAGATCTCCTGTTTTTGTTATGTTCTCTTGTATTAAAGTTTCTTTTTCCATTGCATGTTTCCGTATCCTGTTTTGCCTGATACGTCTCGGGGGTTCCTCGCGTTATCCCTGGCACGTTACACACATGTATCTGTGGTTAACTCTCTGAGCAAAGTCTTACCTTGGATTATCACAGGGGCTATGGTTAACTCTCTGAGCAAAGTCTTACCTTGGATGATCACAGGGGCTGCAAATCCAAGTGGATCATATAGACTGTTAATGGTGGACAGGACTCCCCGTCATGTGAAGGGTTTCTGTTCATGGTCGACCTGAAAAGTAAAGGTGTCAGACTTGAGGTCCCAGCTGAACCCTAGGCTGCACTGCATGGGT
The DNA here is from genome assembly GCA_033119425.1 of Bufotes viridis. Taxonomy (NCBI): domain Eukaryota; kingdom Metazoa; phylum Chordata; class Amphibia; order Anura; family Bufonidae; genus Bufotes; species Bufotes viridis. Next base: position 116,547,962 of record CM065597.1, on the reverse strand, counting down.
ATCGGGTCTGTCGCCAAGTCTAGATCTTTCAAATCACTGGCATGATCTTGAGTAGGAAAGGCCTCCATATAATTTGTTATTTGAAGCTATCTTATGCAGTCTGAGGGTTTGAACAGGAAAGCATACTTTGAGTCCTTTTGAGTAGACTGATTGCAGTCTCTGGTGAGGGAAGCGACTTTAAGCCCTCATCTACATAGAAGTCTCTTTCAACAAACTTCTTAACGTCCTCCCCATAGTCTTTTTCACCTTCTTGGGCAGAAAGTCTGAGTCCATAAATAGCGCCTGCAGGAGATGGGCTGTTGCCGAAAAAATGCACTTTCATGCGATATTCTATGACGGTGAAGACACCCCAAAGTATTCGCGGAGGGGCATGGTGAGTTCATGTATGTTTTAATTTTTTTTTCACAAGTTAGCAGAAAATGACACTTTCTGAGGAAAGAAAAAAAATTATAAAGTTTCCATTTCTGCTAACTTCTGGCAAAAAAAAAAAGTTAAATCTTCCACATACTCACTATGCCCATCAGTGAATACCTTGGGGTGTCTACTTTCCGAAATGGGGTCATTTGTGGGGTGTATTTACTGTTCTGGCATTTTGGGCGGGGCTAAATTGTTAGCAACCCTATAAAGCCTAAAGGTACTCGTTGGACTTTCCGCCCCTTTACGCACCTAGGCTGCAAAGAAGTGGCACACATGTGGTATCGCCGTACTCAGGAGAAGTAGGGAAATGTGTTTTAGGGTGTATTTTTACATATATCCATGCTAGGTGAGAGAAATATCTCTGTAAATTGACAACTTTGTATAAAAAAAATTAAAAAGTTGTCATTTACAGACATATTGCAGACATATTCTGTATTTCTGTGTATAAAATACACCCCAAAACACATTGCCCTACTTCTCCTGAGTACGTCAATACCACATAAATGACACTTTTTTGCAGGCAAGATGCCCAAAGGGGCCCAATTTCCAATGAGTACCTTTAGGATTTCACAGGGCATTTTTACGCATTTGGATTCCAAACTATATCTCACGCATTAGGGGCCCCTAAAATGCCAGGGCAGTATAAATACCCCACAAGTGACCCCATTTTAGAAAGAAGACAACCCAAGGTATTCCGTGAGGGGCATGGCGAGTTCATAGAAGATTTTTTTTTTTTGCCACAAGTTAGCGGAAATTTATTTATTTATTTATTTTTTACAAAGTGTCATATTCCACTAATTTGTGACAAAAAATAAAATTTTACATGAACTCACCATACTCCTCACGGAATACATTGGGGTGTCTACTTTCTAAAATGGGGTCACTTGTGGGGTATTTATACTATCCTGGCATTTTAGGGGCCCCTAATGCTTGAGAAGTAGTTTGGAATCCAAATGCTTAAAAATGCCCTGTGAAATCCAAGGTACTCATTGGAATTAGAGCCCCTTTGCGCATCTTGGCTGTAAAAAAGTGTCACTCATGTGGTATTGCCGTACTCAGGAGAAGTAGGGCAATGTGTTTTGGGGGGTATTTTTACATATACCCATACTTTGTGTGAAAAATTTCTCTGTAAATGACAACTTTTTCAATTTTTTTATACAAAGTTGTCAATTTACAGAGATATTTCTCTCACCCAGCATGGGTATATGTAAAAATACACCCCAAAAGTGTTTGCCAAAGCATATGAACTCCAACACCTCTCCTCAGCTCATATGCCTGGGCAAACGTACCTGTACTGCGGAGAAGAAATCTCGTCCTGAAGCGCCACATGCACCGACTTCACATGTAATCTGACAGCAGCGCAATGCTTCTGTCAGAATGCACATCAGTGCTGCAGCTGGTTGATCGCTTGGTCCACCTAGAAGGTAAAAAAAAAAGAAAGAAAAATAAACCAGGCAGCAACGCAATAAATTTATTAACATTAACTTTATGTAACATTAGAAACAGAACATTTACTTTATTGAACATTTGAAACATAACTTGAACTTTTTTGCTTTCCTGTGATTTTTTTTTTTTTGGTTTTGTTTTTTTACCTTAAGGCCTTATGCACATGGCTGTGCGCTCCTGCTGTCAGATGGATGTCAGGCCGGGATACCACGGTCCGTGCACAGCCGTGTGCATGAGGCCTTAGAGGATAAACCTCTCCTTCCCCATTAGACAAGGTGCAAAGCACAAATCGCCCAGAGATGTGGCGAAGTACATTATGCACTTTGTCCCAGGTGAAAGGAGAGGTTTGCAGCAGCTCTGTGTGAAAGGGCCCTAAGGGCCCTTGCACACGAGCGTTGCTCACACATCGTGATCGCAAAGGAGCTCCCGGCCTGACTTTTCCCGCACAGACGGGGTCGCCTAGCATCATATTGATTTATGATGCTGTGTAACCCTTACAGTTCTGGAATGAATTGGATAGCACTGGCAGCAGTATGCCAGTGCTATCCAATGCACTCCAGAACTGTAAGGGTTACTTAGCATCATAAATCAATATAATGCTATGTGACCCTTTCTGTGTGGGCGAAGTCAGGCCGGGAGCTCCTTTGCGATCACGATGCGTGAGCATCGCTCGTGTGCAAGAGCCCTAAGACCCCTGTGTGCCTGTCCTGTGTCACGCAATCCCTATACTAATAGTGTACCTGTGTGTGCTACTTGCGGAAACACTCCCCTATGCATAGGGCAGGCTGGTCAGGACAGTCAGGACAAGAAACGGTGGTGTCACGCCTTATTCCACCCATGCTACAGACATGACATCTTTTTCTTGGGGAACGGTGGGTTGGGGTACCAGGAAACACACTGGGGAAGTGTCTCTCATGTAGCCGGCTCACTACATCAGGGACTTGGGGCAAAGAACCTCCTGGGTACAGGAGTTCCGAATGATCTCTTCCAGGAATTTAAGGAAGGATCCCGTTCTCCCAGCCTTACTGTAGAGAACAAAACTATTATATACAGCCAACTGAATTAGATAAACAGACACGTTCTTATAACAGCGTCTGGTGCGGCGGGAAACTAAATAGGAAGCCAACATCTGGTCATTGAAGTCCACCCCTCCCATGTGAAGGTTATAGTCGTGGACTGAGAGAGGTTTTTCAATGACTCCGGTTGCCCGTTCAATTTGTACAGTCATGTCTGCATGAATGGTGGACAGAAGGTAAACGTCCCTCTTGTCCCTCCACTTCACCGCGAGCAGTTCTTGGTCACACAAGGCAGCCCTCTCGCCCCGTGCAAGTCGGGTATTAACGAGACGTTGGGGGAAGCCAGGGCAACTAAGTCGCGCAGTGCCACAGCCTTGAATTCCGACTAGATGTAAGTGCCGAAAGAGGTCCACACTTGTGTAAAAATTGTCTACATATAAGTGGTACCCCTTGTGGAGTAAGGGTGACACCAAGTCCCAGACAATCTTGCCACTGCTCCCCAGGTAGTCAGGGCTTCCGACCGTCTCCTGTTTTGAGTCTTTTCCCTCATAGACCCTAAAACGATATGTATAGCCTGTGGACCTTTCACAGAGCTTATACAATTTGACCCCGTACCGGGTGCGCTTGCTGGGGATGTACTGTTTGATGCCAAGGCGCCCGGTAAAATGTATTAGGGACTCGTCTATGCAGATGTTCTGATTGGGGGTATACGCATCTGCAAATCTGGATGACAAATGGTCTATGATGGGCCGAACTTTGTGGAGCCGGTCATAAGCAGGGTGGCCTTTTGGGTGACAGGTTTGATTGTCAGTAAAATGCATAAAGCACATGATGACCTCAAAACGTGCCCTGGACATTGCAGCAGAGAACATGGGTATTGGGTCTTTAGACCAATATGACAGCAATACATTTTTTTTAGTTAGACCCATGCTGAGGATAAGGCCCAAAAATATTTTAAATTCGGAAACTGTGACTGGTTTCCACCAGAAAGGCTGGGCATAGAAGCATTCCAGATTGGCGGTTATATATTGTGTGGCGTAGCGGTTGGTTTCTGCCACAACTAAGTCATAGAGATCCGCGGTGAAGAACACCTCAAAAAATTCAAGGGCCGATCCGAAATGAGCTGTCTCCATGCAAACTCCTGACTGGGCGGTGAAAGGGGGCAATACGGGTGCGGCGGAAGCAGGGGATTGCCAGTTGGGGTTTGCCAGCACCTCTGGAAGACTAAGGGCTCTACGGGCCTGAGAACGTGGTGGCTGCGACCGTGGAGTTAGTGCACGTGCCACCGTACCAGCTTGAACTGCCCTTCTGGTGCTCGCCACTTCACCAGGGAATACGGCAGTGTTGGTAGAAGGTCCAGGATGTGCTGCTGGTGTATGCCGCACCAGAAAAAAGGTCAGCACTAGCACCACTCTGCTGCATATGAGGCTCATCACGCGGGGTATGCAGAACACTGACATGGGGTCAGGTACGCTTGACCGTAGCAGGGACCTCAACCTCGTCATCTTTGCTAGCGGTTAGAGTGCCACTGCTGTCTACAGGTTCATATTCTGAACCCCTGGATTCAGTGGGTGAGGCGTCCCCATCGCTTTCATCCATCAGGGCCAGAGTCCTGTAGGCCTCTTCAGCGGAATACCCCTTTTTTGCCATTTTGGAGTAGATAAATTTAGGGGTTATTCCTCTGAGACTACCCAGGAAAAAGAGCACACCTGCCTAGTAAAAAGGAGTGCTTGCGAAGTAACGCTGCGATCGCTAATAAAGATCCAAAAACTCAAAAGTGATCTTTTATAGCGACGCACTTTTACAGTGTTTTTGCAGTGATCAGAAGAAAAAAATTCTGTCACTGCGGTGGGGCAGACTGAACGCAAGTGTGCGCACAAGATCAGGCCTGATCGTGCGAACACTGCGTTTTTTTATAGAGACTAAGGTGACCCTAATGTACTAATATAGATCTGATTGCGATCAGTCTTGATCACTTTCAGATACTATATTAGTATTAGTGCTGATTAGCAACAGCGATGACGCTAATCAGCAACTAATCAGTGACTGCGGTGCGGTGGGCTGGGCGCTAACTACCTAACAAGTAGATAACTACCTGGCGGTGATTAGGGACCCTTACAGGGGGGGTGACAGGGGGTGATCAGGGGGTTTATATGGGGTGATCAGTGGCTACTAAGGGGTTAATAAGTGACAGGGGGGTGTGGTGTGGTGTAAATGTGGTGATTGGTCCTACTTATAGAGCTGCCTGTGTCCTCTGGTGGTCGATCCAAGCAAAAGGGACCACGAGAGGAGCAGGCAGCAGGTATATCAGACGCTATTTTGTAAATAGCATCTGATATACACATTTCATTGGTTGATTTAAAAAATTACAGACTGCCAGCCAATGATCACTGCTAGCTGGCTGTAGTTTCACTTCTTGGCATTGCGTCACATGGAATTTCAGGTCTCACGATATGACGCCAATCGGCGTCATCGAGACCTGAGACTGCCCCCTACCACATGCCTTTCGCTGTTAGCGTGACGGGAGGTGGTTAACTTGGAAACAATAGAACATTTGTTCTATGTCTGCAACTACAGCAATGGCTTCTTTAAAGAATCTGTGAGGACACCGAGAAGTGTGTTATTGAGGTCTGGTCTTGTCAAAAGAACATCATTGAGAGAGACTCCCTCATATTGTGAACTAGAGTCAATACCACTCGGATTTATCCTGGTTTCTTAGGGTGGTAAACGCCAAAGAATGGTAGGTACCAGCATTCTTCCTTTTCTTTTAGGGGTGGAGCTACTTTTGCATGACTGTTTTCCAATATATTGTTCCTGAACAAGAAGAAATGTTCCATCATCTCGGGTCTTTTCTGAAAGCTGCATTGGAGTGAACAGAAGCGTTTAAAGGCTTTATCTCTGTTGTTGGGTAGAGATGTCCTGAACTATTCGCCGGCAAACAGTTCCCGGCGAACATCGCTTGTTCGCGTTCGCCGAGGCAGGTGAACATATGCGATGGTCGGTCCGCCCCCTATACATCATCATTGAGAAAACTTTGACCCTGTAAATCAGCAGACACATTCCAGCCAATCAGCATACCCTCCCTCCCTGACCCTCCCAACTCCTATCAAAAAGCAAGGACAGCATCCATCTTAGATTCATTCTGAAGCTGCAGTGTTAGTTAGAGCAGGGAGAGTGCTGCTGAATTAATAGAGGAAGCGTTAGCTAGGCCAGTGTTCTGTGTCCACTCCAGTCCTCACAGACTCATCTGCTGTAAGGACAGCGTCCTGACAGCACCCCAAATAGCCCTTTTTAGGGCTGGTACATCAGTCTGCAGTTATTTATTTTTTCTATATATATATATTGCAGTTGCGTGACCGTGTGTGAGAGGTCGCAGGCCCACAGACTGTACTTTGTGCACACCACTAATATAGGGTGGCACAGTACCTTGCAGATAAAAAAGTCATTTAAATTTTACCCTTTAATATAATTGCAGTTGCCTGCCAGTGTGTGTCAGGCCCACTGACTGTACTGTGCCCACTGCCAGTGCCCACCACTCATATCGGGTGGCACAGTACCTTGCAGATAAAAAAAGTTATTTAATTTTTACCCTTTAATATAATTGCAGTTGCCTGCCAGTGAGTTTCAAGCCCACAGACTGTACTGTGCCCACTGCCCACCACTCATATCGGGTGGCACAGTACCTTGCAGATAAAAAAGTCATTAAATTTTTACCCTTTAATATAATTGTAGTTGCCTGCAAGTGTGTGTCAGGCCCACAGACTGTACTGTGCCCACTGCCAGTGCCCACCACTCATATCGGGTGGCACAGTACCTTGCAGATAAAAAAGTCATAAAATTTTTCCTCTGTAATATAATTGCAGGTGCCTGACAGTGACTGTCAGGCCCACTGACTGTACTGTGCCCACTGCCCACCACTCATATAGGGTGGCACAGTACCTTGCAGATAAAAAAGTCATTTAATTTTTCCCCTGTAATATAATTGCAGGTGCCTGACAGTGACTGTCAGGCCCATTGACTGTACTGTGCCCACTGCCCACCAGTCATATAGGGTGGCACAGTACCTTGCCCACATAGTACCACTAATCTAAAAAAAAATGACATGCAGAGGCAGGCCACCCCGCAGGGCGGTCCTGGTCATGGTGCTGTGATTTCCGTTGGCCCTAGAATAATGCCAAGTATTCAGAGGCCACGTACCCTGAACTTGAAAAATTCTGAGGACATAGTTGACTTACACAGGCTTACACAGGACACCCAATCATCTACAGCTTCCGCTCGGAACCTTGACGCATCATTCTCCTCCAGTTTAGCTTGGGGCACCTCTCAAGTTGGAAGAAATGAGTGATGCGCAACCATTATTGCCAGAGGATGTAGATAACAGGGATATGTCTCAGTCAGGCAGCATTACACACATGGACGTACGCTGTGACGATGATGATGTTGTACCCGCTGCTGCTTCCTTTGCCGAGTTGTCAGATACAAGTGAAGTGGTTGATGATGACGATGTGTCCATGGATGTCACGTGGGTGCCCGCTCGAAGAGAAGAAGAACAGGGGGAAAGTTCAGATGGGGAGACAGAGAGGAGGAGGAAACGAGTTGGAAGCAGTTGGAGGTCGTCACAAGGAGCTAGTGGCACAGTCAGACAGCATGTATCGGCACCCGGGGTCAGCCAGACAGCACTACAATCAACGCATGCTGTTGCCACCACCAGAATGCCGTCATTGCAAAGCTCAGCAGTGTGGCATTTTTTTGTGTGTCGGCCTCTGATAACAGCGATGCCATTTGCAACCTGTGCCAAAAGAAAGTCATGGGATGTCCAACACCCACCTAGGTACAACTGCTTTGCGAAGGCACATGATCTCACATCACAAACGCCTATGGGATCAACACATGAGTACAAGCAGCACTCAAACTCAAAGCCACTATCCTCCTCCTGGTCCAGCATCTTCAGCCACGTCAACCACTGCTGTCCTCCTTGCCCCCTCTCAACCACATTCCACTCCGCCTCTCACCTTCAGCAGTTCCTGCTCATCTGCCCACAGTCAGGTGTTTGTCAAGGAAATGTTTGAGCGTAAGAAGCCAATGTCACAGAGTCATCCCCTTGCCCGGCATCTGACAGCTGGCTTGACGGAACTCTTATCCCACCAGCTTTTACCATACAAGCTGGTGGAGTCGGAGGCCTTCAAAAAATTTGTAGCTATTGGGACACCACAGTGGAAGATACCCTTTTTCACAAAAGGCAATCCCCAACCTGTACTCTATTGTGGAAAAGGAAGTCATGCCATGTCTGGCACACAGTGTTGGGGCAAGGGTCCATCTGACTACTGATACCTGGTCTGCAAAGCACGGTCAGCGCAGGTATATCACGTACACTGCGCATTGGGTAAATCTGCTGATGGCTGCCAAGCATGGAATGCAGCGGAGTTGGTGACACCACCACGACTTGCAGGCAGGCCTGCTGCCACCTCCTCTTCTCCTCCTACTCCATCCTCTTCGCTAACCTCCTCGCCTGAGTCCTCTTCTGCTGCTGCGTCTTGCTCCAACTCAACTGCACCCCCCAGCTCCCCAGGGGCTATTCCACATCCCGGATACGACAGTGTCACACCGTCTTGGGGTTGACTTGCCTGAAAGCAGAAAGTCACACAGGACCAGCACTCCTGTCCACCCTGAACGCACAGGTGGATCAGTGGCTGACCCCGCACCAACTGGAGATCGGCAGAGTGGTGTGTGACAACAGAAGCAATCTGTTGGCGCCATTGAATTTGGGAAAATTGACACATGTGCCGTACATGGCACATGTGATGAGTCTGATCGTAAAACGCTTTGTGTGTAAGTACCAAGGCTTACAGGACGTCCTCAAGCAGGCCAGGAAGCTGTGTGGCCATTTCAGGCCTTCCTTCACGGCCAGGGCGCACTTTTCTGATATTCAGAAGTCAAACAACATGCCAGTGAGGCGCTTGATTTGCGACAGCCCGACACGTTGGAATTCAACACTCCTAATGTTCGACCGCCTGCTCCAACAAGAAAAAGCCGTCAATGAGTATTTGTATGACCGGGGTACTAGGACAGCCTCTGCGGAGCTGGGTATTTTTTTGCCACGTTACTGGATGCTTATGCGCAATGCCTGTGGGCTCATGCGCCCTTCTGAGGAGGTGACAAACCTAGTCAGTGCAACCGAAGGCACCATCAGCGACCTCATCCCATTTGTTTTCTTCCTGGAGTGTGCCCTGCGAAGAGTGCTGGATCAGGCCATAGATGAGCATGAAGAGGAAGAGTTGTGGTCACCATCACCACCAGAAACAGCCTTATCATCATCGCTTGCTGAACCTGCGCCAACGTTGGAAGAGGAGTCTGAGGAGGAGGAGTCAGAGGAAGAATGTGGCTTTGAGGAGGAGGAAGACCAACCACAGCAGGCATCCCAGGGTGCTCGTTGTCACCTATCTGGGAACCGTGGTGTTGTACGTGGCTGGGGGGGAAGACCTTCGATGAGATCAGTGAGGACGAGGAACGGGACATGAGTAGCTCGGCATCCAACGTTGTGCAAATGGGGTCTTTCATGCTGTCATGCCTGTTGAAGGACCCTCGTATAAAAAGGCTAAAGGAGAACCACCTGTACTGGGTGGCCACGCTACTAGATCCCCGGTATAAGCAGAAAGTGGCTGAAATGTTACCGAATTACCAGAAGTCAGAAAGGATGCAGCAGTTCCAAAACAAGTTTAAAAGTATGCTTTACACAGCGTATAAGGGTGATGTCACTGCACAACGGGAATCTAACAGGGGAAGAGGTGAAAGTAATCCTCCTCCTACCACAACCACGCGGGCAAGGACAGGACGCTTTACAGACGTGTTGTTGATGCAGGACATGTGGACCTTTTTAAGTCCTACGCATCGCCACAGCCCTTCGGGGTCCACCCTCAGAGAACGACTTGACCGACAGGTAGCAGACTACATCGCCTTAACTACATGTATCGACAGGTGTGCAGGCTTGACCTGTGGCCTGAGCTATCCCAATCTGGCCTGCCCCGCTTCAAGTGTCCTGTCAGAAAGGACCTTCAGCGCAGAAGGAGGTATTGTCACTGAGAAGAGAAGTCGCCTAGGTCAAAAAAGAATAGATTACCTCACCTTTATTAAGATGAATGAGGCATGGATCCCGAAGGGACTGAAAGTGGGGGATGCATTTGACTAAAAAAGGCCTGATGAGATGCCTTGGGCTAAAAATGGTTCCCACACTGCTGTATTTAATCTCTGCATGCCGGATGACTTGCGTGACTTCTCCGCCACCAACTAGGGTTCAAGCCGCAATGTTTTAGTACACATTCTGCCTGGAAAACATAAGTATTTCCGGCTGCTGCTACAGCAGCGGCTGCAACAATACCTAATTTTTCAGGCATGTGTACATGCCTAATTTTTCTGGCCTCAGGTGCTGCACTGTGGCTGCAAAAACAAAACAAAAAAAGAAGCACATACATGTGTCAATTCCCCTTCGTGATCATCACTTTGTTGTGGTGAAGGGGCTTGTGTATCACAATCAAGCGATCACCTCTATGAGTGTGTTGGCAATGTTGGCACACCCCAGATGATAAGGTCGTTGCTTCATTGTGAACAGACCAAAAGCGATCGGCTGGATAATTTTTCATAGAAAAAACATACTTTTGTTTGTGATCATCTAAGGTGATCATTAAAGCCTACTAGGCCAACAATGGGCCCACACTGCAGAATAATTGTTTTCTGGGTCACTTAACTGTCACTGAACTACCTCAGCACGACCATAGGCTTTGAAAAACCACCATCGCCTGCAATCTCCAAAACGCGCACACGAGCAGTCATCACTACACCAAGATACACCAAGAATAGTACTACTTAACACACCACTCATATAGGGTGTCACAGTACTTTGCACGCGCACGCGCAGTGACCTAAAATTCAAACATAGCGGACCGAGCATGGGTCTTTTTCCATCTCCCAATTCCGAAAATCTATTCACTACACCGACCCTGGCCCTGATAAGGGACAAAACCGAGATTAAACTGATAGGAATAGTACTTAGTTAACACTAGTTGCATTGGTGGCAAATTCCATTGCAAGTGCCCAAAATTAAAAGGAAGCGGACAGAGTAAGCTTTTTTCTCAATCTCCCCATGAAAGGATTCAATTCAATACACGTCCCCTGTTAGGGGACTTAACAAAGATTAAAATGGTAAGAATAGTAGTTCACACTATTTGTATATTCCATTGCAAGTGCCCAAAATTAGAAGGAAGCGGAAAGAGCAAGCTTTTTTCTCTATCTCCCCATGCAAGGATTCAATTCAATACACGTCCCCTGATAGAGGACATAACAAAGATTAAAATGGTAAGAATAGTAGTTAACACTATTTGTATTGGTGGCACAGTACATTGCGCGGCGCACGCGCAGTGCCCCAAATAGGAAGGAAGAGGACCGACCAATCATCTTTTTCCATCTCCTGGTTCCTAAAATCTATTCGATACACGTCCTCTGATAGGGAACGTAACAGGGATTAAACTGATAGGAATAGTACTACTTAACACACCACTCATATAGGGTGGCACAGTACATTGCACGCGCAGTGCCCCAAATTGGAAGGAAGAGGACCGACCAACCATCTTTTTCCATCTCTCGGTTCCTAAAATCTATTCCATACAGCGGCCCCTGATATAGGACAAAACAATGATTAAACTGGTAAGAACAGATTTTTTTTATTTAAAAAAAAAAGAGGACAGCCTCTGCGGAGCTGGGTATTTTTTGGCCACGTTACTGAACACTTATGCACAATGGCTGTAGGCTCATGTGTCCTTTTGCGGAGGTGACAAACCTGGTCAGTCAAACCCAAGGCAACATCATCGACCTCATCCCATATGCGTTTTTTCTGGAGCATGCCCTGCGAAGAGTGCTGGATCAGGCCGTAGATGAGCATGAAGAGGAAGAGTTGTGGTCACCATCACCACCAGAAGCAGCCTTGTGTGCATTGATTGCTGGACCTGCGACAACGCAGAGAGAGGAGTCTGAAGAAGAGGAGTCAGAGGAGGAAGGTGGCTTTGAGGAGGTGGAAGACCAACCACAGCAGGCATCCCAGGGGGCTTGTTGTAACCTTTCGGGGACCCTTGGTGTTGTACGTGGCTGGGTGGAGGAAGAGACCTTCAATGACGTCAGTGAGGACAAGGGACGGGACATGGCTAGCTTGGTATCCAACCTTGTGCAAATGCCGAGTTTGCGGTTATGAAAATGGACTGTTTGCGGTGCGTTAAACAGGGAGTTTGGCCTGTCAGAGTTTGGTCTGTCAGTGTGAAGCAGGCATAACACTTACACTACCTGATCCATACAACATCATACCTGATCGTATACACACACTGGATGTTTTAAAACATGTTATTCCAAACAATTTAGTAGCGTTAGGTGATTTATGCCCTTTATGGATTAAAACCTGACTCTGTGTCAACTACGTAATCTTCCATGGGAGTTTTGCCATAGATCCCCCTCCGGCATGCCACAGTCCAGGTGTTAGACCCCTTGAAACAACTTTCCCATCGCTATTATAGCCAGAGAGAGTCCCTGTGGGTTTTAAAATTCGCCTGTCTATTGAAGTCTATAGCGGTTCGCCCGTTCGCGAACATTTGTGGAAGTTCGCGTTTGCTGTTCGCGAATGGAAAATTTTATGTTCGCGACATCACTATTGCTCCCTTCTGACCCCACAGACCATGGTTAGCCTGGCTGAGGAGACTCTCGATCTCAGACCCGTGGATCCTGCTGGGCAGACCAGATCTCCTACATCAAGGACCTATCCTGCATCCAGATGCACAGCAGTTACGGCTGACAGCGTAGTTCCTGAGTGGGAAATCCTAGAACAGAGGTTTTTCCAAACAAGTAGTCTCTACTAGAGATGAGCGAAAACCTGGATGTTCGGGTTCGAGAAGTTCGGCTGAACTTCCCGAAAATGTTCGGGTTCGGGATCCGAACTCGACCCGAACTTTATCCCGAACCCGAACCCCATTGAAGTCAATGGGGACCCGAAATTTTAGGCACTAAAAAGGCTGTAAAATAGTCCAGGAACGGGCTAGAGGGCTGCCAAAGGCAGCAAAATGTAGGTAAATCCCCTGCAAACAAATGTAGATAGGGAAATGAATTAAAATAAAATAAAATAAATAAAATTTAACCAATATCAATTGGAGACAGGTCCCACAGCAAGGAATCATGCGTCATATCACTCAACACTGGAGAAGGCCACTTCCAGTTATTTCGGCCCCAGTACCCAGACAGAGGAGAGAGGTCCCACAGCAAGGAATCATGCGTCATATCAACCACCACCGGAGAAGGCCACTCCAAGTTATTTTGGCCCAGCACCCAGACAGTGGAGAGAGGTCCCACAGCAAGGAATCATGCGTCATATCAACCACCACCGGAGAAGGCCACTCTCAGTTATTTCGGCCAGCACCCAGCCAAGGAGAGAGGTCCCACAGCAAGGAATCATGCGTCATATCACCCACCACTGGAGAAGGACACTTTCAGTTATTTCGGCCCAGCACCCAGACCGAGGATACAGGTCCCACAGCAAGGAATCATGCGTCATATCAACCACCACCGGAGAAGGCCACTCTCAGTTATTTCGGCCCAGCACCCATACCGAGGATACAGGTCCCACAGCAAGAAATCATGCGTCATTTCACCCACCACCAGAGAAGGCCACTCTCAGTTATTTCGGCCCCACCACCCAGACAGAGGAGAGAGGTCCCACAGCAAGGAATCATGCGTCATATCACCCACCACTGGAGAAGGCCACTTTCAGTTATTTCAGCCCAGCACCCAGACCGAGGATACAGGTCCCACAGCAAGGAATCATGCGTCATATCAACCACCACCGGAGAAGGCCACTCTCAGTTATTTCGGCCCAGCACCCAGACCGAGGATACAGGTCCCACAGCAAGGAATCATGCGTCATATCAACCACCACCGGAGAAGGCCACTCTCAGTTTTTTCGGCCCAGCACCCAGACAGAGGAGAGAGGTCCCACAGCAAGGAATCATGCGTCATATCAACCACCACTAGAGAAGGCCATTCTCAGTTATTTCGTCCCCGCCACCCAGACAGAGGAGAGGTTCATTCAACTTTGGGTTGCACCGCAAGATCATGGTAAAGTTAAAAAAATGAGGATTCAATAAAGAAGTGCCCCGGAGTAAAAGAATACATGGTTGAGGGGGAGGTAGTTATAAATGTCTATTCTGCACAAGGGAGGCACAGGTCCTGTGGGATCCATGCCTGGTTCATTTTTATGAACGTCAGCTTGTCCACGTTGGCTGTGGACAGGCGGCTGCGTTTGTCAGTAATGACGCCCCCTGCCATGCTAAATACACGTTCAGACAAAACGCTGGCCGACGGGCAGGCTAGCACCTCCAAGGCATAAAATGCTAACTCTGGCCACGTGGCCAATTTGGAGACCCAGAAGTTGAATGGGGCCGAACCATCAGTCAGTACATGGAGGGGTGTGCAGACGTACTGTTCAACCATGTTAGTGAAATGCTGCCTCCTGCTAACACGTTCCGTATCAGGTGGTAGTGCAGTTAGCTGTGGCGTGGAGACAAAACTTTTCCACATTTCTGCCATGCTAACCCTGCCCTCAGAGGAGCTGGCCGTGACACAGCTGCATTGGCGACCTCTTGCTCCTCCTCTGACTTCGCCTTGGGCTTCCACCTGTTCCCCTGTGACATTTGGGAATGCTCTCAGGAGCGCCTCTACCAGCGTGTGCTTGTACTCGCGCATTTTCCTATCACGCTCCAGTGCAGGAAGTAAGGTGGGCACATTGTCTTTGTACCGGGGATCCAGCAGGGTGGCAACCCAGTTGTCCGCACAGGTTAAAATGTGGGGAACTCTGCTGTCATTGCGCAGGCACTGCAGCATGTAGTCGCTCATGTGTGCCAGGCTCCCCAGAGGTAAAGACAAGCTGTCCTCTGTGGGAGGCGTATCGTCATCGTCCTCCGTATCCCCCCAGCCACGCACTAGTGATGGGCCTGAGCTCTGTCGAGTGCCACCCCGCTGTGAACCTGCTTCATCCTCATCCTCCTCCACCTCCTCCTCATCCTCCTCGTCCTCCAGTAGTTGGCCCTGGCTGGCCACATTTGTACCTGGCCTCTGCTGTTGCAAAAAACCTCCCTCTGAGCCACTTCTAACAGACTCGCCTGAAAGTGCTAAAAATGACCCCTTATCCTCCTCCTCCTCCTCCTGGGCCACCTCCTCTTCCATCATCGCCTTAGGCGTTTTCTCAAGGAGACATAGAATTGGTATTGTAACGCTGATGTCATCGCCACTGGCCATGTTGGTGGAGTACTCGAAACAGCGTAACAGGGCACACAGGTCTCGCATGGAGGCCCAATCATTGGTGGTGAAGTGGTGCTGTTCCGCAGTGCGACTGACGCGTGCGTGCTGCAGCTGAACCTCCACTATGGCCTGATGCTGCTCGCACAGTCTCTCCAGCATCTGCAAGGTGGAGTTCCACCTGGTGGGCACGTCGCATATGAGGCGGTGAGCGGGAAGGCCGAAGTTCCACTGTAGCGCATACAGGCGAGCAGCGGCAGGATGTGAACGCCGGAAGTGCGCACAGAGGGCCCTCACTTTATGCAGCAGCTCTGACATGTTGGGGTAGTTGTGAATGAACTTCTGCACCACCAAATTCAGCACATGGGCCAGGCAAGGGATGTGCGTCAAACCGGCTAGTCCCAGAGCTGCCACGAGATTTCGCCCATTATCGCACACCACCAGGCCGGACTTGAGGCCCACCGGCAGAAACCACTCGTCGGTCTGTTGTTCAATACCCCGCCACAACTCCTGCGCGGTGTGGGGCCTGTCCCCCAAACATATGAGTTTCAGAATGGCCTACTGACGTTTTTACCCCGGGCTGTGCTGAAGTTGGTGGTGAAGGTGTGTGGCTGACGAAATGAGCTGGTGGAATCAGAGGAGGAGGAAGCCGAGTAGGAGGAGGAGGCTACAGGAGGCAAAGAATGATGCCCTGCGATCCTTGGCGGCGGAAGGACGTGCGCCAAGGAACTCTCCGCCTGGGGCCCAGCCGCCACTACATTTACCCAGTGTGCAGTTAGGGAGATATAGCGTCCCTGGCCATGTTTACTGATCCACGTAGCTGTGGTTATGTGGACCTTGCCACAGATGGCGTTGCGCAGTGCACACTTGATTTTATCGGATACTTGGTTGTGCAGAGAAGGTACGGCTGTCTTGGAAAAGTAGTGGCGGCTGGGAAGAACATACTGCGGGACAGCCATGGACATCAGCTGTTTGAAGCTGTCTGTGTCCACCAGCCTGAATGGCAGCATTTCAAAGGCCAGTAGTTTAGAAATGCTGACATTCAGGCCCAGGGCTCGAGGGTGGCTAGGTGGGAATTTACGCTTTCTCTCCAAGGTTTGTGAGATGGAGAGCTGAACGCTGCCGTGTGACATGTTGGAGATTCTTGGTGACGCAGGTGGTGGTGTCGGTGGCACATCCTCTGTTTGGTGGGCGGCAGGTGCCAACATTGCTCCCGAGGCGGAGGAAGAAGCTGAGGCAGCAGCAGAAGAGGGAGCAGGGGGAGCCAGAGTGAGTTCCTTGCTTTTAAGGTGTTTACTCCACTGCAGTTCATGCTTTGCATGTAGATGCCTGGTCATGCAGGTTGTGCTAAGGTTCAGAACGTTAATGCCTCGCTTCAGGATCTGATGGCACAGCGTGCAAACCACTCGGGTCTTGTCGTCAGCACATTGTTTAAAGAAGTGCCATGCCAGGGAACTCCTTGAAGCTGCCTTTGGGGTGCTCGGTCCCTGGTGGCGGTGGCCAGTAGCAGGCGAACTCTCTTGGCGGCGGCTGGTCTGCTTTTGCCCCCTGCTCCCTCTTTTGCTACGCTGTTGGCTCGGTCTCACCACTGCCTCTTCCTCTGAACTATGAAAGTCAGTGGCACGACCTTCATTCCATGTGGGGTCTAGGACCTCATCGTCCCCTGCATCGTCTTCCACACAGTCTTCCTCCCTGACCTCCTGTTCGGTCTGCACACTGCAGAAAGACGCAGCAGTTGGCACCTGTGTTTAGTCATCATCAGAGACGCGCGGACTCCGATGAGGTGGTATTCCTATGTCCTCATCATCAGGAAACATCAGTGGTTGTGCATCAGTGCATTCTATGTCTTCCACCACTGGGGAAGGGCTAGGTGGATTCCCTTGGGAAACCCTGCCAGCAGAATCTTCAAACAGCATAAGAGACTGCTCCATAACTTGAGGCTCTGGCAGTTTCCCTGATATGCATGGGGGTGATGTGACAGACTGATGGGCTTGGTTTTCAAGTGCCACCTGTGCGCTTTCAGCAGAAGACTGGGTGGGAGATAATGTTGTGAACATGCTGGATCCATTGTCGGCCACCCAATTGACTAGCGCCTGTACCTGCTCAGGCCTTACCATCCTTAGAACGGCATTGGGCCCCACCAAATATCGCTGTAAATTCTGAGGTAGTTGGTTAACTAGGACGTGTGGCTGTGGCAGAATGGCCACATCCTCTCCCAGCACCAGAGGGTCCACTAACACCACCACGACCGCGTCCGCGTCCCTTACTAGATGTTTTACTCATTGTTACCGTTCACCAAGCGCCACAATAAGGAAAAAAATATTTGGCCCAATGCATTGGTTTCAAATTCAGGCCTTTTTTTTACAGGCACCTAACACTATCTGCCTATTTGTTTATGTAGCATATTACACTAATCCAGGCACAGCAGTAACCACTAATTTAGGGGAATATCTCTTTTAGGGCTAGTATTTCGGCCCTGGATGAAAGGTATCCGTTTATGGACAGATTTACACTTGGCCTGCAACAGCTGGAACACCAGATTCAGGGTATTGCTATTTTGGCAATTGAATTTCACCCCAGAACAAAATATATGTTTTGGCGGACACTATTATATTTTGCTAGCCACAGCTGAAACCACTGATTTATGGTATTGCTATTTTGGCAATTGAATTTCACCCCAGAACAAAATATATGCTTTTGCGGACACTATGAATCCTGGCCTGCAACAGCTGGGACATCAGATTCAGATTATTGCTATTTTGGCAATTGAATGTCACCCCGGAACAAAATATATGTTTTTGCGGACACTATGAATCCTGGCCTGCAACAGCTGGGACACCAGATTCAGGGTATTGCTATTTTGGCAATTGAATGTCACCCCAGAACAAAATATATGTTTTTGCGGACACTATGAATCCTGGCCTGCAACAGCTGGGACACCAGATTCAGGGTATTGCTATTTTGGCAATTGAATTTCACCCTAGAACAAAATATATGTTTTGACGGACACTATGAAACGTGGCCTGCAACACCTGGGACACCAGATTCAGGGTATTGCTATTTTGGCAATTGAATGTCACCCCAGTACAAAATATATGTTTTTGCGGACACTATGAATCCTGGCCTGCAACAGCTGGGACACCAGATTCAGAGTATTGCTATTTTGGCAATTGAATTTCACCCCAGAACAAAATATATGTTTTGACGGAAACTATGAAACGTGGCCTGCAACAGCTGGGACACCAGATTCAGAGTATTGCTATTTTGGTAATTGAATGTCACCCCAGAACAAAATATATGTTTTTGCGGACACTATGAATCCTGGCCTACAACAGTTGGGACACCAGATTCAGGGTATTGCTATTTTGGCAATTGAATGTCACCCCAGAACAAAATATATGTTTTTGCGGACACTATGAATCCTGGCCTGCAACAGCTGGGACACCAGATTCAGGGTATTGCTATTTTGGCAATAGAATTTCACCCCAGAACAAAATATATGTTTTGACGGACACTATGAAACCTGGCCTACAACAGCTGGGACACCAGATTCTGGGTATTGCTATTTTGGCAATTGAATGTCACCTCAGAACTAAATATATGTTTTGGCGGACACTATTCTATTTTGCCAGCCACAGCTGAAACCACTGATTTATGGTATTGCTATTTTGGCAATTGAATTTCACCCCAGAACAAAATATATGTTTTGACGGACACTATGAAACGTGGCCTGCAACAGCTGGGACACCAGATTCAGGGTATTGCTATTTTGGTAATTGAATGTCACCCCAGAACAAAATATATGTTTTTGCGGACACTATGAATCCTGGCCTACAACAGCTGGGACACCAGATTCAGGGTATTGCTATTTTGGCTGATTAATTTCACCCCAGAACAAAATATATGTTTTGGCGGACACTATGAAATCTGGCCTGCAACAGCTGGGACACCAGATTCAGGGTATTGCTATTTTGGCAGATTAATTTCACCCCAGAACAAAATATATGTTTTGGCGGACACTATGAAATCTGGCCTGCAACAGCTGGGACACCAGATTCAGGGTATTGCTATTTTGCCAGATTAATTTCACCCCAGAACAAAATATATGTTTTGGCGGACACTATTCTATTTTGCCAGCCACAGCTGAAACCACTTATTTATGGTATTGCTATTTTGGCAATTGAATTTCACCACAGAAAATAATCTATCCTTTGCCAGACAGCAGACAGTATTATACTTGTTTAGCCAAAGCTGGAACACCAGATTTAGGGGATTGGTATTTGGGCAATTGTATTTAACCCCTTAATAAAATATAGAAATTGCTATCCTGAGTTTCTAGGGGTGACAATTAGCACAGCCAAGCCCCTGATGTAGGATATAGCAAAAAAACTAGTATTGATGGATTGATGGACTTGGTGGCAGCTTCTTCTGGTGCACCACAAGTCACAAAATGGCCGCCGATCAACCCAGAAAATAAGTGACAGAAAAACGCTCTGTGCAGCCTAAAAACCAGTGAGCAAGTAACTAGCATAAGTTCAATCATTCACAGCTGTAGATCGATCCGTTCATTAGGTGCTGTTGCTGACTTTACCCTGCCTAATCTCGCCCTGACAGAAGCTGCGTCCTCTCCCTAGACTAATCAGAGCAGTGTGACGTGCGGCGCTACATGACTCCAGCTTAAATAGAGGCTGGGTCACATGCTGCACTTGGCCAATCACAGCCATGCCATTAGTAGGCATGGCTGTGATGGGCTCTTAGGGCAAGAAGTAAAACGCTAGCTGATTGGCTGCTGTGCAGCCCTTCAGAAAGCGGGAAGAAATCGCCGAACAACGGACCCGAACCCGAACTTTTTTGAAAATGTCCGGGTTCAGGTCTGTGTCCCGGACACCCCAAAATTCGGTACGAACCCGAACGATGCTCGAACTGTTCGCTCAACACTAGTCTCTACCCTCCTTTCAGCTAGAAAAAAAGTAACATCTGTTATTTATTTAAGATTCTGGAAAGCCTTCCTGTCCGTCTGCAGAGATCCGGTGAATGTATTGAGTCAGCCACCAATGCCTATCATATTGGATTTTCTGCAAAAAGGCTTTGAAAAAAATAAAATAAAAAAAATAATTAAAACCTAGCACTTTGAAAGTACAAGTCTCAGCCCTCAGTTCTTTTTTCGATTACCCCATTGACAACCATCCTTGGGTCAAACGCTTTTTCAAGGCTATAAGCCGTATTAGGCCTGTATGTAAATCTTCGATACCTCCCTGGGACCTTAATCTCGTCCTAAACAGCTTGATGGAACCACCCTTTGAGCCAATTCAAGATCTTTCCTTAAAGCTCTTATAAATCAAGACAGCATTTCTGGTGGCAATCACCTCAGCCAGGAGAGTAGGTGAAATCTCATCATTTTCTACTTCACCTCCTTATATGGTTTTCACAGATGACAGAGTAATTATCAAACCTGATCTTTCCTTCCTGCCCAAAGTTGTATCTATGTTCCACAGGACACAGGATGTGGTCCTGCCCTCGTTCTGTCAGTATCCCAAGAACACCAAAGAGGAGAAGTTACAGTCATGTGAAAAAATTAGGACACCCTTTGAAAGCATGTGGTTTTTTGTAACATTTTTAATAAATGGTTATTTCATCTCCGTTTCAACAATACAGAGAGATTAAAGTAATCCAACTAAACAAAGAAAACTGAAGAAAAGTCTTTTCAAGATCTTCTGTAAATGTCATTCTACAAAAATGCCTATTCTAACTGAGGAAAAAGATAGGACACCCTCACATGTATTCCCTCTTAAATTGGCTCAGATCTCACACAGGTATATCACACCAGGTGCACATAATTAGTAGATCGTTACTCTGCATGTTGAATGAGGCTTGCCCTATTTAAACCTCAGACATTTAGTTTGGTGTGCTCCTGACTGTTGAAGTGAGAGTGAGCACCATGGTGAGAGCAAAAGAGCTGTCAGAGGACTTCAGAAAAAGATTGTAGCAGCCTATGAGTCTGGGAAGGGATTTAAAAGATCTCAAAAGATTTTGAAATCAGCCATTCCACTGTCCGGAAGATAGTCTACAAGTGGAGGGCTTTCAAAACAACTGCCAACATGCCCAGGACTGGTCGCCCCAGCAAGTTCACCCCAAGAGCAGACCGCAAGATGCTAAAAGAGGTCTCCAAAAACCCTAAAGTGTCATCTCGAGAACTACAGCAGGCTCTGGCTACTGTTGATGTAGAAGTACATGCCTCTACAATCAGAAAGAGACTGTACAAGTTTAACTTGCATGGGAGGTGTGCAAGGAGGAAACCTTTGCTTTCCAAGAGAAACATCGAGGCCAGACTGACATTTGCCAGAGATAAAGTTGACAAAGACCAGGACTTCTGGAATAATGTTCTTTGGACAGATGAGTCCAAAATTGAATTATTTGGACACAACAGCAGAGGACATGTTTGGCGTAAACCAAACACAGCATTCCAAGAAAAGAACCTCATACCAACTGTGAAGCATGGAGGTGGAAGTGTCATGGTTTGGGGCTGCTTTGCTGCAGCAGGACCTGGTCAGCTCACCATCATAGAATCCACGATGAATTCTACTGTGTATCAGAAGGTGCTTGAAGAACATGTGAGACCATCAGTTAGAAAATTAAAGCTGAAGCGGAACTGGACCATGCAACATGACAATGACCCAAAACATACTAGTAAATCAACCAAAGATTGGCTGAAAAAGAAGAAATGGAGAGTCCTGGAATGGCCAAGTCAAAGTCCAGATTTGAATCCCATTGAGATGCTGTGGGGTGACTTGAAAAGGGCTGTACGTGCAAGAAACCCCTCAAACATCTCACAGCTGAAAAAGTTCTGCATTGAGGAGTGGGGTAAAATTTCCTCAGACCGATGTCGAAGACTGGTAGATGGCTACAAGAACCGTCTCACTGCAGTTATTTCAGCCAAAGGAGGTAACACTCGCTATTAGGGGCAAGGGTGTCCTATCTTTTTCCTCAGTTAGAATAGGCATTTTTGTAGAATGACATTTACAGAAGATCTTGAAAAGACTTTTCTTCAGTTTTCTTTGTTTAGTCGGATTACTTTAATCTCTCTGTATTGTTGAAACGGAGATGAAATAACCATTTATTAAAAATGTTACAAAAAACCACATGCTTTCAAAGGGTGTCCTAATTTTTTCACATGACTGTACATACCCTAGATGTCAAAAGATGTCTTCCAGACTTTTCGTGCAATATGGGGGTAAACACAGTGGTCAGCTAGCATCTTCCAAGACCTTATCCAGATGGATTGTGGGTGCAATAAATTTGGCCTACTCCTCTGCAGGAAGATCGGTTCCTCACAGATTTGGAGCACACTCCACTAGATCAATGTCCACATCTTGGGCAGAGAGGGCGGATGCTTCTCTGGAGCAGATTTGCAGGGCAGCCACATGGCAGTCGCCATGTACTTTCTTTAAACATTACAGATTAGAGTTAGGATCCAAAGATCAGTTGTCTTTTGGGAGAAAAGTTCTTCAGGCAGTGGTCCCTCCCTAATTTGGATTACTAGCAAGGGTGCTGTCATGGACGATAGGGAAATACAAGATTACACTCACCGGTAATCACTTTTCCATAAGCCCATGACAGCACCCATCATTTATTCCCCCCCCAAAAAAAAATAAAAATAATATAAAAAAAAAATAATAATAATATATATATATATATATATATATATATATATATGAATATGTGTATGTTTGAATATATTCCAGGACATGTTCTTGCTATAAACTGATGAGAAGGGGAATAATGCCTTCCTTTTGAACTCTCCATGAAAGTTCCTGTTTCCTGTCCCTGATGGAGGCGGTCTCGCAAAGGTGCTGTCATGGGCTTATGGAAAAGTGATTATCGGTGAGTGTAATCTTGTATTTTCTGGCGAAATTAACCTAATTTGTGCCACATCTGTGTGTGCATTCAATTCGCAACTGTTATATTAATTACTCCAGCAGAGAGTGATTTATATTTTGGCCATAGTTAATTAATTTTGGGCACATCTGTGTAAGCGTTTAGGCCACAACCGTATAAACAGTATTCCAGCAGAGAATATATTTTATTTGGGACAAATTTGTATCCAGAATAGAACTACATCCGAATGCAGTGTGTATTGTAAAAATTACATTATCTCTGGGCTAGTGTAGTACCCAAAATCTTTATTTTTCTGTATCCAGTACCTTAAAGCAAGTAAATAAAGTGTGTATCGTCAAAATGACAATATCTCTGGGCTACTGTGGTCCCCAAAATCTGTATTTTTCTGTATCCAGTACCTTACTGCCAGTCAATACAATGTGTATCGTCAAAATTACATTATCCCTGGGCTAGTGTAGTGCCCAAAATCTGTATTTTTCTGTATCCAGTACCATACTGCAAGTCAACACAGTGTGTATTGTCAAAATTACATTATCTCTGGGCTAGTGTAGTGCCCAAAATATGTATTGTTCTGTATCCAGTACCTTACTGCAAGTCAATACAGTGTGTATTGTAAAAATAACATTATCTCTGGGCTAGTGTAGTGCTCAGAATCTGTATTTTTCTGTATCCAGTACCTGTATTTTTCTGTATGCAGTAACTTACTGCAAGTCAATACAGTGTGTATCATCAACATTACATTAACCTCTGGGCTTGTGTAGTGACCAAAATCTGTATTTCTCTGTATTCAGTACCATACTGCAAGTCAATACAGTGTGTATCGTCAAAATTACATCATCTCTGGGCTAGTGTATTGCCCAAAATCTGTATTTTTCTGTATCCAGTACATTACAGCAAACCAATACAGTGTGTATTGTAAAAAATTACATTATCTCTGGGCTAGTGTAGTGCTAAAAATCTTAATTTTTATGTATCCAGTACATTATAGCAAGCCAATACAGTGTATATTGTAAAAGTTATATTATCTCTGGCTAGTGTAGTGCCGGAAATATGTATTATTCTGTATCCAGTACATTACAGCAAGCCAATACAGTGTGTATTGTAAAAATGTCATTATCTCTGTCCTAGTGTAGTGTCGAAAATCAGTTTTTATCTGTATCCATTACTGTCCTTCATTAGAAAACTGTGTCCTTAGCGGACCGTAAAACAATTTGCGACACATCTACAGACAAAAAAAATTAATATGAAGTAAGCGAGCACAAAAAGAGGGGAAAGTGGGCATGATGCTGATGGTGCAAGCAAAGGCTGTGGCCCTGGGCTTGATGCTGATCGTGCAAGCAGAGGCCATAGCCCTGGGCGTAATGCTTATGGTGCAAGCAGAGGCCGTGACACAATGAAACTGTGCCTGCTTCCACTGCACCAGAAAAAAAAAAAAAAAACAGCTTTATGTCCAATTTAGCTGGGCACAGCTGGACAACACTGTCCAAGTCGGACCAGTGCGAACAGATGGTCGGTTGGATTGCAGAAGATAATGCTTCCAGTCGGTAAAACACCACGCTCTCTTCCACAAAGTCCAGTCTCTGTAGCCAAGAGTCTAGTCAACCGAATCCTCACTCTGATCCTCCTTCCTCCCACCATGTCGTGTCTGGCCAAAAAAGTGATCCCACACTCGGATATTCACATGACCTCTTTTCATCACCAGTACTTGGTTTGGCTCTCTCGCCAAGCATGCTTGAAGAGGTACCTGAGATATTGTGCCCTGATTCCTAAGCTCTTGAGCCTTCACAGTCTCAAGAAGATGACAGTGGTGAACTGCAATCATTTGTTCACGAGGTGTATGATGATCAGACACAGTTGCCAATCACTGAGGTGGTGGTTAGGTAAAGTCAGGAGGATGAGCAGATTGAGGAAGTTGAAGAGGAGGTGGTGGACGATGAGGTCACTGACCCAACATGGGAAGGTGAAAAGCCCAGCAAGGACAGCAGTACAGTGAGGGAGGGATCCGCAGCACCGCAACAGTCTGGCAGTGGGGTTGCAAAAGGGAGACGTCGGTCCACACCAAAAAAGCCACCAATCGTTATACCGAGCACCCCCGTGCGTAAATCTACCTTGCCAAGGGGTAGGTGTTCTGCAGTATGGCGTTTTTTTTGAGTAAAGCTCAGCCGACAAAAGAGTGGTAGTTTGCAACCTGTGCCGTACCAAAATGAGCCGTGGCGTGAACACTAGCAACCTCACCACCACCAGCATGATCCGCTACATGGCATCCAAGCACCCTAATAAGTGAGCTGAACACCTGGGTCCACACTCTAGGTCTGCGGGTCCCACCACTGCCTCCTCTTCCCCTGTGTAACGCACTGCTGGCCAATCCCCTGTTGAAGGCGCAGGCCCGGATGCCACTCGCCCTGCACATGCACCTGGACCTTCGCATGAACCGTCAGCAACAACATCCACTTCCCTGTCCCAGTGCAGAGTCCAAATGTTGATAACACAGGCATTTGAACACAAGCGCAAATACCCGCCCACACACCCACAGGCCATAGCACTAAATGCGCAACTTTTGAAATTACCGGCCCTTGAAATGTTGCCATTTAGGCTGGTGGACACTGAGGCCTTCCGCAGGCTGATGTCGGCGGCCGTCCCTCCGTACACAGTCCCCAGCTGCCACTATTTTTCACAGTGTGCCATGCCCGCATTACACCAGCATGTGTCCCAGAACATCACCCGTGCCCTGACCAACAAACTTACTAGGAAGGTAACACCTCACCAGAGACACATGGGCAAGTGCTGGTGGCCAGGGATGCTACATTTCCCTGACCGCAGACTGGGTGAATGTTGTGGAGACTGGGAGTAAGTCGTATCCTGGGATGTCACAGGTGCTACTCACGCCCAAGATTGCGGGCCCTACATCCATCAGGTTCTTCACCAGCAGCTATGTTACAGGCTCCAACCCACACTTCCCCTCCTCCACCGCCTCCTCCTCCACTTCCACCTCCAACAGCAGTCAGCATCAGTCGCTAGCTCGAAGCAGTGTAGCACTGCTGTGGGTAAGCGTCAACAGGCCGCGCTGAAGATGATCTGCTTAAGGGTCAAACAGCACACCGCCGCAGAGCTGTGGCAGGGTATAAGGGACCAGACCGAGCTGTGGCTCTCGCCACTCAACCTACAAACAGGCATGGTTGTGTCTGACAATGGCCGTTACTTGGTGGCGGCTTTGGAGCTCGGCAACGTGAAACACATGCCTAGCCCACGTCTTAAACTTAGTGGTTTATAAAAACTTACCCCAATTTGCAGGAGCTACTAGTAAAGCTGCGCCACTTACGTACCCATTTCCGAAAGTCGTCCACAGCTTCAGCCGGTCTGTCAATGCTGCAGCAGCACTTGCGGCTTCCAGCTCACCGACTGTTGTGCGACGTGAGCACACGATGGAACTTTTCGTTCTACATGTTGGCCAGGCTTCGTGAGCAGCAGAGGGCAGTTTTGGAATAGCAGCTGTAACATGGTCGTCGCCTTTCCAGTCAACTGCCACTATTCACAAGTGAGGAGTGGGCATTGATGTCAGGCCTATGTGAGGTTTTAAAAAACTTTGATGAATCCACACAGATGGTTAGTGGCGATAACGCTTTTATCAGTGTCACCATCCCACTGCTGTGTCTACTCAAACGCTTTAAATGTGGCAGACGAGGTAATGGGGGTAGAGATGACACAGGATGATAGCCAGACCTCCCCCAGTTCATCTTAGCGCGAATTGGGCCATGAAGAGCAGGAGGAGGAGCTGTAGACATTTGCCTCTGCTACAGAGGCTAGTACCCATGGAACTTTAATTTCAGCTGTCAGCGTGGATGGGAAGAAGAGGAAGAGGAGGAGGAGGGTATGGAGAGTCATCCTGAAGTTGACATCGACGTCTTGCTCATTGGTACTCTGGCACACATGGCTGACTTCATGTTAGGCTTCCTTTCCCGCGACCCTCGCATTTTATGTAACACAGATTACTTGGTGTTCACCCTTCTCGACCCCCGCTACAAAGAGAACTTCTCATCTCTTATTCCTGTGGTGGAGAGGACGAGTAAAACCGTGCATGACCAGAAGGTACTTGTTGACAGATTGCTCCAAAATTTTCCATCTGACAATGCGGCTGTCAGAGTCTTACTTCCTTAGGCAACAGAGAAAGGGAGACAAGGGGAACACACAGTAGTTCCAACAGAAGCAGGGCACTACACTAGCCCAGAGATGATGACATTTTTACAATACACACCGTATTGGCTTGCAGTAATGTACTGCATGAGACACTTTCATGACACCCTGCCAGCAACCTCACACTTAGGCCTCATGCACACTAATGTATTTTCTTTCCGTGTCCGTTCCTCTTTTTTTGTGGACCATATGCAGAAACATTCAATTCAATAAGTCCGCAAACAAAACTGAAGGTACTCCGCGTGCATTCCATTTCCGTATGTCCGTTTTTCCATTCCACAAAAAAATAGAGCATGTCCTATTTTTTTCTAGCTTGCGGACAAGAATAGGCATTATTACAATGGATCCGCAAAAATAACGGATCCGCAAAAAAAACGGATGCCATACGGAACGAGATACGTTTATTTTTTTACGGACAGCAAAACACATACGGTCTTGTGCATGAGGCCTTAAGCGCGGCCTAGTGCTACAAGGAGGGAAACGTTTTGGAAGATGGTGAAGGAATACATTGCAGACCTTGTCAGGGTCCTAAATGATCCCTCAGCGCCTTACAACTACTTGGTGTCCAAGCTGGACACGTGGCACGAACCTTCGCTCTACGCCTTGGCGGGGCTGGCCTGCCCTGCCGCCAGCATATTGTCTCAGTGTGTATTTAGTGCAGATGGTGGCATTATAACAGATAAGCGTATCCGCATGTCCACTGACAATGCTGACAGGTTGACTCAGATAAAAATGAACAAGGCCTGGATTGCCCTGCCCTGACTTCTCCACTCCACCAGAGGAAAGCTGAGCTAATGAGGAACAAAAACGCATTTTAAATGGTGTTCACTCACCTTCAGGCCCTCACCTCCAATGTTTTATACGGTCTGCTCATCTGTAGGCCATTACTGCAATGTTTTATGGGGTTCACCCGGCTTCAGCCCCTCACCTCTAATATTTTATACGGTCTGCTCACCTGTAGGCCATCCCTGCAATTTTTTAAGGGGTTTGCTCGGCTTCAGGCCCTCACCTCTAATGTTTTATACGGTCTGCTCACCTGTAGGCCATCACTGCAATGTTTTATGGTTTTCGCTCACCTTCAGTCCCTTACCTCCAATGCTTTATGCGGTCTGGTCACCTGTAGACCATTACTGCAATGTATAATGGGGTTTGCTCACCTTCAGGCCCTCACCTCTAATGTTTTATATGGTCTGCTCACCTGTAGGCCATCACTGCAATGTTTTATGGGGTTCGCTCACCTTCAGTCCCTCACCTCCAATGCTTTATACGGTCTGCTCAACTGTAGACCATCTCTGCAATGTTTTATAGGGTTGGCTCGGCTTCAGGCCCTCACCTCTAATGTTTTACACGGTCTGCTCACCTGTAGTCCATCCCTGCAATTTCTTATGGGGTTGGCTTGGCTCCAGGCCCTCACCTCTAATGTTTTATACGGTCTGCTCACTGGGAGGCCATCACTGCAATGCTTTATTGGGTTCGCTATCCTTCAGGCCCTCACCTCCAATGCTTTATGCGGTCTGCTCAACTGCAGACCATCTCTGCAATGTTTTATGGGGTTGGCTTGGCTCCAGGCCCCCACCTCTAATGTTTTATACTGTCTGCTCA
Source organism: Bufotes viridis (assembly GCA_033119425.1). Lineage (NCBI taxonomy): Eukaryota > Metazoa > Chordata > Amphibia > Anura > Bufonidae > Bufotes > Bufotes viridis. The sequence goes on along the minus strand of CM065597.1, from coordinate 116,519,073 downwards.
CCTGTAGGCCATCACTGCAATTTTTTATGGGGTTCGCTCGGCTTCAGGCCCTCACCTCTAATGTTTTATACGGTCTGCTCACCTGTAGGCCATCACTGCAATGTTTTATTGGGTTCGCTCACCTTCAGGCCCTCACCTCCAAAGCTTTATACGGTCTGCTCACCTTTATGTCATCCCTGCAATGTTTTATGTGGTTCGCTTACCTTCAGTCCTTCACCTCTAATGTTTTACATGGTCTGCTAACCTGTAGGCCATCACTGCAATGTTTTATGGGGTTCGCTCGGCTTCAGGCCCTCACCTCCAATGCTTTATACGGTCTGCTCACCTGTAGGCCATTACTGCAATGTTTTATGGGGTTCGCTCGGCTTCAGGCCCTCATCTCTAATGCTTTATATTTTTTCTGCTCACCTGTAGGCCATCCCTGCAATTTTTTATGGGGTTTGCTCAGCTTCAGGCCCTCACCTCCAATGCTTTATACGGTCTGCTCAACTGTAGGCCATCTCTGCAATGTTTTATGGGGTTCGCTCACCTTCAGGCCCTCACCTCCAATGCTTTATACGGTCTGCTCACCTTTATGCCATCCCTGCAATGTTTTATGGGGTTCTCTCGGCTTCAGGCCCTCACCTCCAATGCTTTATACGGTCTGCTCATCTGTAGGCCATTATTGCAAAGTTTTATGGGGTTCGCGCGGCTTCAGGCCCTCAACTCCAATGTTTTATGCGTTCTGCACATCTGTAGCCCATTACTGCAATGTTTTATGTGGTTCGCTCGGCTTCAGTCCCTCACCTCTAATGTTTTACATGGTCTGCTAACAGGGGCGTAGCTATAGGCTCATGGGCCCTGGTGCAAGAGTTCGATTTGGGCCCCCCCATGGCACTGTTATGGGGGGGACATCTGTTGATGCCGCTGTTATGGGGGGGACATCTGTGGAGGGCGCTGTTATGGGGGGGGACATCTGTGGATGGCACTGTTATGGGGGGGACATCTGTGGATGGCGCTGTTATGGGGGATCTGTGGATGGCGCTGTTATGGGGGATCTGTGGTTGGCACTGTTATGGGGGATCTGTGGATGGCGCTGTTATGGGGGATCTGTGGATGGCGCTGTTATGGGGGATCTGTGGATGGCGCTGTTATGGGGGATCTGTGGATGGCGCTGTTATGGGGGGATCTGTGGATGGCGCTGTTATGGGGGATCTGTGGATGGCGCTGTTATGGGGGATCTGTGGATGGCGCTGTTATGGGGGGAGCTGTGGATGGCACTGTTATGGGGGATCTGTGGATGGCACTGTTATGGGGGGATCTGTGGATGGCACTGTTATGGGGGATCTGTGGATGGCGCTGTTATGGGGGGATCTGTGGATGGCGCTGTTATGGGGGATCTGTGGATGGTGCTGTTATGGGGGGATCTGTGGATGGCGCTGTTATGGGGGGATCTGTGGATGGCGCTGTTATGGGGGATCTGTGGATGGCGCTGTTATGGGGGGATCTGTGGATGGCGCTGTTATGGGGGATCTGTGGATGGCGCTGTTATGGGGGATCTGTGGATGGCACTGTTATGGGGGATCTGTGGATGGCGCTGTTATGGGGGGATCTGTGGATGGCGCTGTTATGGGGGGGATCTGTGGATGGCGCTGTTATGGGGGGACATCGGTGGATGGCACTGTTATGGGGGGGACATCTGTGGATGGCGCTCTTATAGGGTGAGGGGGATCTGTGGATGGCACTGTTATGGGGTGAGGGGGATCTGTGGATGGCAGTATTATGGGATAGGGGATCTGTGGATGACACTGTTATATAACCCCTCACCCCTTAAAAGTGCCATCCACAGATCCCCCTCACATTGCCTCAAAATTGCAGCGGGGCCAGGTGTATTCACTGTCCTCTGGCCCCGCCGCTCACTCATTCCCCAAAAAAAATCGCCATAAATCTATGTTAAATAAAGTAAACTTGTGCCCGCCCCTCATACATAATAGAATCACTAACTCACTAACTCACTAACCGCGGTCCGCTCCATTACAGGCCGGGTGCGCTGCCGGCAGCGTGACTGACTGACGTCACGTGCCAGGGCCGCCTGATTCATTCATAAAGTAGGCGGCGCCGGCACGTGACGTCAGTCAGTCACGCTGCCGGCCGCGCGCCCGCCCTGTAATGGAGCGGACCGCGGTTAGTGAGTTAGTGAGTTAGTGATTCTATTATGTATGAGAGGCGGGCACAAGTTTACTTTATTTAACATAGCAGGCCACATGACGAGGTCTGGCGGGCCGAATTCGGCCTGAGGGCCTTGTGTTTGAACTCTCTCTCCTGGAGGGGGCCCCGTGGGCCCCCCTGACTTAGGGGCCCGGTCGCAATTGCGACCGCTGCGACCCCTATAGCTACTTCACTGCCTGCTAACCTGTAGGCCATCACTGCAATGTTTTATGGGGTTTGCTCGGCTTCAGGGCCTCACCTCCAATGCTTTATACGGTCTGCTCACCTGTAGGCCATTACTGCAATGTATTATGGGGTTCGCTCAGCTTCAGGCCCTCGCCTCTAATGTTTTATATGGTCTGCTCATCTGTAGGCCATTACTGCAATGTTTGATGGGGTTCACTCGGCTTCAGCCCCTCACCTCTAATATTTTATACGGTCTGCTCTCCTGTACGCCATCCCTGCAATTTTTTAAGGGGTTTGCTCGGCTTCAGGCCCTCACCTCTAATGTTTTATATGGTCTGCTCACCTGTAGGCCATCACTGCAATGTTTTATGGTTTTCGCTCACCTTCAGTCCCTTACCTCTAATATTTTATACGGTCTGCTCACCTGTAGGCCATCCCTGCAATTTTTTAAGGGGTTTGCTCGGCTTCAGGCCCTCACCTCTAATGTTTTATATGGTCTGCTCACCTGTAGGCCATCACTGCAATTTTTTATGGGGTTCGCTCGGCTTCAGGCCCTTACCTCTAATGTTTTATACGGTCTGCTCACCTGTAGGCAATCACTGCAATGCTTTATTGGGTTCGCTAACCTTCAGGCCCTCACCTCCAATGCTTTATAAGGTCTGCTCAACTGTAGACCATCTCTGCAATGTTTTATGGGGTTGGCTTGGCTCCAGGCCCCCACCTCTAATGTTTTATACTGTCTGCTCACCTGTAGGCCATCACTGCAATTTTTATGGGGTTTGCTCGGCTTCAGGCCCTCACCTCTAATGTTTTATACGGTCTGTTCACTGGTAGGCCATCACTGCAATGCTTTATTGGGTTCGCTTACCTTTAGGCCCTCACCTCCAATGCTTTATATGGTCTGCTCAACTGTAGACCATCTCTGCAATGTTTTATGGAGTTGGCTTGGCTCCAGGCCCCCACCTCTAATGTTTTATACTGTCTGCTCACCTGTAGGCCATCACTGCAATTTTTTATGGGGTTCGCTCGGCTTCAGGCCCTTACCTCTAATGTTTTATACGGTCTGCTCACCTGTAGGCAATCACTGCAATGTTTTATGGGGTTCGCTCACCTTCAGGCCCTCACCTCCAATGCTTTATACGGTCTGCTCACCTTTATGCCATCCTTGCAATGTTTTTTTTGGTTCTCTCGACTCCAGGCCCTCACCTCCAATGCTTTATACGGTCTGCTCATCTGTAGGCCATTACTGCAATGTTTTATATGGTTCGCGCGGCTTCAGGCCCTCACCTCCAATGTTTTATGCGGTCTGCTCATCTGTAGCCCGTTACTGCAATGTTTTATGTGGTTCGCTCGGCTTCAGTCCCTCACCTCTAATGTTTTACATGGTCTGCTAACCTGTAGGCCATCACTGCAATGTTTTATGGGGTTCACTTGGCTTCAGGCCCTCACCTCCAATGCTTTATATGGTCTGCTCACCTGTAGACCATTACTGCAATGTTTTATGGGGTTTGCTCGGATTCAGGCCCTCACCTCTAATGCTTTATATTTTTTCTGCTCACCTGTAGGCCATCCCTGCAATGTTTTATGGGGTTCGTTCGGCTTCAGGCCCTCACCTCTAATGTTTTATACGGTCTGCTCACCCATAGGCCATCACTGCATTGTTTTATGGTTTTCGCTCACCTTAATGCCCTTACTACAATTTTTTATAGGGTCCGCTCACCTTCAGGCCCTCAACTATAATGTTTTAGAGGGTAACCAGCAGGCCCATGCTCCAAATGTTTTTGAGGGCCACCAGCAGGCGATCAATCATAATTTTTCAAGGGTGTGTTGGAGTGCCGGTTCCTTGTGCATAGGATTTATAAGTGTAGCAGTGTACCTGAACAATTGTAGCACCATGTGAATTAGGCCCTCCTTTATGTGATATACAGGTTGTGTTGGAGTGCTTCTTCCTTGTAATTCTTGGCAGCATTTGCACTGTATATACAATTGAATATATAGCAAAGAATGTTTTCTAACAATTTTACCTAAATTTCACACAATTTTTCGGGCATAGGAAGTCTCACATCATTCGTCAGTACTTATGTGGACCTTAATCTACGTCCATTTGTCGAGGAGTTACCTTCCTATGCCCGAGATACTATGGATGTACTCCAACGGATTGAGGGCATCGAATGTGAGGCGGATACTTGGTTGGCAAGTCTTGATGTCGAGGCTCTCTACAGCTCGATACCGCACGAAAGTGGGTGTCGGGCTGTGGAGGCCTTTCTGAAACAAAGAGGAGGACAATACCATCGCCATAATGTGTTACTTATGGACCTCCTCAATTTTGTATTAACGCACAACATCTTCATTTTTGACGGACACCTCTTCCACCAGCTCAGGGGAGTTGCTATGGGCAGCCCCTGTGCCCCCACTTTTGCAAATCTCTACCTGGGCTGGTGGGAGAGGGAAGTCGTCTTTGGGGACTCAATGGAGCAATATGTATCATCTATCCAGCTATGGATACGTTTTATCGACGATATCCTGATCTTATGGAAAGGAACCAAAGAACAGTTCAATGAGTTTGTGACCAGACTAAATGTGAATGAGCTGGGACTATACTTTACATCGGAGATAGACGCAGCACATATTACATTCTTGGACCTGACAATTTCGATGGGGACGGATAGAAGGCTCCATACAGAACTGTTCAGGAAAAAAACGGCCACAAACAATTTGCTGCACTTTGAGAGTGGACATCCCCTGGCCCTTAAGAGAGGTATTTCAAAAGGACAATACCTGAGGGCCAGGAGGAACTGTTCCTCTATTGGTTCTTTCAAGGCGGCTGCACTTGATTTAAGAACCCGGTTCAGAAACAGGGGATATCCAGAAAGATCTTTAAAGGAAGCATACCATCATGCCCTCAATCAGAATAGGGCCCAGCTGTTAGTCCCTAAGTGTAAACCAACGTCAGAAAGCATGCCACGTATCATAGCCACCTTTGACAAGGCTTGCCCACAGATCCGCCAGATTCTTACCAACCATTGGCCGGTTTTACAATCAGACCCTGATATAGGCCCAACATTGCCTCCGCGTCCTGCTATTACATACCGTCGTAATGCAAACTTACGTGATCGCCTGGTGCATAGTTTCTATGAACGACCAGCACCAGATACATGGCTCAGATCGACCGCAAGGGGAACCTTCCCATGTGGGTCTTGTATCATTTGTGCACACATCCAGAGGGGGCAGTATTTCAACAGCTCAATTACGGGTGAGAGATTTCGGATAAACTCATTCATCAGATGTACGTCTACCTGTGTCATCTATTTGCTCACGTGCTGTTGTGGTAAACAGTACGTGGGCAAAACTAAACGTGAGATGAGAAGAAGAATCGGTGAACACCTCCTGGATGTGCGTAACAATCGTGATACATCGGTGGCACGGCATATTAATACTTGCCACAGCGGGGACTGCACCGTCCTGAGAGTACAGGGCATTTACATGTTACAAAGATCTGCACGAGGAGGTGATGTTGATACACCTCTGTTGCAGAAGGAGGCCAATTGGATCTTTAAACTCCAAACGGTCCAACCACAGGGACTCAATGAGACTATATCGTATGCATGCTTTATATAATGGCATAGCCAACATGTAGGTTGGACCTAATTACTCTATTTGATGACCCATTGGCCTCCTAGTGACGATCCTGTAGCCAGTTAGACTGCAGCCATCGTATGCTATCAATTCACCCACTTAGGTGTAAGGGTATGCTTGCACTAACCGTACATCTATGCATCATCTCCAATTTGATAAGAGCTATTGTCGTCATGGTGTGCGGTCCTTTTTCAAGTGCGGGACAGTGAACTGATCACTGTTCCAGAAACATAACAGATAGGGGTGGATATTATGGGGTATTAAATAACTATCCATTTTAGACACTGGATGCAATCCCATACTGATGCCCACCCTTCTGTACGATAAAAAAATGAACTTAATATACGCAACTCAATAAATGTGATGCGATCATTTGATATATAGTACACAATCATGATGATAGATGTAGTTCTTTAGTGTTGGACTGTTCGTTCCTCGGAGATATTTCCTATATAACTCCTACCACTGATCATGAGTTAATATACAGGGACATACTATGTACCGCTAGAAGTGTCCCCTCAGACATATAGTGCTTTTCCCATGGAGGCATATTCAAATATTGGATACGTACCTGGCCGATGGGCGTCAACAGGGAGTTACGCCTCTATGCACCGAATGGTTACGCATCATTACACACCCCCCCTCCAGTGGGCGGGGTATAGGTTATAAATATCCGGCGTGTAAGCGGCCACGCACGGCCGACACAGCGCCGGAGCTCTGGCACTAGACGGTGCAGAGCACAGCTAGGTTAGGCAGAATCATCTGTTATACGTTCCTAGATAAGCTCCTGAGGAAATGTGGCTGTTACTATGCCACATAGAAACGCGTCGAGCTGTCAAATTGTAGTTAGAATCTGATGAGCCAGCAATAGGTCTTGCATGTATGCCTGTGTGAATGCGGTCCTGCAGGGGCAACTGCCGCCGAGATCTTTTGATTAATAGTGATACAACTACTATATCTGATTTCTTTATCCCAATGGATTGCATGTTGAAATCAATGAGTGGATGTGTATCGTTCTAATATAAATCATCACTAGATATTGTGCAGGCAGACCACCTTTAGCAGGCATAGCAGGTACATATCGGAGCAGTCTTATTACTATACTCCGTGAGCGATAGTGGGGGAGTGTGAGGTGCACCGTAATTTGAGTGCGCACACACTCTAAATAAGTGGCAGTTTGTTACACAATATCATACAAACTGCAACACTAGATTCCTCCACTATATTGACTCTATCTAAGTGAAACACATACAGTGCTCACTGATTACTGACCGGCTGGCCTTTTCACAATCTACACCTCGCTGTTCAGGTGGCCAGGTCAATACCTGATTAGAACAAATCTTCCCCTGGATAGGAGAGATTGATTTGTGGTGTATGTTGATACCAGAAGGTTTAATACATTCCCGCTCTGGTCCAGACATACACTTGTGCCTGGAGACATATACCTAATACCCAGTCAATTTTATCTGAGATTTATAAATAAAGAGATTTTTTATTTTTATATTTTAACACGTCTCAATAGGCTGATATTTAACAATTTTACCTCTAAAAAATTTTTGAGGGGGAGGGATTTGGGGCGTGATTTTGTCGCTAAGTGGCGGAGAACTGTGACAATATGGTTCTCAGCAGCGACATTGGAGTCCAAGATGCACCCAGACATGGTCCGCATGCTGTTCCAGATCCATTTCGGTGGTGTTTCTGTCACTTTCTGACCTTTTCCAATGGTCCAGGCCCCCTCCCCTCATCCGAGCAGGGGCTGCCTGGTTGTCTTCCATTGACTTCCATTATATTCGGGTGCTTGGCCGAGCGCACGAATATCACTATGTGTTCGGATCGAATACCCGAACACCCGAACACTTTGGTGCTCGCTCATCACTAGTGAAAACACTTCTGTCGATTCAGAGACACGTAATAAAAATGAAACTGAAGATTAGGGACCTGCTTAAGAAACGCACAAAAATTATTCCTAGGGGATTAAGGATCGAAGTTTTCCCTACTTTGGAAACAATTGACTCCACTTTTATGGTTAGATTGGAGGAATCCTCCATAAATAAATGCTCTTCAACCCTGATTGAACTTCTGATCGGGTCTGACCGTAAATCACTGGAGCAGAAAGAGAAAGAGATAGACTCAGCTAGAGAAATACTACAGGAACAACTGACTAAAGACAAATTAGAAAACTTTGATAAAAAATTGGAGGAAGATCTCAGTGTCTGGGAGACAAATATACAAGATCTGAAGGTAAAGAAATTTCAAAGAGATCTTAAAGACTTCCAGACCCAGAAACTATATCTGTGGCAATATAAACGAGAAAGAAGTGGATCAGTTACTCCATCTTTATCCAGTATTTCCAGTATTTCAGAGGAACCATGTGGAGAACATTTTTTAGGAGCACAGGGGGTGCTGGGAGAGGGAGTAGAAAGAGTGTCCTACCAATATACACCGAACACCCCCAGAGAAAAACCAGAAATATGGATCAAGCCATCAAAAGACACAGGAAGAACTAAAGGTAATAAATCTTTCCAGCCATGTATTGACTAAATTCCAGATAGATGTTCTTCAGAAGGGATTAACATTTGCTCCCTATAGTGACTTTAATCTACTCACAGCAGTGAAAGATCTTGAGCTATTCGGGAGGAAATTGTTATTTAAGAAACATTTTAATAAAAAATCAGATGGGATAGATCCCCTTTTTTCTTCAGGTATTGAACAACAGGCATTGTAGGATTTACAATCGCTCCTGGTTAACAAGAATTGCCTTCTAGAGGGCTCCCCATGCATCTGTGCCGCCGATCACAACTCCCACCCCCCCCCCCCCCGCAATATATGTCCAACAGTGGATATATTTATCAAGCTGGTTAAACAGGAGTTTGAATCCATCCATCTCTATTTAATCTAACCTGGGGCCAGCGTCAGGCTATTAGGGAATTGTGGGATTTAAGTGATGTAATTATACAACCTGCGGATAAGGGGGGGAACGTTGTCATAAGGCCCGCACAGATGTATAAGAGGGAGGCCTTTAGGCGATTGAACCAGAAGGAATGTTACAAACGTCTGAATAGCAATCCTACTATGAGATTTAAGGCTGAGCTTGATTACATTTTACAATCTGGAGTCAATAATAACATACTCAATATTTATATTAACCCCTCAAGGAACGTTCAACGCTAAACATCTCTGAATTATATTTATTTACTGGTCAATAGTAGTGTTGAGCGAACAGTTCGAGAATAGTTCGGGTTCGTACCGAATTTTGGGGTCTTCGGGACACGGACCCGGACATTTTCAAAAAAGTTCGGGTTCGTTGTTCGGCAATTTCTTCCCGCTTTCTGAAGGGCTGCACAGCAGCCAATCAGCTAGCGTTTTACTTCTTGCCCTAAGAGCCCATCACAGCCATGCCTACTAATGGCATGGCTGTGATTGGCCAAGTGCAGCATGTGACCCAGCCTCTATTTAACCACTACAGGACCGCCTAACGGTCCTGTAGACCGCGAGACTTCCTGTGAACGCGCGCGTTCACAGTGCCGCGTGTCTCACAACTTGTACTACAGCCTGCCAGCGGAGATCAATCGCTGGCAGGCTGTAGATGTGAAATAAATCGCATCAAACAAGTATATCAGATGCTTTTTTGTTAACAGCGTCTGATATACCTGCTACCTGGTCCTCTGGTGGTCCCATTTGCTGGGATCGACCACCAGAGGACCAGGTAGCTATGTAAAGTTGCACCAAACACTACACTAACCCCCCACCCCTCACTTATTAACCCCTTGTTAACCCCCTTGATCATCCCATCTAGATTCCCTGATCACCCCCCTGTCATTGATCACACCCCTTGTAAGGCTCCATTCAGACGTCCATATGTATTTTGCGGATCCGTGGATGCTTAAAACACGGACAACGGCAATGTGCTTTCCGCATTTTGCAGATCCGCACATTGCCAGAGCTATATAGAAAATGCTTTTTCTTGTCCGCAATTGCGGACAAGAATAGGACATGTTCTATATTTTTGCGGAACGGAAGTGCAGACCCGGAAGCGCGGATCCGTAATTCCGGATCCGAGCGGGACAAACTCTGTCCCCATAGAAATGAATAGGTCCGCAATTCTGTTCCGCAAACAGAATTGCGGACGTGTGAATGGGGCATAAGGGTCCCTTATCACCGCCAGTTAGTTAGCTACTTGTTAGGTAGCTAGCACTCAGCCCACAGCACCGCAGTCACTGATTTTGGCAGAGATTTTTTCATCCATACTGATCGAGGCTGAACGGAAAAAAAAAATCTCATTACCTGTATGCTCAATATAAGGAGAATCGCAGAAACTCTTAATTCTGGCCATACATGTAATGATTGCGGAGACCCTCAAATGCCAGGGCAGTACAAACACCTCACATGTGACCCCATTTTAGAAAGAAGACACCCCAAGGTATTCCGTGAAGGGTATGGTGAGTTCATGTAAAATTTTATTTTTTGTCACAAGTTAGTGGAATATGAGACTTTGTAAAATGCGTAAAAATGCCCTGTGAAATCCTAAAGGTACTGATGGGAATTAGGGCCCCTTTGCGCATCTTGGCTGCAAAAAAGTGTCACACATGTGGTATCGCCGTACTCAGGAGAAGTAGGGCAATGAGTTTTCAGGTGTATTTTTATAAATACCCATACTTTGTGTGAGAAATATCGCTTTAATTTTTTTTATACAAAGTTTTCAATTTACAGAGATATTTCTCTCACCTAAGGGGGTCTTTACTAAGGGGTTAAATACAATTGCCAAAATACCAATCCCCTAAATCTGGTGTCAGAGCTGTGGCTGGCAAACTATAATAGTGTCCGCAAAAACATATATTTTGTTCTGGCGTGAAATTCAATTGCCAAAATAGCAATACCATAAATCAGTGGTTTCAGCTGTGGCAGGCTTGGTTTAAATCTGTCCGTAACAGGGTATATTTTGTTCTGGGGCGAAATTCAATTGCCAAAATAGCAATACCATAAATCAGTGGTTTCAGCTGTGGCTGGCAAACTATGATAGTGTCCTCCAAAACATATATGTTGTTCTGGGGTGAAATTCAACTGCCAAAATAGCAATCCCCTAAATCTGGTGTCCCAGCACTGGCTGGCAAACTATAATAGTGTCAGCCAAAACATATATTTTGTTCTGGGGTGAAATTCAACTGCCAAAATAGCAATCCCCTAAATCTGGTGTCCCAGCACTGGCTGGGAAACTATAATAGTGTCCGCCAAAACATATATTTTGTTCTGGGGTAAAATTCAATTGCCAAAATAGCAATACCATAAATCAGTGGTTTCAGCTGTGGCTGGCCAAGTTTCATAGTGTCCTGCAAATTATATGTTTTGTTCTGTGGTGAAATTCAATTGCCAAAATAGCAATACCCTGAATCTGATGTTCCAGCTGTTGCAGGCCTAGTTTAAATCTGTCTATAAATGGATATCTTTCATCCAGGGCCTAAATACTAGCCCTAAAAGAGATATTCCCCTAAATCAGTGGTTACTGCTGTGCCTGGATTAGTGTAATACGCAACATAAATAAATAGGCAGATAGTGTTAGGTGCCTGTAAAAAAAAGGCCTGAATTTGAAATCAAGACATTGGGCCAAATATTTTTTTCCTTATTGTGGTGCTTGGTGAACGGTAACAATGAGGAAAACATCTTGTAAGAGACGCAGACGCGGTGGTGGTGGTGTTAGTGTACCCTCTGGTACTGGGAGATGACGTGGCCATTCTGCCACAGAAACACGTCCTAGTGAACCAACTACCTCAGGTTCCAGTACCCGCCAGAATTTACAGCGATATTTGGTGGGGCCCAATGCCGTTCTAAGAATGGTAAGGCCTGAGCAGGTACAGGCGCTAGTCAATTGGGTGGCCGACAGTGGATCCAACACGTTCACAAAATTATCTCCCACCCAGTCTTCTGCAGAAAGCGCACAGGTGGCACCTGAAAACCAAGCCCATCAGTCTGTCACATCACCCCCATGCATATCAGGGAAACTGTCTGAGCCTCAAGTTATGCAGCAGTCTCTTATGCTGTTTGAAGACTCTGCTGGCAGGGTTTCCCAAGGGAATCCACCTAGCCCTTCACCAGTGGTGGAAGACATAGAATGCACTGATGCACAACCACTGATGTTTCCTGATGATGAGGACATGGGAATACCATCTCATCGCAGTCCGCACGTCTCTGATGATGACGAAACACAAGTGCCAACTTCTGCGTCTTTCTGCAGTGTGCAGACCGAACAGGAGGTCAGGGAGGAAGACTGTGTGGAAGACGATGCAGGGGACGATGAGGTCCTAGACCCCACATGGAATGAAGGTCGTTCCACTGACTTTCATAGTTCAGAGGAAGAGGCAGTGGTGAGACCGAGCCAACAGCGTAGCAAAAGAGGGAGCAGGGGGCAAAAGCAGAACAGCCGTCTCCAAGAGAGTTCGCCTGCTACTGGCCACCGCCACCAGGGACCGAGCACCCCAAAGGCAGCTTCAATGAGTTCCCTGGCATGGCACTTCTTTAAACAATGTGCTGACGACAAGACCCGAGTGGTTTGCACGCTGTGCCATCAGATCCTGAAGCGAGGCATTAACTTTATGAACCTTAGCCCAACCTGCATGACCAGGCATCTACATGCAAAGCATGAACTGCAGTGGAGTAAACACCTTAAAAGCAAGGAACTCACTCTGCTCCCCCTGCTCCCTCTTCTGCTGCTGCCTCGGCCTCTTCCTCCGCCTCGGGAGGAATGTTGGCACCTTCCACCCACCAAACAGAGGATGTGCCACCGACACCACCACCTGCGTCACCAAGCATCTCCACCATGTCACACAGCAGCGTTCAGCTCTCCATCTCACAAACCTTGGAGAGAAAGCATAAATTCCCACCTAGCCACCCTCGAGCCCTGGGCCTGAATGCCAGCAATTCTAAACTACTGGCCTTTGAAATGCTGTCATTCAGTCTGGTGGACACAGACAGCTTCAAACAGCTGATGTCCATGGCTGTCCCACAGTATGTTGTTCCCAGCCGCCACTACTTCTCCAAGACAGCTGTGCCGTCCCTGCACAACCAAGTATCCGATAAAATCAAGTGTGAACTGCGCAACGCCATCTGTGGCAAGGTCCACCTAACCACAGATACATGGACCAGTAAGCACGGCCAGGGACGCTATATCTCACTAACTGCACACTGGGTAAATGTAGTGGCGGCTGGGCCCCAGGCGGAGAGTTCCTTGGCGCACGTCCTTCCGCCGCCAAGCATCGCAGGGCATCATTCTTTGCCTACTGCAGCCTCCTCCTCCTACTCGGCTTCCTCCTCCTCTGCTTCCACCAGCTCATCCAGTCAGCCACACACCTTCACCACCAACTTCAGCACAGCCCGGGGTAAACGTCAGCAGGCCATTCTGAATCTCATATGTTTGGGGGACAGGCCCCACACTGCGCAGGAGTTGTGGCGGGGTATTGAACAACAGACCGACGAGTGGTTTCTGCCGGTGGGCCTCAAGCCCGGCCTGGTGGTGTGCTGAATTTGGTGGTGCAGAAGTTCATTCACAACTACCCCGACATGTCAGAGCTGCTGCATAAAGTGCGGGCCATCTGTGCGCGCTTCCGGTGTTCACATCCTGCCGCTGCTCGCCTGTCTGCGCTACAGCGGAACTTCGGCCTTCCCGCTCACCGCTTCATATGCGAAGTGCCCACCAGGTGGAACTCCACCTTGCACATGCTGGAGAGACTGTGCGAGCAGCAGCAGGCCATAGTGGAGTTTCAGCTGCAGCACGCACGCGTCAGTCGCACTGCGGAACAGCACCACTTCACCACCAATGATTGGGCCTCTATGCGAGACCTGTGTGCCCTGTTGCGCTGTTTTGAGTACTCCACCAACATGGCCAGTGGCGATGACACCGTTATCAGCGTTACAATACCACTTCTATGTCTCCTTGAGAAAACGCTTAGGGCAATGATGGAAGAGGAGGTGGCCCAGGAGGAGGAGGAGGAGGATGAGGGGTTATTTTTAGCACTTTCAGGCCAGTCTGTTAGAAGTGGCTCAGAGGGAGGTTTTTTGCAACAGCAGAGGCCAGGTACAAATGTGGCCAGCCAGGGCCCACTACTGGAGGACGAGGAGGATGAGGAGGAGGTGGAGGAGGATGAGGATAAAGCAGTTTCACAGCGGGGTGGCACCCTACACAGCTCAGGCCCATCACTGGTGCGTGGCTGGGGGTATACGGAGGATGATGACGATACACCTCCCTCAGAGGACAGCTTGTCTTTACCTCTGGGGAGCCTGGCACACATGAGCGACTACATGCTGCAGTGCCTGCGCAACGACAGCAGAGTTGCCCGCATTTTACCGTGTGCGGACTACTGGGTTGCCACCCTGCTGGATCCCCGGTACAAAGACAATGTGCCCACCTTACTTTCTGCACTGGAGCGTGATAGGAAGATGCGCGATTACAAGCGCACGCTGGTAGACGCGCACCTGAGAGCATTCCCAAATGTTACAAGGGAACAGGTGGAAGCCCAAGGCGAAGGCAGAGGAGGAGCAAGAGGTCGCCAACACAGCAGTGTCACGGCCAGCTCCTCTGAGGGCAGGGTTAGTATGGCAGAAATGTGGAAAAGTTTTGTCTCCACGCAACAGCTAACTGCACCACTACCTGATACGGAACGTGTTTGCAGGAGGCAGCATTTCACTAACATGGTTGAACAGTACGTCTGCACACCCCTCCACGTACTGACTGATGGTTCGGCCCCATTCAACTTCTGGGTCTCCAAATTGTCCACGTGGCCAGAGTTAGCATTTTATGCCTTGGAGGTGCTGGCCTGCCCGACGGCCAGCGTTTTGTCTGAACGTGTATTCAGCACGGCAGGGGGCGTCATTACTGACAAACGCAGCCGCCTGTCCACAGCCAACGTGGACAAGCTGACGTTCATAAAAATGAACCAGGCATGGATCCCACAGGACCTGTCCATCCCTTGTGCAGAATAGATATTTATAACTACCTCCCCCTCAACCATGTATTCTTGTACTCCGGGGCACTTCTTTATTGAATCCTCATTTTTTTTTACTTTACCATGATCTTGCGGTGCAACCCAAAGTTGAATGAACCTCTCCTCTGTCTGGGTTCTGAGCCGAAATAACTGAAAGTGGCCTTCTCCAGTGGTGGGTGATATGACCCATGATTCCTTGCTGTGGGACCTCTCTCCTCTGTCTGGGTGCTGGAGCCGAAATAACTGAAAGTGGCCTTCTCCAGTGGTGGGTGATATGACGCATGATTCCTTGCTGTGGGACCTCTCTCCTCTGTCTGGGTGCTGGGGCCGAAATAACTGAAAGTGGCCTTCTCCAGTGGTGGGTGATATGACACATGATTCCTTGCTGTGGGACCGTTCTCCTCTGTCTGGGTGCTGGGGCCGAAATAACTGATTGCCTTCTCCAGTGGTGGGTGATATGACGCATGATTCCTTGCTGTGGGGCCTCTCTCCTCTGTCTGGGTGCTGGGCCGAAATAACTGAAAGTGGCCTTCTCCAGTGGTGGGTGATATGACGCATGATTCTCTGCTGTGGGACCTCTCTCCAATTGATATTGGTTAATTTTTATTTATTTTATTTTATTTTAATTCATTTCCCTATCCACATTTGTTTGCAGGGCATTTACCTACATTTTGCTGCCTTTTGCAGCCCTCTAGCCCTTTCCTGGGCTATTTTACAGCCTTTTTAGTGCCCAAAAGTTCGGGTCCCCATTGACTTCAATGGAGTTTGGGTTCGGGATAAAGTTCGGGTCGAGTTCGGATCCCGAACCCAAACATTTTCGGGAATTTCGGCCGAACTTCTCGAACCCGAACATCCAGGTGTTTGCTCCTCTCTAGTCAATAGACCTATAAGCATTTTAATGCACTTCCCTGATTAAACCGTAAAATATATCCTTTATTTTTATTAATTAAAACCCAATTTTAATTAATTAGAAACTCCATATAAACATTAAAATTCCTCAAGCCGAGTCAGGACTATCACTCATAGTGACTATCATTTGAAAGGTCTTAAACCCATTCATCAATTCCACCATGTGCTTTGATTCATACAATTTATACTGGATTGTTGATAAATCACACAGGTGGCAGTAATACAGAGATTTCAACTATATAGCACCCATGGTAAATATTGCAGCTGCAAACTTCCGAGGCTTATACGGTGGAGTATATCTCCCTCTTATACACGATCCATGTGCTTATTCACTCCTCCTGCGCTCAACTATCTCAGATTTCCTTTGTTGGGTCCACGGGGCTACCATCATAAATTTTGGGTCCCCCTACACAGCTCAATACCTGGCCCCCCCAACCCCCCCCCCCTCCGTGGCCTCCGGGGCGGGACTACGGCACCACGCGGCAGTGCATGTTGTGGTTTTAGTCCGGTGTCCTCTTTCTGTGCCCTGCCGCGCTGCGCCATAAATCCGCCCCCATTATAGTCAATGGGGATGGAGCGGCAGTCCGGGGAAACAGCGAAATAGCAGGGGAGATCGGGAGGAGGGGCAAGCAAGTACTATATTTTTCTCCCCATAAGACACACCGGACCATAAACGCACCTAGGGGGACATTAAGAAAATAATATTTTTCATTATACCTCTGGTCAGACCCCTAATGTTAATCAGACCTCCGCTAACAGCACCAAATAAGACCCCAATAAGTGCCTCTCCATCAGCCCCCAGTGCCTCTCCATCAGCCCCCAGTGCCTCTCCATCAGCCGGGTTTTGAGTCTTGACATTGGCGCGCATCTCTGTCTCCATCCAGCCAGGCTGGAGCGCTGGCCAATTGCAGCGCTCAGCTCATAGCCTGGGACTTCCCAAGCTGTGAACTGAGTGCTGCGATTGGCTAGCGCAGTGCTTCTGCCTGGCAGATGGAGACGCGTGGCCCAGGGCATAAGAATAAGTCTCCTCCGATATGCGCCGCCCGCCCAGGGCTTTAGACAAAAAAACATGACTTAGGAGCCGTTGGCTCCTAAACTGAAAAAAGTAGTCAAATAAAAATTTTAGTCGCCAAATTTAAATACATACATAATTATGATATAAAAAAAAAAATCGCCTAATTTACACGTCACATCATTGCAGTCGGGTGTCTGCCGCAGTCCGCTCCATCCATTGGCTCAGCACCGCATAGTGAGTGGGGCACAGCACTGCCTGCACGGCTTATCGTAAGCTGGGCCATGCCGGCAGCGGGACATTGGGAAAGCCCAGTGACAGCTCCTATTGATCCTTTCTATACGGGCCTTTTTTCTCTCTCTGTGCAGGAAACACTGATAACTGTTGCGGTCCGCATCTTTTGCAGTCCAATTGAAATTAATACTGTAGGTCCCCAAACACATTCTGCAAAATTGCGGAACGGACTTAGAATTAGGCCTCTTGCACATGAATGTTTTGGTTCTGTTCCATGCATTAGGGACCACAATTTGTGATCCCCAATGCATGGTAAATGTCTGTGCAGCAGCCAGGATGGATCCAGACGTATTCAACTTGAATGGGTCCATGATCCATCTGTTCCGAAAAAAAATAGAACATGTTCTATTTTTTTGCGGAACAGAGGCACGGACAGAAACTCCATGGAAGCGCTCCGTAGCAAGATTTTTACTAAGTCCAGACGCATGCACAGATATAAGATTCGACAATGCATTGCGATCCTTCTAAATGGCGACTTTTTCTAAGTTCGGGCGTCTGCGCCAGTCATCGGACAGAGCCGCCCACCTCATCGTGACCTCATCTATACGCAATGGGGTGAGTATTACTGGAATTACACCCCTATTGGCGCACAGGATGATCGATCATATTGAGATAAAGCAATTGGCTGAAACTTTATCCCGGTAATTCAGAGGGTTTAAAGGAGGGTCCCCGCCCGCAACACACATACCTGCAGCTATATCCCCTTTAGACGCCCGTTGTGGCGAAACATGTCGGGATGCAGGGACTGATGTGTGTGTGAAAGCATTTTAATATTCAGCCTAGTCAGAGAGGGACCCAACAAAGTTGGGAAATCTGAGATAGTTGAGCACAGGAGTGAATGAGAACATGGATCGTGTATAGGAGGGAGATATACTCCACAGTATAAGTCTCGGAAGTTTGCGGCCGCAATATTTACCACGGGGGCTATATAGTTGAAATCTCTGTAATACTGCCACCTGTGTGATTTATCAACAATCCAGTATAAATTGTATGAATCAAAGCACAGGGTGGAATTGATGAATGGGGTTAAGACCTTTCAAATGATAGTCACTATGAGTGACTTGATGCTTTAACTCATAGGTGTTATCCCTCCTGACTCGGCTTGAGGAATTTTAATGTTTATATGGAGTTTCTAATTAATTAAAATTGGGTTTTAATTAATAAAAATAAAGGATATATTTTACGGTTTACGGTTCAATCACGGAAGTGCATTAAAGCGCTTATAGGTCTATTGACCAGTAAATAAAAATAATACAGAGATGTTTAGCGTTGCACGTTCTGTGAGGGGTTAATATAAATATTGCGTAAGTGAATTTGGATGATCTCTCTAATGTGAAAGAAACCCCACTTTTTGTTTGCTACTCTGCATTAAAAATACACGTTCAAGAAAGGATAAACGATATTAAATAAGAGAAATATCTTTAAACATTGCGGTGAGAGGGATATTGCACGATTTCTTGCCAATCAGTTGAATAGTCATACTTTTCTATATGAAGCTAATCTTGTCTTTTCAACAGAAAACCTTCCGATTAATACTAGATATTTCACAAGCATTTAGAGAAATAAATAAAACATACAAAAGGTATATAAGGTCCTTATGGGAGATTACGAGTTTGGAGACTTACCTCTAACAGAAAACTGTATATAGGAGGATGAGGATAAATATTACCCCAAATGCACACCAAAGATGATACAGCGTTCATAAAGGGATGGGAACAATTACTCACGGAAAACTCATTACTAGAGATGGCCCGAACTATTCGCCGGCGAACAGTTCCCGGCGAACATAGCTTGTTCGCGTTCGCCTCTGCCGGGCGAACATATGCGATGTTCGGTCCGCCCCCTATACATCATCATTGAGCAAACTTTGACCCTGTACCTCACAGTCAGCAGACACATTCCAGCCAATCAGCAGCATACCCTCCCTCCCAGACCCTCCCATCTCCTGAACAGCATCCATTTTAGATTCATTCTGAAGCTGCAGTCTTAGTGAGAGGAGGGAGAGTGTAATTGCTGCTGATTTAATTGGGAAATCGATAGCTAGGCTAGTGAATTCAGTGTCCACTCCAGTCCTGAAAGCCTCATCTGATCTCTGCTGTAAGGACAGCGTCCTGAAAGCACCCCAAAAGCCCTTTTTAGGGCTGCTACATTAGTCTGCTTTTTTTTTCCTTTATATACATATTGCAGTTGCCTGGCCTGCCTGTGTGTGAGGAGCTGCAGGCCCACAGACTGTAGTGTGCCCACTGCCAGTGCCCACCCCTGTCATCCCGTGTGGAACAGGACTTTGCATCAAAGAAAGGCATTTAATTTTTACACTTTAATCTAAGTTTAGTTGCCTGCCAGTGTGTGTCAGGCTGACTTCCAGTGACTGTAGTGTGCCCACTGCCAGTGCCCACCCCTGTCATCCCATGTGGCACAGGACTTTGCATCAAAAAAAGGCATTTAATTTTTACACTTTAATCTAAGGTTAGTTGCCTGCCAGTGTGTGTCAGGCTGACTTCCAGTGACTGTAGTGTGCCCACTGCCAGTGCCCACCACTCATACCAGCTGGCACAGGACTTTGCATAAAAAAGGCATTTCATTTTTACACTTTAGTGTAATTTCAGCTGCTTGCCTGCTGCTAGTGTGTGTCAGGCCGACTTCCACTGACTATAGTGTGCCCACTGCCTGTGCCCACCCCTGTCATCCCGTGTGGCACAGGACTTTGCATCAAAAAAAGGCATTTAATTTTTACACTTTAATCTAAGGTTAGTTGCCTGCCAGTGTGTGTCAGGCTGACTTCCACTGACTGTAGTGTGCCCACTGCCAGTGCCCACCACTCATACCGGCTGGCACAGGACTTTGCATAAAAAAGGCATTTAATTTTTACACTTTAGTGTAATTTCAGCTGCTTGCCTGCTGCTAGTGTGTGTCAGGCCGACTTCCACTGACTGTAGTGTGCCCACTGCCAGTGTCCACCCCTGTCATCCCGTGTGGCACAGGACTTTGCATCAAAAAAGGCATTTAATTTTTACACTTTAATCTAAGGTTAGTTGCCTGCCAGTGTGTGTCAGGCTGACTTCCACTGACTGTAGTGTGCCCACTGCCAGTGCCTACCACTCATACCGGCTGGCAGAGGACTTTGCATCAAAATAGGCATTTAATTTTTACACTTTAATCTAAGGTTAGTTGCCTGCCAGTGTGTGTCAGGCTGACTTCCAGTGACTGTAGTGTGCCCACTGCCAGTGCCCACCACTCAAACCGTGTGGCACAGGACTTTGCATAAAAAAGGCATTTAATTTTTAGACTTTAATCAAATTTCAGTTGCCTGCCTGCTGCCAGTGTGTGTCAGGCCCACTTCCACTGACTGTAGTGTGCCCACTGCCAGTGCCCACTACTCATACCGTGTGGCACAGGACTTTGCATAAAAAAGGCATTTAATTTTTACACTTTAATCTAAGGTTAGTTGCCTGCCAGTGTGTGTCAGGCTGACTTCCAGTGACTGTAGTGTGCCCACTGCCAGGTCCTACCACTCATACCGGCTGGCAGAGGACTTTGCATCAAAATAGGCATTTAATTTTTACACTTTAATCTAAGGTTAGTTGCCTGCCAGTGTGTGTCAGGCTGACTTCCAGCGACTGTAGTGTGCCCACTGCCAGTGCCAACCACTGATACCGGGTGGCACAGTAGCTTGCCGATAAATAAGGCATTTCATTTTTACACATTAGTCTAATTTCAGTTGCTTGCCTCCTGCCAGTGTGTGTCAGGCCCACCTCCACAGACTGTAGTGTGCCCACTGCCAGTGCCAACCACTGATACCGGGTGGCACAGTAGCTTGCCGATAAATAAGGCATTTCATTTTTACACATTAGTCTAATTTCAGTTGCTTGCCTCCTGCCAGTGTGTGTCAGGCCCACCTCCACAGACTGTAGTGTGCCCACTGCCAGTGCCAACCACTGATACCGGGTGGCACAGTAGCTTGCCGATAAATAAGGCATTTCATTTTTACACATTAGTCTAATTTCAGTTGCTTGCCTCCTGCCAGTGTGTGTCAGGCCCACCTACACAGACTGTAGTGTGCCCACTGCCAGTGCCAACCACTGATACCGGGTGGCACAGTAGCTTGCCGATAAATAAGGCATTTCATTTTTACACATTAGTCTAATTTCAGTTGCTTGCCTCCTGCCAGTGTGTGTCAGGCCCACCTCCACAGACTGTAGTGTGCCCACTGCCAGTGCCAACCACTGATACCGGGTGGCACAGTAGCTTGCCGATAAATAAGGCATTTCATTTTTACACATTAGTCTAATTTCAGTTGCTTGCCTGCTGCCAGTGTGTGTCAGGCCCACTTCCACAGACTGTAGTGTGCCCACTGCCAGTGCCCACCACTGATACAGGGTGGCACAGTACCACTTATCGAAAAAAATGACAGGCAGAGGCATGCCACACCGCAGGGGCCGTCGTGGTCATGGTGCTGTAATTTCCACTGTCCCTGGAATAATGCCTAGTGTTCAGAGGCCATGTACCCTGAACCCGAAAAATTCTGAGGACGTAGTTGACTGGCTTAGACAGGACACCCAATCTTCAACAGCTTCCGCTAAGAACCTTGACGCACCATCTTCCTCCAGCTCAGCTTTGGTCACCTGCTCTCAAGTTACCACACACCCGCCCGCCGCTGATAGGAATAGTACTAGTTAAGACACCACTCATATAGGGTGTCACAGCACATTGCTCTGTGCACGCGCAGTGCCCCAATTTGGGAGTAAGAGGACTGACCAAGCTGCTTTTTCCATCTCCCGGTTCCTGAAATCAATTCAGTTTGGTGTATGAGAGTTTGGTCTGTCATTGTGAAGGCAGTCGAAGGTACCAGGCCTAAATTTTTTTCACAAAAGGCAATCCCTGATATGGGATGTAACAGTGATTAAACTGATGAGAATAGTACTACAGAAAATACCACTCATATCGGGTGTGACAGTAAATTGCACGGCGCAGACGCAGTCACCGTGGATTAAAACAGAGTGGAGGGAGCCAGCGTTTTTAACCATCTCCCGTTCGAAAAATCTATTCAATAAATGGCCCCCAGATTGGGTATGTTAGAGGGATTAAACTGATGAGAATAGTACTACAGAAAATACCACTCATATCGGGTGTGACAGTAAATTGCACGGCGCAGACGCAGTGACCGTGGATTAAAACAGAGTGGAGGGAGCCAGCGTTTTTTAACCATCTCCCGTTCGAAAAATCTATTCAATAAATGGCCCCCAGATTGGGGACGTTAGAGGGATTAAACTGATGAGAATAGTACTACAGAAAATACCACTTATATCGGGTGTGAGAGTAAATTGCACGGCGCAGAAGCAGTGACCGTGGATTAAAACAAAGGGGAGGGAGCCAGCGTTTTTTAACCATCTCCCCGTTCGAAAAATCAATTCAATTGACCTTTGGGGACCCTTGGTGTTGTACGTGGCTGGGTGGAGGAAGAAACCTTCAATGACATCACCGGGACGTGGCTAGCTTGGTATCCAACCTTGTGCAAATGGGGAGTTTGCGGTTGTGCAAATGGACTGTTTGCGGTGCATTAAAAGAGGAGTTTGGTATGTCAATGTCTGAGAATCGGGCGTAACCCTTACACTACCTGATCGATACAACATCATACCTGATCGTATACACACACTGGATGTTTTAAAGCATGTTATTCCAAACAATTTAGGAATGTTACGTGATTTATGCCCTTTATGGATTAAAACCCGACTCTGCGTCCACTACATAATTTTCCATGGGAGTTTTGCCATGGATCCCCTCCGGCATGCCACAGTCCAGGTGTTAGTCCCCTTGAAACAACATTTCCATCACTATTGTGGCCAGAAAGAGTCCCTTTGGTTTTTAAAATTCGCCTGTCTATTGAAGTCTATGGCGGTTCGCCCGGTTCGCCTGTTCGCGAACATTTGCGGAAGTTCGCGTTCGCTGTTCGCGAACTGAAAATTTTATGTTCACGACATCACTACTCATTACTAGAGTTGAGCGGACACCTGGCTGTTCGGGTTCGACGGGTTCGGGACCCGAACTTGACCCCGAACCCCAACGCCATTGAAGTCAATGGGGATCCGAACTTTGAGCACTAAAATGGCTGTAAAAATCTCATGGAAAGAGCTAGAGGGCTGCAAATGCCAGCAAAATGTTGTTAAGACTAGAGCATGGCAAGTGCTCTGCAAATAAATGTGGATAGGGAAATGACTTTAACCACTTCAGCCCCCCTAGCTTAAACACCCTTAATGACCAGGCCACTTTTTACAATTCTGCACTACACTACTTTCACCGTTTATTGCTTCGTCATGCAACTTACCACCCAAATGAATTTTACCTCCTTTTCTTCTCACTAATAGAGCTTTCATTTGGTGGTATTTCATTTCTGCTGACATTTTTACTTTTTTGCTATTAATCAAAAAACTACATTTCTATATAAATCTTTCGCAAAAATTATTGTTCTACATGTCTTTGATAAAAAAATCCAATAAGTGTATATTTATTGGTTTGGGTAAAAGTTATAGCGTTTATAAACTATGGTGCAAAAAGTGAATTTCAGCATTTTGAAGCAGTTGTCATGTTTCTTCAGGTGCTAGAATGTCAGGATAGTATAAATACCCCCAATGACACCATTTTAGAAAGAAGACACCCCAAAGTATTCACGGAGGGGCATGGTGAGTTCATATATAATTTCATTTTTTTCACAAGTTAGCGGAAAATGACACTTTCTGAGGAAAAAATAAAAATAATAAAGTTTCCATTTCTGCTAACTTCTGGCAAAAAAAAAAAAATCTCCCACGGACTCACTATGCCCCTCAGTGAATACCTTGGGGTGTCTACTTTCGAAATGGGGTCACTTGTGGGGTGTGTTTACTGTTCTGGCATTTTGTGAGCAGCCATGTAAAAGCTAAAGGTACTCATTGGAATTTGGGCCCCTTTGTGCACCCAGGCTGCAAAAAAGTGTCACTCATGTGGTATCGCCATACTGAGGAGAAGTAGGGCAATGAGTTTTGGGGTGTATTTTTACATATAACCATGTTGGGTGAGAGAAATATCTCTGTAAACTGACAACTTTGTATAAAAAAAAATTAAAAAGTTGTTGTTTACAGCGATATTTCTCACAAAAAGTATGGGTATATATAAAAATACACCCCAAAACACATTGCCCTACTTCTCCTGAGTACGGAGATACCACATGTGTGACACTTTTTTGCAGCCAAGATGCGCAAAGGGACCCTAAAACCAATGAGTACTTTTAGGATTTCACATGGCATTTTTACGCATTTGAATTCCAGACTTCTTCTCACCGTTTAAGGGCCCCTAAAATGCCAGGACAGTATAAATACCCCACATGTGACCCCATTTTAGAAAGAAGACACCCCAAGGTATTCTGTGAGGGGTATGGTGAGTTCATGTAAAATTTAATTTTTTTGTCACAAGTTAGTGAAATATGAGACTTTGTAAAAAAAAAAATATATATCAATTTCCGCTAACTTGTGCCAAAAAAAAAAAATTTCTGTGAACTTGCCATGCCCCTCACAGAATACCTTGGGGTGTCTTCTTTCCAAAATGGGGGCACATGTGGGGTATTTATACTGCCCTGGCATTTTAGGGGCCCTAAAGCGTGAGAATCCAAAATGCGTAAAAATGCCCTGTGAAATCCTAATGGTACTCATTGGTTTTAGGGCCCCTTTGCGCATCTTCGCTGCAAAAAAATGTCACTCATGTGGTATCGCCGTACTCAGGAGAAGTAGGGCAATGTGTTTTGGGGTGTATATTTACATATACCCCTGCTGGGTGTGAGAAATATCTCTGTAAATGACAACTTTAAAACAAAATTTATACAAAGTTGTCAATTTACAGAGATATTTCTCTCACCCAGCATGGGTATATGTAAAAATACACCCCAAAACACATTGCCATACTTCTCCTGAGTACGGCGATACCACATGAGTGACACTGTTTTGCAGCCAAGATGCGCAAAGGGGCCCTAAAACCAATGAGTACCTTTTAGGAGGGCATTTTTACACATTTTTCTTCTCACGCTTTAGGGCCCCTAAATTGCCAGGGCAGTATAAATACCCCACGTGACCCCATTTTGGAAAGAAGACACCCCAAGGTATTCCGTGAGGGGCATGGTGAGTTCATAGAAGATTTTTTTTTGGCACAAGTTAGCGGAAATTGATTTTTTATTGTTTTTTCTCATAAAGTCTCCCTTTCTGCTAACTTTTGACAAAAAGTTAAATTTTTCATGGACTCACTATGCCCCTCAGCGAGTACCTTGGGGTGTCTTCTTTCCAAAATGGGGTCATTTGTGGGGTGTTTGTACTGTTCTGGCATTTTGAGCGGGGCTAAATTGTGAGCAGCCATGTAAAAGCTAAAGGTACTCGTTGGAATTTGGGCCCCTTTGCGCACCCAGGCTGCAAAAAAGTGTCACTTATGTGGTATCGCCGTACTCAGGAGAAGTAGGGCAATGTGTTTTGGGGTGTATTTTTGCATATACCCATATTTTGTGTGAGAAATATCGCTGTAAATTGACAACTTTGTATAAAAAAATTTAAAAAGTTGTCATTTACAGAGATATTTCTCTCACCCAGTATGGATATATGTAAAAATACACCCCAAAACACATTGCCCTACTTCTCCTGAGTACGGCGATACCACATGAGTGACACTTTTGCAGTCAAGATGCGCAAAGGGGCCCTAAAACCAATGAGTACCTTTAGGATTTCACAGGGCATTTTTACGCATTTGGATTCTCACGCTTTAGGACCCCTAAAATGCCAGGGCAGTATAAATACCCCACTTGTGACCCTATTTTGGAAAGGAGACACCCCAAGGTATTCCGTGAGGGGCATGGTAAGTTCACAGAAAAAAAAAAATGTTGGCACAAGTTAGCGGAAATTGATATATATATATTTTTTTTTTACAAAGTCTCATATTCCACTAACTTGTGACAAAAAATAAAATTTTACATGAACTCACCATACCCCTCACGGAATACCTTGGGGTGTCTTCTTTCGAAAATGGGGTCACATGTGGGGTATTTATACTGTCCTGGCATTTGAGGGTCTCCGCAATCATTACACGTATGGCCAGCATTAGGAGTTTTTGCGATTCTCCTTATATTGAGCATACGGGTGATGAGATTTTTTTTTTCCGTTCAGCCTCTGGGCTGAAAAAAGAAAAAAGATGAACGGCACAGATTTTTTCATTCACATCGATCATCGTGGATGAAAAAATCTCTGCCAAAATCAGTGACTGCGGTGCGGTGGGCTGGGCGCTAACTACCTAACAAGTAGCTAACTAACTGGCGGTGATAAGGGACCCTTATGCCCCATTCACACGTCCGAAATTCTGTTTGCGGAACGGAATTGCGGACCCTTTCATTTCTATGGGGACAGACTTTGTCCCGCTCGGATCCGGAATTGCGGATCCGCACTTACTGGTCTGCACTTCCGTTCCGCAAAAATATAGAACATGCCATTTTCTATATAGTTCTGGCAATGTGCGGATCCGCAAAATGCGGAAAGCACATTGACGGTGTCCGTGTTTTGCGGATCCGCGGTGCGGATCCGTGGCACGGATCTGTGGATCCGCGGATCCGCAAAACACATATGGACATGTGAATAGAGCCTTACAGGGGGTGATCAGTGACAGGGGGTGATCAGGAGTCTATATGGGGTGATCAGGGGTTAACAAGGGGTTAATAGTGGTTATAAAGTGAGGGGGGTGGGGGGGGGGGGGTTAGTGTAGTGTTTGGTGCAACTTTACAGTGTTACCTGGTCCTCTGGTGGTCGATCCCAGTAAATGGGACCACCAGAGGACCAGGTAGCAGGTATATCAGACGCTGTTAACAAAACAGTGTCTGATATACCTGTTTAATCTAATTTTTTTTACATTTACAGCCTGCCAGCGATTGATCATCGCTGGCAGGCTGTAGAATCACTGCAGAGCCGAGCTTTGCTGTGAACGCGCGTGCGTTCACAGCAAATCTCGACTCTCGCGAGATGACGCACGGATGCGTCCAGGAGGAACAAACTTGCCGCCTGGACGCATCCGTGCGTGAGGCGGTCGGCAAATGGTTAAACAACATAAAATAGTTAAAAATAAAAAATAATCTTGATCTACTAGGACGAGGTCCATATGGAGTAGGATGTTGAGGAGCTGGTAGATGTGGCGGTGTAGGTGGAAGCGGCGGTGGAAGAGGAGGAGATAGCCTACACTGCTTTTTGTTTTTAAATTTTATTTTTAAAATTGGGGTACACCCCAAAAACATTGGGAAATTTAACCTGTGATAACCACCTCCAGTCATGCTAAACACACGTTTAGACAATACACTGGCTGCAGGGCAGGCCAGCACCTCCGAGGTGTAAAGGGCAAACTCAGGCCATGTGCCCAATTTGAAGGCCCAGAAGGGGGCAGACCCGTCATTCAGTACGTGTAGGCATGTGCACACATACTGCTCCACTATGTTGGTGAAATGCTGCCTCCTGCTAAGACGTTCCATATCAGCTGGTGGTGCTAGTTGTTGTGGCTTGCTGACAAAGCTTTCCCACATGTCGGCCATGCTAACTCTACCTTCTGAGGTGCTGGCGGTGCCCCAGCTGCATTGGTGACCTCGTCCTCTGCCTTCGCCTTGTGCTTCCACTGTGCCCCCGCTGTCAGATGGGAATGCCACCAGCAGCGCGTCTACCAGTGTGCGCTTGTACTCGCGCATCTTACAATCACGCTCCAGTGACGGAATTAAGGAAGGTATGTTATCCTTGTAACGGGGATCCAGCAGCACGGCCACCCAGTAATCAGCACAAGTTAGAATGTGGGCAACTCTGCGGACGTTGCGGAGACACTGCAGCATGTAATCGCTCATGTGTGCAAGGCTGCCCAGAGGCAACGAAAAGCTGTCATCTGTGGGAGGTGTATCATCTGTGTCCTCTGTATCCCCCCATCCATGCACCAGTGATGGCCATGAGCTGGTCTGGGTGCCACCCTGCTGTGAACATGGTTTCTCCTCTTCCATCTCCTCCTCCTCATTCTCTACCTCGTCATCCTCCAGAACTGTGCCCTGGCTGGACAATTGTGTACCTTGGGTTTGTGTGTGCAGGAACCCACCCTCAGGGCCACTTGGGAATGACTGTCCGGAAACCCTACGAAATGATCCCTCTTCCTCCTCCTTCTCCTCCTGTGCCACATCCTCTTCCATCATCACCATTAAAGTTTTTTCAAGGAGGCATAGAAGTGGGATAGTAACGCTGAGAACTGCGTTATCGGCACTGGCCATGTTGGTGGAGTACTCGAAACAGCGCAACAAGGTACACAGGTCTGGCATGGAGGCCCAGTCATTGGTGGTGAAGTGGTGCTGTTCCGCCGAGCGACTCACCCGTGCATGCTGCAGCTGAAACCCCACGATGGCCTGCTGCTGCTCGCACAGTCTGGCCAGCATGTGGAAGGTGGAGTTCCACCTTGTGGAGTACGTCGCATATGAGGCAGTGAGCGGGAAGGCCGAGTTACGCTTCAGCGCTGACAGGTGAGCAGCAGCAGGATGAGAACGCCGAAGAGCGCACAGACCGCCTGCACTTTATGCAGCAGCTCTGACATGTCGGGGTAATTTTTAAGGAATTTCTGCACCACCAAATTCAGCATATGCACCAGGCAAGGGATGTGCGTCAAACCGGCTAGTCCCAGAGCTGCTACGAGATTTTGCCCATTATCGCACACCACCAGGCCGGGCTTGAGGCTGACTGGCACAAACCACTCATTGGTCTTTTTTCAAGGCCCGTCCATAGCTTCTGCTCAGTGTGGGGTTTGGCCCCCAAACAGATTCATTTTAAAACTGCCTGCTGTCATTTACCCTTGGCTGTGCTGAAGTTGGTGGTGAAGGTGTTACACTGACCGGATGAGAAGCTGGTAGAGGATGAGGAAGCAGAGTAGGAGGAGGAAGCAACAGGAGGCAAACTGAAGCGCCCTGCAATCCTCTGTGGTGGAAGGACATGCACCAAACTGCTATCCGCCTCAGGCCCAGCCGCCACTGCATTTACCCAGTGTGCTGTTATGGAGATATAACGGCCCTGACCGTGCTTACTGGTCCACGTATCTGTAGTCAGGTGCACCTTGCCACATATGGCGTTGCGCAGTGCATACCTGATTTTGTCCCCTATTTGGTTGTGAAGAGAAGGTATGGCTCGCCTTGAAAAGTAGTGGCAGCTGGGCACGACGTACTGTGGGACAGCCACCGCCATAAGGCCTTTAAAACTATCCATTCCCACCAGACGGAATGACAGCATTTCAAAGGCAAGTAATTTAGAAATGCTGGCATTCAGGGCTAGGGATCGCGGGTGGGTAGGGGGGTACTTCCTTTCCAGCGTTTGGGATATGGAGAGCTGAACGCTTCCATGGGACATTGTTGAGATGCTTGGTGACCGAGGTGTGGTGTTGCTGGCAGATCCTCTGTTTGTGTGGTGACAGGCGGCACTGTCACTCCAGAGGTGGATGAAGAGGCCGCGACTGCAGCAGAAGAGGAAGCAGGAGGAGCCAGAGACCTTTCTTGGTTTTTGAGGTGTCTACTCCACTGCAGCTCGTGCTTCGCACTTAAATGCCTGCTCATACAGGTTGTGCTCAGGTTGAGAATGTTTATGCCTCGCTTCAGGCTCTGATTGCACAGCGTGCAAACCACTCGTGTCTTGTCGTCAGCACATTGTCTGAAGAACTGCCATGCCAGGGAACTCCTTGGAGCTGGCTTTGGTGTGCTTGGTCCCTTGCTGCGGTGGGCAGTAGGAGGATTACTGTCTAGAAGACGGCCACTCCGCTTTTGCACCCTGCTCCCTCTTCTGCTGTGCTGGTGGCTATGTGCGACCACCGCCTCTTCCTCCGAACTACATCGGTCACTTGCATGACCATGATTCCATGTGGGGTCGAGGACCCCATCGTCCTCCACTTCATCTTCCACCCAGTCTTCACCCCTGACTTCCTTGTCGGTCTGCACACTTTTGAAAGCCCCAGCAGTTGGCACATGTGTTTCGTCATCATCCGAGACATGCTGCGATGGTCGTCCCACGTACTCATCTTGAAAAATAAGTGGTTGGGCATCGGTGCACTCAATCTCTTCCACTTCTGGGGCAGGGCTAGGTGGATGGCCCTGGGAAACCCTGCTAACAGAGTCATCAAAAAGCAGAAGAGACTGCTGCATGACTTGGGGCTCAGACTGCTTGGCTGATTTGCAAGGGGTGATGTGAAAGACTGATGGACATCGGCTGTAGGTGCCAACTGTGGTCTTTCAGCAGGAGACTGGGAGGGAGACAATGTGAAGGAACTGGATCCTCTGTCAACAACCCAATCTACTATCACCTGTACTTGTTCAGGCCTCACCATTCGTAGAGCAGCATTAGGCCCGACCAAATACCGCTGTAGGTTTTGTCGCCTACTCGCACCTGAGGAAGGGGTTTCACTTGTGAGTGTAGCTGCCACAGATCGACCACGTCCTCTCCCTGCAACAGGAGCTCCACCAGCAGCACCACGACCTGGGCCACGTCCCTTATTTGACGTTCTCCTCATATTTTTGAATTCAGGTTCTTGCCTAAATGGGTGTTTAATTAATAGTAGAAAAGAACGACAGTATGTAAAGGGTGTATCTCATATGGCCTGAACCAGACTAGGCTTTAATTAAAGATTTCTTTGCACAAAATTGGCTGTATTTCAAATGGCTGTATTTCAAAAGACTAATTCAAACCCCTGTATGTATAGGGGGGATCACACACACCCTGAATCAGTGTAAGCCTGAAGTAAATACATCTGCACTAAATAGCTGTATTTAAAATGGCTGTATTTTAAATGGCTAAATCAAACCCCTGTATGTATAGGGGGGATCATACACACCCTGAATCAGTGTAGGCCTGAAGTAAATATATCTTTGCACTAAATGGCTGTATTTAAAATGGCTGTATTTCAAATGGCTGAATCAAACCCCTGTATGTATAGGGGGGATCACACACGCCCTGAATCTGTGTAGGCCTGAAGTAAATATACCTTTGCACAAAAAGGCTGTATTTCAAATGCCTAATTCAAACCCCTGTATGTATAGGGGAGATCTCACAGGGCCTGAACCTCTGTAGGCCTGAATTCAATATTGGTCCACCAAATGGCGGTATTTAAAATCTCTGAATGTAACCCAAATGTATTAAGGGTGTATCTCACAATGACATCTGCATCAAAGGCTGCCAACTAAATTTTTTGTGCCCAAACGACTGTTTGTTTAACAACTGAATTTGACAGCAGTATATAAGCCTGTAATTTCACACGTGCTGATGCTGCAAGACATGCAAATAGTGTTTTTGGTCAAAAAAGTGTGTTTTTCAAACCCCAGAAAATGATGGGTGTATTTCTAGCTTAAATTGCACACTGACTAATACATATGTTGTAGATTGACAAAAAAGTATTTTTTTTGCTAACAGAATATGAATTCTGTATATATTAACCCCTTAAGGACGAAGGGAGTACATGTACGCCCTTCGTCCGCACTTTAAAGATGGCGCCCGCTCCCGTACGGAGCGGGCGCATGAGCTGCGGGTAAACACTTGATTCATCAAGCTGACACCCGCATCTCATGTCCGCGACCGGCAGCGATGCCGATCACGGACATTTAACCCCTCAGATGCCGTGGTCAATCCTGACCACGGCATCTGATCGCGCAAAAACCGAAGGTTTCACTTTCGGTTTGTGCTCCGGATCCCCTGATGGCCACAAGGGGGAGCCGGAGCATGCATGTATTAGCCTAGGTTTCTGTTAATGAAACCTAGGTTACTACATAGTATTCCTATGGAGCCTATGACTGTAATAGGCTCCATAGGAAATATGAGATTTTCTCATATATTCCAATGCTATTGGGAACTATAAGAAAGTGGTAAAAAAAAAAAAAAGTTTAAAAAATAAAAATAAAATAAAAAAATATAAAAATTCAAATCACCCCCCTTTCCCCAAAATGAAAATAAAATAAATAAAAAATAAAAAATTACACATAATGGGTGTCGCAATGTGCGAAAACGCCCATACTATAATAATATTAAAAATATTCACCATACGGTAAACATAAAAACTAAAAAGGGTCCAAATGGCTAATTCGCCATTTTGGACGCTTCATTTCCTAAAAAAATGAATAAAAAGTGATCAAAATATCTTACGCACCCCATAATGGTATCAATTAAAAGTTCAGATTGCCCGCAAAAAATGAGCCCCTACACTGCTCCGTACGCATAATTACAAAAAAGTTATAGGGGGTCAAAACATGGCGACAAAAAATAAAATAAAAAAATTGCCACTTTTAATTTTTTTTCACTATCAAAAGCATAAGAAAAACTATACATATTAGGTATTGCCGGATTCGTACTGACCTGAAGAATAAAATTAACCAGTCAGTTTTATCGCAAATCGAACGTTGTAATTTAAAAACCCGTAAAACTGTGGTGAAATTGCTTTTTTTTTGCAATTTCACCCCATTTGGAATTTTTTTCCCGTTTCCCACTACATCACATGCAACAATAAATGGTAGCGTTAAAAAGTACAACTTGTCCCGCAAAAAACAAGCCGTCATATGGCTATGTGAGCGGAAATATAAAAATGTTATGGCTTTTGGAAGGCAGGGAGCGCAAAACAAAAACGCAAAAATCCCAAAACCCCCGGTCCTTAAGGGGTTAAACTTGAATTTAACACTTGCAGATCTGGAAAATACTGTTTTTTGAAGAAAAAAAAGTTTGTTTTTTAAACCCCAGAAAATGATGGGAGTATTTCTAGCCTAAATTGCACACTGACTAATACAGATGTTGTAGATTGCCAAAAAAGTCTTTTTTTGCTAACAGAATATGAATGCTGTATATATTAAATTTGAATTTAACACTTGTAGATCTGGAAAATACAGTTTTTTTGGGGGGGAAAAAGTGTTTTTTTCAAACCCCAGAAAATGATGGGTGTATTTCTAACTTAAATTGCACACTGACTAATACAGATGTTGTAGATTGCCAAAAAAGTCATTTTTGCTAACAGAATATGAATGCTGTATATATTAAACTTGAATTTAACACTTGCAGATCTGGAAAATACTGATTTTTGAAAAAGTGTGTTTTTCAAACCCCAGAAAATATTGGGTGTATTTCTAGCTTAAATTGCACCCTGACTAATACAGATGTTGTAGTTTGACCCCAAAAATGGTGATTGTCCCAAAAGCTCAGATGCAGTGCTGGTGCACTGAGCATGCATAAAATGTTTGCCACCACCCACCTAACTAACAGAATTCTAAAAGTTAGTATTTTTTGGTAAATGAGCTCAGAGCAGGGTAAAAGGATAGTGCCCGGCACCCACACAACTATTTCTAAGTAGATCGCTGAGTTAGATTCTCTCCTATTCTCTCCCTGAAATCACAAGTTCAGCAGCATCCTCTCCCTACATTTGTAACAGCAGAGTGACGTACAGCGCTATGTGACTCAAGCTTATATAGAGCCTGGGTCACATGCTGCTCTGGCCAATCACAGCCATGCCATTTGTAGTGTAGGAAAGCGCAAGGATCTGTCATTGACGGAAGATATCTGTCACCGAGGTTCCTGGCCTCAGTGAGGTAAGAGCCTGTTTTGTGTGTCAGCAGCAGATAGTGCTGTTTGACACTTTGATAGTTAGTATGGCTGTAAAGCCGATCTGGGCTGGCTCTTACTGGGAGTAGTCAAAGTGCTGGGTGGGTGACTACTCCCCACGTTTCAGGCCGGGTTTTGGCAGGCTTTAAAAGGCAGCCAGCACTAGCAGCTGGGTGGAATATCCTCCATCTGCCAGTGACGGCTGTGGAGCTCTCAGTGCTGGGAGTGGAAGCCTGCAAGCAGGCGTACAGCTGCATGGAAGCCTGCACCTGGACTTCTGTGGCTGAGCTGTCAGCTGGGTGTGAATTAACACCTAAATCCTACAGGTGAACTTTTCTTGTGCCCTAAAAGTAGTGTGAATAAAACACTACTGCTTGATTCAAGAACTGTGTACTTTGCCTCTATACTGCATCTGCAAGCCTGTCTGCCAGAGCGATTCCCCACATTTGGTGGAGGATGCGCACATGCGCAGTGAGGCTGGCGTGGACGCCGAAATTTTTTGTTTTTACTAAGGGCGCGACTGGATGTCCTATATTAGGCCGGCAAAGTTACAACCAGGTTTTTCTGGCAACATAGAGGCTCCTGTGAATGCTCTCATGGAGGCTAACGTGCAGTAGCAGGAGACCAACCAGCTACTATTACAGCACATGATGGCTTTACAAGCTGCAGGAGCATCCCACCACGTTCGTGATGCCCGGAAAGCGGTCCGTACGGCGATCCCAAAGATGACCCCCTCGGACGACATCGA
Organism: Bufotes viridis; assembly: GCA_033119425.1. Taxonomy (NCBI): domain Eukaryota; kingdom Metazoa; phylum Chordata; class Amphibia; order Anura; family Bufonidae; genus Bufotes; species Bufotes viridis. The sequence goes on along the minus strand of CM065597.1, from coordinate 116,484,513 downwards.
GACTTACCTGGTAGTCTTTGAAAAGGTGGCCGTGAGGGAGAAGCTACCCCGGGATCAGTGGGCTGAGGTGGTCACTCTGTTCCTGGCGTCCGGACCCCAGCAGGTATTTTTCAACCTTACGGATGACCAAGCGACCGATTACCCGACGGTAAAGGGCGAGATCCTGGCCAGGCTGGGAGTAAACGTGTTGGTCCGGGCTCAGCGGGTGCACCGGTGGGACTTCAAAGCAGCTGAACCCAGCAGTACTATGAATTGCTGCACAGGTTGCAAAAATGGCTGCAGCCTGATGTACTAAGCCCTACTGCTATGCTGGACCGTCTGCTGGCTGACATGTTCTGGAGGGCCTTACCCCCTCCAGCACTGGATCGGCCAGGTATCTCCTGCCAATGCCTTAGAGATAGTCGACCTGGTGGAGCGCTATGAGGCCACAAAAACCCTGCAGGGGGTTCTGTTGGGAGGGGCCGGTTAAACCCTAGAGGTCTCCAATCCAGTCCCGACGTCTGGTACCCTTAAAGCCTGTTCGGGATGTACCCCCTGTGGACCTGTCCCAATGGTCTGCTGGCGGTGTCACGAGCCTGGCCATGTACGGGCCGACTGTCCCCACCAGGGAGAACCTATGGAAGTAAACTATGGGTACCGCCACTCAATGTACGCCAGAAAGTTGTGTGCAACGGGTACCCCTGAGTGTGGGACAATAGCCACCTGTGTCAGGTGGAAGTGGGAGACACTCTGGCGGTGGTTCTGTTGGACTTAGGGAGTCTAGTGTCCCTGGTGAGAGAGGCACTGGTATGGCCCGCTGAGTATACTGGGCGGAAGGTTGGGGTCGTGTGCATTAACGGAGACCTAAAGGACTATCCCACCGCCCTAGTGACTCTGACCACAGTGGGCGGCAAGTGGACCCACGAGGTGACTGTCTCCACCACATTGTCGTATGAACTAATAATTGGGAGAGACTTCCCTGGTTTTCCGTCACTATGACCTGATATGAAAGTGACTAATAACCATGAGACAGGGGTAACCCTAACAGAGTGGCCTGGTTCCAGTGGGAGCCCATAGCCCTGGGAGCCCGAGTCCGAAGGGCCAGCGGTAGGGGTGACCACCCCTTCTGTGATAGAGGGAAACAACCCCACTGAGTGTAATGGTGGGAGACACGGAGGACTTGCCACCAGGACCTGAATTGGCAGACCTCCACGTCTCCGGAGACAATTTCAGGGCCGCGCAACACCGGGACCAAACCCTAATCAGGGCCTGGGAGAATGTTGCGATAATTGATGGTAAACCCCAAAACTGGGGGTTGAGTTAATGTTTTCCCGTTTTGTTGTTCACCAAGAAATGTTATATCGGGTGAACCAAATCCGAGGTGAGCTTGTTGAACAGCTGGTGGTGCCCACAGCGTATCGCAAGCTCGTTATGGAGCTTGCCCACCAACATGTTCTTGGGGGACACTTGGGGTGGCAGAAAACGCAGGACCGCATACTACAGCGGTTTTATTGGCCCAGTGTGTTCAGAGAGGTGGAAGAATATTGTAAATCATGTCCAACCTGTCAGATAAATAGCCCCCAGCCACATTTCCGTAGTCCCCTGGTAGTCTACCTCTTCCAATCATTGAGGTCCCTTTCGAGCAAATCGCTATGGATCTAATAGGGCCCATACCGAAGTCTGCTAGGGGCCACTAATACATTCTGGTCATTCTCGACTACGCCACTCGGTACCCGGAGGCGGTGCCCCTGCGACACACATAAGGTAAGCTCATAGCTAAGGAGTTAATGGAAATGTTTTCCCGGGTGGGCCTGCCTAGAGAGGTTCTGACGGACCTAGGGACCCCTTTTATGTCCAAGGTAATGAGGGAACTCTGTAAATTGTTGCATATAAAACAGTTACTGACGTCCGTTTACCATCTGCAAACGGACGGTCTCGTGGAAAGATTTAACCAAACTTTAAAAAATATGTTAAAAAGGGTGGTGTCTAGAGATGGGAAGGACTGGGACCTGCTTCTGCCCTATCTCATGTTTGCAGTGTGAGAGGTGCCACAGGCCTCTACTGGGTTCTCGCCCTTCGAACTGCTTTATGGCAGACACCCTCGGGGTCTGTTGGACATGGAAGGAAGCCAAGGAAGCATGGGAACAACAACTCACCCCCCACCAAAGTGTTATTGAGTACATCACCCAGATGCAGGAACGAATGGAAAGAGTGTTGCCGCTGATCCGGGAACATATGGAGGCAGCGCAACGAGCCCAGAGTAGGGTGTATAATCGTCAGGCTCGGGTACGGGACTTTAATCCGGGGGATCGGGTTTTGGTTTTGGTACCCACCCTTGACAACAAGTTCCTAGCTAGGTGGCAGGGGCCCTACGAGGTACTTGAGAAAGTAGGGGAGGTAAATTACAAAGTACACCAGCCAGGACGGCGAAAGCCAGAGCAGGTGTACTATGTGAATTTACTAAAGCCATGGAAAGATCGGGAGTCTTCTAATGATGACAGCCCCCGGCCAGGGTTTCTAGGGGAAAAGGGTCCAGCCCCTGGACAAGTGAAGCAAGTGAAGAAGTAGCCACAGTAAAAATTGCAGACAGCCTTTCCTCCAAACAGGTTCAGGAAGCCAGGGAATTCATCAGTCGGAACACGGATGTGTTCTCGGACCTCCCTGGATGCACTTCCCTTATCCAACATGATATTGCCACTGAGCCTCAGGCCAAAGTCCGGTTAAAACCATACCGGGAACCCGAGGCTCGACGACGTGCCATCGGGGAGGAAGTGCAGTTAATGTTGAAACTCAATGTCATTGAGGAGTCTAAAAGTGAATGGGCCAGTCCTATAGTCTTAATACCCAAGCCAGATGAGACATTGCGGTTCTGCAACGATTTTTGCAAGCTAAACGAAGTCTCCAAGATTAATGCGTATCCTATGCCCAGGGTAGACGAGCTTATTGAGCAATTAGGCCAAGCCCGATATTTTCTGTGTTAGACCTCACCAAAGGGTACTGGCAGGTACCCTTAACAAAGTCTGCCAAGGAAAAAACTGCTTTTGTTACACCGCAAGGCCTGTATCATTATAAGGTATTACCCTTTGGCCTGCATGGCAACCCCGCCACTTGCCAAAGGTTAATGGATATTGTGCTGCGACCTCATCGTCGGTACTCCTCGGCCTAATTAGATAATGTCATCATCCACAGTACCGACTGGGAAAGTCATTTACCCAAAGTGCACGCTGTAGTGGATTCCCTTAGGAAGGCTGGACTGACCGCTAATCCAAAGAAGTGCTCAGTAGGATTAGAGGAGACCAAATACCTGGGGTATATTATTGGGCGGGAGTCATAAAACCCCAAGTAAATAAAATAGAAGCTATACGTAGTTGGCCCCGACCTGTCACCACCAGGCAGGTAAAATCATTCCTGGGAATTGTGGGATATTACATGAGGTTTGTGCCCCACTTTGCCACTATAGCCGCGTCGTTGACAGACCTGTTGAAGGGACGGAAGTCAGGAAGGGTCCATTGGAGTGAGCAGGCAGAAATAGCTTTCTCCGCTTTGAAGTCGGCCCTGTGTGGGTCCCCGGTTTTGGTGACACCCGACTTCAATAGGGAATTTATAGTGCAGACGGATGCCTCGGAGGTAGGTCTCGGTGCTGTACTGTCTCAGGAAGTCAACGGGGAGGAACATCCCGTTGTTTTCCTGAGCCGTAAGCTCACCCCAGCCGAGACCCTTTGACCCAAAGACACTCTGGATACCGTTAAAAATTAAAGGATATACATGTAACCGATAATACTCTCATTGCAAGTTTAGATGTTGAGGCGCTTTATACTAGTATACATCACGATCTGGGAATCAATGCAGTCAAACACGATCTTTTCACTAAAGGCACGCAATTTTACAAACATATTAATTTTGTTATTTCACTTTTACATTTCCTTCTTACTCATAATTTTTTCACTTTTGATGGGCAATATTATTTACAGATCAATGGGACCGCGATGGGGACAATTTGTGCACCGAGTTTTGCTAATTTATTTTTAGGGTGGTGGGAAGATCAATATGTCTTCACTGATAGAAACAAGCACTACACGGATTCAATTTCTTTGTGGGGGCAGTATATAGATGATATTTAAATTTTTTGGGGAGGCACTATCACTGACTTTACACTGTTCACAAAGGAGTTAAACCATAACAACTTAGGCCTCACTTTTACTGCTTAAATCCAAGAAAAATATAAAAATTTCTGGACTTGAAAATCAGTTTAGAGGATGACGGGGGGGATCTCGACGGAGGTATATAGGAAACCAACTTCCAGTAATAGTTTCCTACACTGGAATAGCTTTCACCCACAGCCATTAAAAAATGGCATTCCAGTGGGCCTTTATCTAAGGGCCAAACGTAACAGTACTAACGATCAGGCCTTTGAAAGAGAAAGTAAAATCCTATTTAATAGATTTACAGCAAGAGGTTACCTATAACAGAGCGAAAAATGAGAATAGAGATCAATTACTACAAAATAGAAAAATGAAACGTGATACTGTGATAAGATGCACAGGCACTTTCGATAATTGGAACAGACAGGTTTATAATATTCTGAAAAACACTGGCATATTCTGGAAGCGGACGATGATATTAAGCAAGTGATACCCCAAAATCCGAGTATCACATACAGACGTGGATGAAATTTAAAGGAAATGGTTGTACACAGCCATTTCCAAAGATTACACGACCAACCGACCACTTGGTTAAAAACACTGGGATCTTATCTATGTGGAAGCTGTTGCTTCTGCAAGTTCATGTCCCCTAAAAAGAATTTCTTAACCCCTATGATGATAAAATCTATCAGATAAGGCAATATATTAATTGTAGTAGCACCGGGGTTGTCTATGCAATTCAGTGTGGATGTAATAAATTATATGTAGGAAAGACAACCCAAGAATTAAGGAGAAGAATCTCTAAACATCTTAGTACCCTAAATACCATTGAGGAGACACCGTTGTCCAGACACATTATTAAATATCATGGCGGTCAAACCTCCAATGTAAAAATCTGGGGAATACAAAAAACTAAAAAGGGCCCAAGATTAGGTAACATTGATTGTAAATTACAACAAACAGAGACCAAATGGATAAACCATCTTAATACCCTCTCAAGAATAGGTATAAATGAAGGTTTCACTTTTGCTTCATTTCTATAAAAAATGCAGAGTGGCTCTTACTAGTATACGAGACACCTAATGATGAGATTTACTACTTATACTATGAGGAACAATATAAGGGATCTCAATATTCTTTTTATAACCCTTATTCAATACTTACCATTTATTTTCGGGAGGGTGAAGGCTCTAATGAAGGACTGAGAGGAACCATCAATATTGATGACCTATTAAATAAAACAAAATTAATATCACAGTAATTTATACCTGAAAGTATTGAATATTTCAGAATCAGAGATAAGGAAAAAGGGAGACTGAATATTGATTAAAAAGTGATAATTAGTGTTGAGCGAACAGTTCGCGCATCGTTCGGGTTCGTACCGAATTTTGGGGTGTCCGGGACCGGACCCGAACCCGGACATTTTCAAAAAGTTCGGGTTCGGGTTCGGTGTTCGTCGATTTCTTCCCGCTTTCTGAAGGGCTGCACAGCAGCCAATCAGCTAGCGTCTTACTTCTTGCTCTAAGAAGCCATCACAGCCATGCCTACTAATGGCATGGCTGTGATTGGCCAAGTGCAGCATGTGACCCAGCCTCTATTTAAGCTGGAGTCACGTAGCGCCGCACGTCACACTGCTCTGACTAGTGTAGGGAGAGGATGCAGCTTCTGTGAGGGCGAGATAGGCAGGGAAAAGTCAGCAACAGCACCTAATGAACGGATCGATCTGCAGCTGAGAATCAGTGAACTTCTGCTATTTACTTGATTGCTGGTTTTTTGGCTGCACAGAGCGTTTTTCTGTCACTTATTTTCTGGGTTGATCGGCGGCCATTTTGTGACTTGTGGTGCTCCAGAACAAGCTGCCACACATCCATCAATGCTTCAATACTATTTTTTTTTTGCTATATCCTCCATCAGGGGCTTGGCTGTGCTAATTGTCACCCCTAGAAACTCAGGATAGCAATTTCTATATTTTATTAAGGGGTTAAATACAATTGCCCAAATACCAATCCCCTAAATCTGGTGTTCCAGCTTTGGCTAGACAAGCATAATACTGTCTGCTGTCTGGCAAAGGATAGATTATTTTCTGGGGTGAAATTCAATTGGCAAAATAGCAAAACCATACATCAGTGGTTTCAGCAGTGGCTGGCAAAATATAATAGTGTCCGCCAAAACAGATATTTTGGTTTGGGGTTAAATTCAATTGCCAAAATAGCAATACCATACATCAGTGGTTTCAGCAGTGGCTGGCAAAATATATTAGTGTTTCCTCCAAAACATATATTTTGTTCTGGGGTGAAATTCACTTGCCAAAATAGCAACACCCTAAATCTGGTGTCACAGCTGTGCCTGGCAAACTATATTAGTATCCGCAAAAACATATATTTTCTTCTGGGGTGAAATTCACTTGCCAAAATAGCAACACCCTAAATCTGGTGTCACAGCTGTGCCTGGCAAACTATATTAGTATCCGCAAAAACATATATTTTGTTCTGGGGTTAAATTCACTTGCCAAAATAGCAATCCACTAAATCTGGTGTCACAGCTGAGCCTGGCAAACTATATTATTATCCGCAAAAACATATATTTTGTTCTGGGGTGAAATTCACTTGCCAAAATAGCAATCCACTAAATCTGGTGTCACAGCTGAGCCTGGCAAACTATATTATTATCCGCAAAAACATATATTTTGTTCTGGGGTGAAATTCACTTGCCAAAATAGCAATCCACTAAATCTGGTGTCACAGCTGAGCCTGGCAAACTATATTATTATCCGCAAAAACATATATTTTGTTCTGGGGTGAAATTCACTTGCCAAAATAGCAATCCACTAAATCTGGTGTCACAGCTGAGCCTGGCAAACTATATTATTATCCGCAAAAACATATATTTTGTTCTGGGGTGAAATTCACTTGCCAAAATAGCAATCCTCTAAATCTGGTGTCACAGCTGAGCCTGGCAAACTATATTAGTATCCGCAAAAACATATATTTTGTTCTGGGGTGAAATTCACTTGCCAAAATAGCAACTCCCTAAATCTGGTGTCACAGCTGAGCCTGGCAAACTATATTAGTATCCGCAAAAACATATATTTTCTTCTGGGGTGAAATTCACTTGCCAAAATAGCAATCCACTAAATCTGGTGTCACAGCTGAGCCTGGCAAACTATATTAGTATCCGCAAAAACATATATTTTCTTCTGGGGTGAAATTCACTTGCCAAAATAGCAACACCCTAAATCTGGTGTCACAGCTGAGCCTGGCAAACTATATTAGTATCCGCAAAACATATATTTTCTTCTGGGGTGAAATTCACTTGCCAAAATAGCAATCCACTAAATCTGGTGTCACAGCTGAGCCTGGCAAACTATATTATTATCCGCAAAAACATATATTTTGTTCTGGGGTGAAATTCACTTGCCAAAATAGCAATCCACTAAATCTGGTGTCACAGCTGAGCCTGGCAAACTATATTATTATCCGCAAAAACATATATTTTGTTCTGGGGTGAAATTCACTTGCCAAAATAGCAATCCACTAAATCTGGTGTCACAGCTGAGCCTGGCAAACTATATTAGTATCCGCAAAAACATATATTTTGTTCTGGGGTGAAATTCACTTGCCAAAATAGCAATCACTCTAAATCTGGTGTCACAGCTGAGCCTGGCAAACTATATTAGTATCCGCAAAAACATATATTTTGTTCTGGGGTGAAATTCACTTGCCAAAATAGCAACACCCTAAATCTGGTGTCACAGCTGAGCCTGGCAAACTATATTAGTATCCGCAAAAACATATATTTTGTTCTGGGGTGAAATTCACTTGCCAAAATAGCAATCCTCTAAATCTGGTGTCACAGCTGAGCCTGGCAAACTATATTAGTATCCGCAAAAACATATATTTTCTTCTGGGGTGAAATTCACTTGCCAAAATAGCAACACCCTAAATCTGGTGTCACAGCTGAGCCTGGCAAACTATATTAGTATCCACAAAAACATATATTTTCTTCTGGGGTGAAATTCACTTGCCAAAATAGCAATCCACTAAATCTGGTGTCACAGCTGAGCCTGGCAAACTATATTAGTATCCGCAAAAACATATATTTTGTTCTGGGGTGAAATTCACTTGCCAAAATAGCAATCCACTAAATCTGGTGTCACAGCTGAGCCTGGCAAACTATATTATTATCCGCAAAAACATATATTTTGTTCTGGGGTGAAATTCACTTGCCAAAATAGCAATCCACTAAATCTGGTGTCACAGCTGAGCCTGGCAAACTATATTATTATCCGCAAAAACATATATTTTGTTCTGGGGTGAAATTCACTTGCCAAAATAGCAATCCTCTAAATCTGGTGTCACAGCTGAGCCTGGCAAACTATATTAGTATCCGCAAAAACATATATTTTGTTCTGGGGTGAAATTCACTTGCCAAAATAGCAACACCCTAAATCTGGTGTCACAGCTGAGCCTGGCAAACTATATTAGTATCCGCAAAAACATATATTTTCTTCTGGGGTGAAATTCACTTGCCAAAATAGCAACACCCTAAATCTGGTGTCACAGCTGAGCCTGGCAAACTATATTATTATCCGCAAAAACATATATTTTGTTCTGGGGTGAAATTCACTTGCCAAAATAGCAATCCTCTAAATCTGGTGTCACAGCTGAGCCTGGCAAACTATATTAGTATCCGCAAAAACATATATTTTCTTCTGGGGTGAAATTCACTTGCCAAAATAGCAACACCCTAAATCTGGTGTCACAGCTGAGCCTGGCAAACTATATTAGTATCCGCAAAAACATATATTTTCTTCTGGGGTGAAATTCACTTGCCAAAATAGCAATCCACTAAATCTGGTGTCACAGCTGAGCCTGGCAAACTATATTAGTATCCGCAAAAACATATATTTTGTTCTGGGGTGAAATTCACTTGCCAAAATAGCAATCCACTAAATCTGGTGTCACAGCTGAGCCTGGCAAACTATATTATTATCCGCAAAAACATATATTTTGTTCTGGGGTGAAATTCACTTGCCAAAATAGCAATCCACTAAATCTGGTGTCACAGCTGAGCCTGGCAAACTATATTATTATCCGCAAAAACATATATTTTGTTCTGGGGTGAAATTCACTTGCCAAAATAGCAATCCACTAAATCTGGTGTCACAGCTGAGCCTGGCAAACTATATTATTATCCGCAAAAACATATATTTTGTTCTGGGGTGAAATTCACTTGCCAAAATAGCAATCCTCTAAATCTGGTGTCACAGCTGAGCCTGGCAAACTATATTAGTATCCGCAAAAACATATATTTTGTTCTGGGGTGAAATTCACTTGCCAAAATAGCAATCCACTAAATCTGGTGTCACAGCTGAGCCTGGCAAACTATATTAGTATCCACAAAAACATATATTTTCTTCTGGGGTGAAATTCACTTGCCAAAATAGCAATACCCTAAATCTGGTGTCACAGCTGTTGCAGGCCCATTGTAAATCTGTCCATAAAAGGATACCTTTCATCCAGGGCCTAAATACTTGCCCTAAAAGAGATATTCCCTAAATCAGTGGTTACTGCTGTGCCTGGATTAGTGTAATAAGCTACATAAACAAATAGGCAGATAGTGGTAGGTGCCTGTAAAAAAGGCCTGAATTTGAAATCAATACATTGGGCCAAATATTTTTTCCTTATTGTGGTGCTTGGTGAACGGTAACAATGAGGAAAACATCTAGTAAGGGACGCGGACGCGGTCGTGGTGGTGTTAGTGTACCCTCTGGTGCTGGGAGAGGACGTGGCCATTCTGCCACAGCCACACGTCCTAGTGAACCAACTACCTCAAGTTCCAGTACCCGCCAGAATTTACAGCGATATTTGGTGGGGCCCAATGCCGTTCTAAGGATGGTAAGGCCTGAGCAGGTACAGGCGCTAGTCAATTGGGTGGCCGACAGTGGATCCAGCACGTTCACAACATTATCTCCCACCCAGTCTTCTGCAGAAAGCGCACAGGTGGCACCTGAAAACCAAGCCCATCAGTCTGTCACATCACCCCCATGCATATCAGGGAAACTGTCTGAGCCTCAAGTTATGCAGCAGTCTCTTATGCTGTTTGAAGACTCTGCTGGCAGGGTTTCCCAAGGGAATCCACCTAGCCCTTCCCTGTGGTGGAAGACATAGAATGCACTGATGCACAACCTCTGATGTTTACTGATGATGAGGACATGGGAATACCACCTCATCGGAGTCCGCACGTCTCTGATGATGACGAAACACAGGTGCCAACTGCTGCGTCTTTCTGCAGTGTGCAGACCGAACAGGAGGACAGGGAGGAAGACTGTGTGGAAGACGATGCAGGGGACGATGAGGTCCTAGACCCCACATGGAATGAAGGTCGTGCCACTGACTTTCATAGTTCAGAGGAAGAGGCAGTGGTGAGACCGAGCGAACAGCGTAGCAAAAGAGGGAGCAGGGGGCAAAAGCAGAACAGCCGCCGCCAAGAGAGTTCGCCTGATACAGGCCACCGCCACCAGGGACCGAGCACCCCAAAGGCAGCTTCAAGGAGTTCCCTGGCATGGCACTTCTTTAAACAATGTGCTGACGACAAGACCCGAGTGGTTTGCACGCTGTGCCATCAGATCCTGAAGCGAGGCATTAACGTTCTGAACCTTAGCACAACCTGCATGACCAGGCATCTACATGCAAAGCATGAACTGCAGTGGAGTAAACACCTTAAAAGCAAGGAACTCACTCAGGCTCCCCTGCTCCCTCTTCTGCTGCTGCCTCGGCCTCTTCCTCCGCCTCGGGAGGAACGTTGGCACCTGCCGCCCACCAAACAGAGGATGTGCCAGCGACACCACCACCTGCGTCACCAAGCATCTCCACCATGTCACACGGCAGCGTTCAGCTCTCCATCTCACAAACCTTGGAGAGAAAGCGTAAATTCCCACCTAGCCACCCTCGAGTCTCTGGGCCTGAATGCCAGCATTTCTAAACTACTGGCCTTTGAAATGCTGTCATTCAGGCTGGTGGACACAGACAGCTTCAAACAGCTGATGTCCATGGCTGTCCCACAGTATGTTGTCCCCAGCCGCCACTACTTCTCCAAGACAGCCGTGCCTTCCCTGCACATGCAAGTGTCCGATAAAATCAAGTGTGCACTGCGCAACGCCATTTGTGGCAAGGTCCACCTAACCACAGATACGTGGACCAGTAAGCACGGCCAGGGACGCTATATCTCCCTAACTGCACACTGGGTAAATGTAGTGGCGGCTGGGCCCCAGGCGGAGAGTTCCTTGGCGCACGTCCTTCCGCCGCCAAGGATCACAGGGCATCATTGTTTGCCTCCTGTAGCCTCCTCCTCCTACTCGGCTTCCTCCTCCTCTGCTTCCACCAGCTCATCCAGTCAGCCACACACCTTCACCACCAACTTCAGCACAGCCCGGGTAAACGTCAGCAGGCCATTCTGAAACTCATATGTTTGGGGGACAGGCCCCACACCGCGCAGGAGTTGTGGCGGGGTATTGAACAACAGACCGACCAGTGGTTGCTGCCGGTGGGCCTCAAGCCCGGCCTGGTGGTGTGCGATAATGGGCGAAATCTCGTCGCAGCTCTGGGACTAGCCGGTTTGACGCACATCCCTTGCCTGGCGCATGTGCTGAATTTGGTGGTGCAGAAGTTCATTCACAACTACCCCAACATGTCAGAGCTGCTGCATAAAGTGAGGGCCGTCTGTGCGCGATTCCGGCGTTCACATCCTGCCGCTGCTCGCCTGTCTGCGCTACAGCGTAATCTCGGCCTTCCCGCCACCGCCTCATATGCGACGTGCCCACCAGGTGGAACTCCACCTTGCACATGCTGGAGAGACTGTGCGAGCAGCAGCAGGCCATAGTGGAGTTTCAGCTGCAGCACGCACGCGTCAGTCGCACTGCGGAACAGCACCACTTCACCACCAATGATTGGGCCTCCATGCGAGACCTGTGTGCCCTGTTGCGCTGTTTCGAGTACTCCACCAACATGGCCAGTGGCGATGACACCGTTATCAGCGTTACAATACCACTTCTATGTCTCCTTGAGAAAACGCTTAGGGCGATGATGGAAGAGGAGGTGGCCCAGGAGGAGGAGGAGGAGGAGGAGGAGGATGAGGGGTAATTTTAGCACTTTCAGGCCAGTCTGTTAGAAGTGGCTCAGAGGGAGGTTTTTGCAACAGCAGAGGCCAGGTACAAATGTGGCCAGCCAGGGCCCACTACTGGAGGACGAGGAGGATGAGGAGGAGGTGGAGGAGGATGAGGATGAAGCAGGTTCACAGCGGGGTGGCACCCGACACAGCTCAGGCCCATCACTGGTGCGAGGCTGGGGGGATACGGAGGACGATGACGATACGCCTCCCACAGAGGACAGCTTGTCCTTACCTCTGGGGAGCCTGGCACACATGAGCGACTACATGCTGCAGTGCCTGCGCAACGACAGCAGAGTTGCCCACATTTTAACGTGTGCGGACTACTGGGTTGCCACCCTGCTGGATCCCCGATACAAAGACAATGTGCCCACCTTACTTCCTGCACTGGAGCGTGATAGGAAGATCCGCGAGTTCAAGCGCACGCTGGTAGAGGCGCTCCTGAGAGCATTCCCAAATGTCACAGGGGAACAGGTGGAAGCCCAAGGCGAAGGCAGAAGAGGAGCAAGAGGTCGCCAACGCAGCAGTGTCACGGCCAGCTCTTCTGAGGGCAGGGTTAGCATGGCAGAAATGTGGAAAAGTTTTGTCTCCACGCCACAGCTAACTGCACAACCACCTGATACGGAACGTGTTAGCAGGAGGCAGCATTTCACTAACATGGTTGAACAGTACGCCTGCACACCCCTCCACGTACTGACTGATGGTTCGGCCCCATTCAACTTCTGGGTCTCCAAATTGTCCACGTGGCCAGAGTTAGCATTTTATGCCTTGGAGGTGCTGGCCTGCCCGGCGGCCAGCGTTTTGTCTGAACGTGTATTCAGCACGGCAGGGGGCGTCATTACTGACAAACGCAGCCGCCTGTCCACAGCCAACGTGGACAAGCTGACGTTCATAAAAATGAACCAGGCATGGATCCCACAGGACCTGTGCCTCCCTTGTGCAGAATAGACATTTCCCTCCCCATCAACCATGTATTCTTGTACTCTGGGGCACTTCTTTATTGAATCCTCATTTTTTTACTTTACCATGATCTTGCGGTGCAACCCAAAGTTGAATGAACCTCTCCTCTGTCTGGGTGCTGGTCCAAAATACATGAGAGTGACATTCTCCGTTGGTGGTTGATATGACGCATGATTCCTTGCTGTGGGACCTCTCTCCTCTGTCTGGGTGCTGGTCCAAAATACATGAGAGTGACATTCTCCGTTGGTGGTTGATATGACGCATGATTCCTTGCTGTGGGACCTCTCTCCTCTGTCTGTGTGCTGGGCCTAAATAAATGAGAGTGACATTCTCCGGTGGTGGGTGATATGACGCATGATTCCATGCTGTGGGACCTGTATCCTCTGTCTGGGTGCTGGTCCAAAATACATGAGAGTGGCCTTCTCCGGTGGTGGGTGATATGACGCATGATTCCATGCTGTGGGACCTGTATCCTCTGTCTGGGTGCTGGTCCAAAATACATGAGAGTGGCCTTCTCCGGTGGTGGGTGATATGACGCATGATTCCATGCTGTGGGACCTGTATCCTCTGTCTGGGTGCTGGTCCAAAATACATGAGAGTGACATTCTCCGGTGCAGGGTGATATGACGCATGATTCCTTGCTGTGGGACCTGTATCCTCTGTCTGGGTGCAGGGGTCAGAGTCTCTCAAAGTGGCCTTCTCTTGTGGTGGGTGATGTGAAGCTGATGTTTGTGCCATCTGACATGGTTGCCGGGGTCCCATTAAATGGTGTCCTACTCCTGTGGTGGGTGATCTAAATGCCTGATTCTCTGCTGTGAAAACCCCTCTCCTCTGTCTGGGTGCTGGTCCCAAATAAATGAGAGTGGCCTTCTCCGGTGGTGGTTGATATGACGCATGATTCCTTGATGTGGGACCTGTATCCTCTGTCTGGGTGCTGGTCCAAAATAAATGAGAGTGGCCTTCTCCGGTGGGGGTTGATATGACGCCTTATTCCTTGCTGTGGGACCTCTCTCCTCTGTCTGGGTGCTGGTCCAAAATACATGAGAGTGGCCTTCTCCGGTGGTGGTTTATATGACGCATGATTCCTTGATGTGGGACCTGTATCCTCTGTCTGGGTGCTGGTCCAAAATAAATGAGAGTGGCCTTCTCCGGTGGTGGTTGATATGACTCATGATTCCTTGATGTGGGACCTCTCTCCTCTGTCTGGGTGCTGGTCCAAAATACATGAGAGTGGCCTTCTCCGGTGGTGGGTGATATGACGCATGATTCCATGCTGTGGGACCTGTATCCTCTGTCTGGGTGCTGGTCCAAAATACATGAGAGTGACATTCTCCGGTGCAGGGTGATATGACGCATGATTCCTTGCTGTGGGACCTGTATCCTCTGTCTGGGTGCTGGTCCAAAATACATGAGAGTGACATTCTCCGGTGCAGGGTGATATGACGCATGATTCCTTGCTGTGGGACCTCTCTTCAATTGATATTGGTTAATTTTTATTTATTTTATTTAATTTTAATTCATTTCCCTATCCACATTTGTTTGCAGGGGATTTTTCTACACTTTGCTGCCTTTGGCAGCCCTCTAGCCCTTTCCTGGACTATTTTACAGCCTTTTTTGTGCCTAAAAGTTCGGGTCCCCATTGACTTCAATGGGGTTCGGGTTCGGGATAAAGTTCGGATCGAGTTCGAATCCCGAACCCGAACATTTCCGGGAAGTTCGGCCGAACTTCTCGAACCCGAACATCCAGGTGTTCGCTCATCTCTAGTGATAATAATTCATAACTCTATAGAATATAATGTCATATGTATAAAAAATAGAATACCTGTTTTTGTCACTGCTAGGGTAAATGGATCATGATTAATATCAATATATATTACATTTTAATAAGTACTATATATCTCATAAATAAATCATTAGAACTTCATTTCAACATGATCCCATATAATTCACCATTGTATACACAAAATTCATATATTTAATAACTTATGCCATGTGTGTAATGGTGGAGTAGTATATTAGTGGCGTATGTTTTTTCCTAAAATATATTTTTATATATAAAAAATACCCTTTGAAAACATCCTCCTTTAAAAAAAATAAATAAATAATAAAATAAATAAATAATAAAAAATAAAAAAAAGTATATTTATGCAATCATGACAAAATATATTTAATTGTGTTATTGTCTCATAATTGCTGCTAAAAGGTGACATCACCACACATGGCCTTAGTAATGTAATAAATTTCCATACATATATTTAAGTGTCTCCATAAATGTTTCCTTATAGTATCTATATCCAGCAGCTGCCCAAGTTTTTCTAAGTCCAGGCGCATGCGCATATGTGGGATTCGCCAGCATAGTGCGATCCACTTAGTTCGCAGAGCGCGCTTGTAGTGAGATTTATTCTAAGTCCAGACGCATGCGCAGATATAGGATTCGACAATGCATTGCGATCCTTCTAGCTGGCGACTTTTTCTAAGTTCGGGCGCCTGCGCCAGTCATCGGTTAGAGCCGACCACCTCATCGTGACCTCATCTATAAGCAATGGGGTCAGTATTACTGGAATTACACCCCTATTGGAGCAGAGGATGATCGATCATATTGAGATAAAGCAATTGGCTGAAACTTTGGATCCCGGTAATTCAGAGGGTTCAAAGGAGGGTCCCCGCCCCCAACACACATACCTGCAGCTATATCCCCTGAAGACGCCTGTTGTGGCGAAACATGTCGGGATTCAGGGACTGATGTGTGTGTGAAAGCATTTTAACATTCAGCCCAGTCAGAAAGTCTTTTTTTCTGTATATATTAAACTTGAAGTTAACACTTGCAGATCTGGAAAATACTGTTTTTTGAAAAAAAAATTGTGTTTTTCAAACCCTAGAAAATGATGGGTGTATTTCTAGCTTAAATTGCACAATGACTAATACAGATGTTGTAGATTTCAAAAAAAGTTTTTTTTTGCTAACAGAATATGAATGCTGTATATATTAAACTTAAATTTAACACTTGCAGATCTGGAAAATACCATTGTTTGAAAAAAAAAAAGTGTGTTTTTCAAACCCCAGAAAATGATGGGTGTATTTCTAGCTTAAATTGCACACTGACTAATACAGATGTTGTAGATTGCCCAAAAAGTTTTTTTTTGCTAACAGAGTATGAATGCTGCATATATTAAACTTGAATTTAACACTTGCAGATCTGGAAAATACTGTTTTTTGAAAAAAAAAAAAGGGTGTTTTTCAAACCCCAGAAAATGATGGGTGTATTTCTAGCTTAAATTGCACACTGACTAATACAGATGTTGTAGATTGCCAAAAAAGTCTTTTTTTTGCTAAGAGAATCTGAATGCTGTATATATTAAACTTGAATTTAACACTTGCAGATCTGGAAAATACTGTTTTTTGAAAAAAAAGTGTGTTTTTCAAACCCCAGAAAATATTGGGTGTATTTCTAGCTTAAATTGCACACTGACTAATACACATGTTATAGTTTGACCTAAACAAATGGGGATTTGCAATGTCCCAAAAGTTCAGATGCAGTGCTGGTGCACTGAGCATGCACAAAATGGCCACCGCCATGCAAATCACCATTTGTTTGGGTCAAACTACAACATGTGTATGAGTAGGCATGGCTGTGATGGCCACTTGGGGCAAGTAGTATGACGCTTGTTGATTGGCTGCTGTGCAGCCTTTCAAAACGCACCAAGAAAACGCCGAACACCGAGTCCCGAACACCCCAAAATTCGGTACAAACCCGAACTATACAGGTCGGGTTGGCTCAACCCTACTCATTATGTATGCAAGCTTATAATAGAGTATGAGAAAAAACTACTTACTAAAGTAGCTTCACAATTGGAGAAGGAGACTAGTGATATCCAAGTTGTCAGAACGCAATCTGAGTTTGCAATTCTTGAGGCAAAATTGCAGAAAAACGTTGAGAATTTTTCAAACTGAAACCAAAGAAAGGAAACATAGAAAGTATATTAGAGACAAAAGAGATTTTGAAACTGGTTATATATACACTAAGAATAACAATAAAAATCCCCCCCCCCAAAAAAAAAAAAAAAAATACGGGTTTCAGGGAATATACGGACATCTCAGAATATATATTTTCAGAATCGGACGGTAGTGTCCCCAATTCTAGGTTAGGAATTAAAAGGAAGGCTACAACCAATAAGGGAGGTTACAAGCAGAGAAGAAATCCACCTAATCACGGCAATCCCCCTTTTCCAAATCAGGGGCTAAAATGGGGTACAAACTACCAACCAAACATAAATGTAAATTTATTGCAAAATAAAAATACACCAAATATCAATGTACAATCATCAACATCATCCACATTATGTGCATCCTTGCCCCCCTCATCACATGGGGTACAGGGACCCACAATGCAGGCAGGCACCACGGTGCTCCTACAACACCTTTTCTAGTACCGGGTATACAACTGAGAGTCAGGGACAAGTGGGGCTACGGGTGTGAAATACATGAATGGGTGAAAGACATTAACCTATTCACTAGAAAGCTAGCACTATACAAGGAATTTAGAATTAAAGAGAAAAAGGGAAATATAACTAGAAGAGAGATTGAGGCTCTGGACGTACTTAAAGAACTCCTTAGAGAAGGAGAAGGTGAAACTTCTTAACCGAAAGCACCTTTTACTAATATGTGTCCTAGGTCGAAATATACTCCTCTGTTCTCAGGATATGCCAATGTAGAGACTTTCGTCCATCTGGTGACCAGGGATCTGAAAATGATCAAAAGCAAAAATTGTGAAATAAACACTAATCTTACTATAGCAGAGAGAGAAGCGCTTGCAGATTTAATGAAAAGAGAAGATCTAGTTCCCTTACGTCCTACCAGCAGCACAGATGGGGTTAACCACCCCCCGTGGACTGGCAGGACCGGCGGAATGTTTAATGAGCCCAAGACTAATAACTCAATTTAACAATTAAGTATCTCCTTAAAAGGAGGAAGTCAACCCCCAGCCCACTGTGTTTTTTTCTGTCCTCCTGGACAGGTGGTCTAGGCGGTTTGTTCCCCCCTTTCTTATGGAAAGTGCGGGGAGCCTTCTTTTCGTTTGGGTAATGGCGTTGCCCTTTCCTAGGTACCTTGTCAGTTTGGCCGGCAGCTTATCTGCTGCCGGCCCTGCGCAGTTGCGCCTGGCTGGGGTATTTTGGCAGCGTCCTCGGTCCAGGATTCTCAGTTCTTGGGCGCCGCCATCTTCCGGAGGTGACGGGGATTCTCCTTTGCGTCACTTCCGGGTAATCCGTCCGCGATTTTTTCACGGGGGAGACCTCTGTCCCGGTAGAGAGACCTTCTTGGTCTCCTTAGTTCCTTCCTCCTCGGATGAGGAGGAGCTGACGTCGTGTTTTTTCCCCCCTGAAAAGACACAGAAATTGCTCAAGTCCATCAGGTCGGGGGACCATGATGTTGACCATGGGGAGCCTTCGGATCCCGCATACTCGGGCACCTCGTGTCTTCAAAGCGGATGAGATCCTCTTCTCTGTCATGTTTACAGAGTTGAAAAACCTGGAGGTTCCGGTTTTAACAAAGAAGTTTAAATCCATGTTCCCGATGGCTAAACCCTTGGTGGATTCATGGGGATCCATTCCCAAGGTGAACATGGCTATTGCCAAGTTGTCCAAGCGCACTCTGGTTCCTGCAGACAATGGGTCTAGCCTGCAGGACCCCTTGCAGAGTGCACACTAAGACAGGGTCATACGCCAGCTGCGGCTTCCGCTTCCACAGCCATAGCGGCTTCTGAAGTCTCTACGTTCTTCTGGTCTCGCCTGAATCAAATTCAAGTTGACGTGAACCAGAGTTTTTTCCAGGACGACATACTGGCTTCCTTCAAGACCATCAACCTGGCTACAGACTTCTTGTGCGATATCGCGCAGCTCCAGTTTGAAGTTAGCGAGGAGCCAGCCCGCTGGGAAAGAGGCCAAACATAGTTCCTTGCTCCTGAAGCTAAGCAGCAGGTCTCTGGCTGATAGGAGACCAAGTGCGCCTTTGGTGCCCTGTGACAATACTATCAAATGATGCCAGGGGCCTATATTTAGCAGGGCTAAATATTTAGCATTTTGGCTTAAGCCTTGGGTCACTGAAAATTCCTCAAAATACAGCTTATGTGGCCTTCCATTCGAGCCCAACCATTTGTTCGGTTCGGAGCTGGATAAGATCATGGAGGGCTTTTCAGACAAGAAGATGAAGAGCCTTCCCCAGCAGTCCTTTCGAGGGCAGGGCAGACAAGACCACGGTGGTAGGTCTGGCCAGCAAACAAGCCAATCTGGGTCATATTGACTACGGATGCGTCCCAAGTAGGCTGGGACGCTCACCTAGATGACACTCCAGTTCACGGGACCTGGTTTCCACAGGAGTGACTTCTTTCATCCAATCTCCGCGAGATTCAAGCTATCCGGCTAGCCCTCCTTAACTTACAGTAGCCCCTCAGATCCGGGGCAAGCGGTGAAAGTCCAGTCAGACAATATGACTGCGGTACTTTACATCAACAAGCAGGAAGGCACGAGATCACTTCCCTCCTGTCAGAGATCGGGTGATTCTGTGTTAGGCAGAGTTGTACCTTTCCCACTTATCTGCGATCCACATCCAAGGCTCCCTCAATATGATAGCGGCTGAGTCGCGGTCTTCCGTTGGTGGAGTGGTCTTTACATCCGGAGATATTCAAGCAGATAGTCCTCAAGTGGGGTATGCCAGAGGTGGATCTCATGGCAACAAGATTCAATGCCAAGGTGCAGAGGTTTTGCTCCCTTTACAGGGAGGACAACCCTCTGGCGTTAGACGCTCTTTCAATATCCTGGAGGTTCAGGCTGGCATACATCTTCCCTCCGTTTTCCAATATTCTGAGGGAATTGATAAAAATCTGTCAGGATCAGGCCTCGGTGATAGCCATCATACTGTTTTGGCCAAAGAGATCCTGGTTTACCTAGCTCCTCACCCAGTTGAGTCGAGGACAATATTGGAGGCTCCCCCCACAGCAGACCCTGGTGTCGTGGGACACTCACCTCTGCTCAGATCTGCACAGATTCAACCTGACAGCCTGGAGGTTGATCAGTCCCTTCCTAGAATAGAAGGGCTTTCAGAGTCGGTCCTGAGAACGGTGTCTCATTCTAGAGCTGACTCTACCAAGAGAGCCTACTCTCGTATTATGAGTATATTCTCATCCTGTTGTACCTCAACTGAGGTGGCGTCTGCAGATCCGCCCCTCTCCGCTATCCTTCAGTTCCTGCAAGACGGCCTTGATAGAGGTCTTGCCCTTCTACTCTGAAGGTTCAAGTTTCAGCCATCTCAGCTTGCCTTAACAGGCTTTTTTCTCAGGACCCGCTGATCAAACGGTTCCTTAAAGGAGCTGAAAGATTAAAGCCTACAGTACTGAGACCCATTTTTCAATCGGATTTATCAATAGTTCTCAGGGGGTTAGCATCTCCCCCCTTTGAACCATTAGAGGAGGTGGACATTAAGTTTGTCACTTGGAAGTTTGTGTTTCTCCTTGCAGTGACTTTGGTCAAGAGGGTCTCTGAGCTTCAAGCTCTCTCAGCACATGAGCCCTATACCATTTTCTTACATGACAGGGACCTTTTTAGATTCCAACCCATATTTTAGGCCTAAAGTTCCTTCCTTCCAGAACATCAACCAGGTGATATTCCTCCCGGTTCTGTCGACATCTACCACCTCCTCCTAGGAACCTGCTAGACATCCTCTGGACGTCTCGAGATGTCTCCGGATCTATGTGGATAGATCAAGGAGTTCAGGAAAGATGAGAATCTGCTAATCCTGTTGCCGGTAAGTTTAAAGGCTGTAAGGCATGCAAACCTTCCATCAGTCGGTGGATTGAGGAGGCTATTAAGGAATCGTTTGTTTCCACAATCTCTGGACCCTCTGGGATTCGTGAAGGCCCACTCTACTAGGGTTGTGGCTACTTATTTTTCCGAGAGGAGTCTTCTGCCTCTCAACATGATTTGCAAAGCTGCCTCCTGGAGCTCTGAATCGACATTCATCTCCCATTATAGACTAGATGCCAGTCTAGCTGAGTTTTCGGCCTTTGGGCAGACTTTTCTTAGTTCTGCCAGGCAGGAAGGCCCTTCCTAGGGGTTTCTTCTTGCTATCTCCCCATCTGTGCTGCTGGTAGGACATAAGGGAATCGTTAATTTCTAATGATAATTTGTTTTCCCTTAGTCCTAACAGCAGCACACAAAATTCTCACACTAGTAAGTCTAGTTTTCTTCCTACTATAAACACAGTGGGCTGGGGTTGACTTCCTCCTTTTAAGGAGATACTTAATTATTAAATAAGTCTTGGGCTCATTAAACATTCCGCCGGTACTGCCAGTCCACTGGGGCAGCTGTGCTGCAGTTAGGACTAAGGAAAACAAATTATCGTTAGAAATTAACGATTGTAAAGCCCTCAGATAAAGGGAAACGTAGTCATCATGAAGCAAGATGACTATGTTGATATGGTCTAGAGATTACTACAAGACACAAATACTTACCGTAAATTGGAGTTAAATACAAGATATATTAACCCCTTAAGGACACAGCCCTATTTCACCTTAAGGACCAGGTCATTTTTGAAAATCTGACCAGTGTCACTTTATGTGGCCATTCTAAGACTGTTTTTTCATCACATATTGTACTTCATGACACTGGTAAAATAGAGTCAAAAATGTATTTTTATTTATAAAAAAATACCAAATTTATCCAAAATTTTTAAAAATTAGCAATTTTCCGAATTTCAATTTCTCTACTTCTATAATACATAGAAATAACACCAAAAAGTTATTTATTCACATTCCCCATATGTCTACTTCATGTAAGGATCATTTTGGGAATGCCATTTAATTTTTGGGGACGTTACGAGGCTTAGAAGTTTAGAAGAAAATCTTGAATATTTTCAGAAATTTTCAAAAACCCACTTTTTAGGGACCAGTTCAGGTTTGAAATCAGTTTGTGAGGCTTACATAATAGAAATCACCCAAAAATGACCCCATTCTAGAAACTACACCCCTTGAGGTATTCAAAACTGATTTTACAAACTTTGTTAACTCTTTAGGTGTTCCACAAGAGTTAATGGCAAATAGAGATAAAATTTCAGATTTTCGTTTTTGGCAAATTAACAAAGCAAGGGTTAACAGCCAAACAAAACCCAATATTTATTGCCCTGATTCTCTAGTTTGCAGAAACACCCCATATGTGGTCGTAAACTTCCGTATGGCCAAACGGCAGGGCTCAGAAGGAAAGGAACTCCATATGGTTTTTGGAAGGCAGATTTTCCTGGACTGGTTTTTAGACACCATGTCCCATATGAAGCCCGCCTGCTGAAACCCTAGAATAGAAACTCCCAAACAGTGACCCCATTTTGAAAACTACAGGATAAGGTTGCAGTTTTGTTGGTACTATTTTAGTAAAGAAAAGCGAACACCTGGATGTTCGGGTTCGAGAAGTTCGGCCGAACTTCCGAAAATGTTCGGGTTCGGGATCCGAACTCAACCCGAACTTTATCCCGAACCCGAACCCCATTGAAGTCAATGGGGACCCGAACTTTAGGCACTAAAAAGGCTGTAAAATAGTCTAGGAATGGGCTAGAGGGCTGTCAAAGTCAGCAAAACGTAGGTAAATCCCCTGCAAACAAATGTGGATAGGGAAATGAATTAAAATAAAATAAATAAAATTTAACCAATATCAATTGGAGACAGGTCCCACTGCAAGGAATCATGCGTCATATCACTCAACACTGGAGAAGGCCACTTTCAGTTATTTCGGCCCCAGCACCCAGACAGAGGAGAGAGGACCCACAGCAAGGAATCATGCGTCATATCAACCACTACCGGAGAAGGCCACTTTCAGTTATTTCAGCCCCAGCACCCAGACCGAGGATACAGGTCAAACAGCAAGGAATCATGCGTCATATCACCCACCACTGGAGAAGGACACTTTCAGTTATTTCGACACAGCACCCAGACCGAAGATACAGGTTCCACAGCAAGGAATCATGCGTCATATCACCCACCACTGGAGAAGGCCACTTTCAGTTATTTCGGCCCCAGCACCCAGATAGAGGAGAGAGGTCCCACAGCAAGGAATCATGCGTCATATCACCCACCACTGGAGAAGGCCATTTTCAGTTATTTAGGCCTCAGCACCCAGTCAGAGGAGAGAGGTCCCACAGCAAGGAATCATGCGTCATATCACCCACCACTGGAGAAGGCCATTTTCAGTTATTTAGGCCCCAGCAACCAGTCAGAGGAGAGAGGTCACACAGCAAGGAATCATGCGTCATATCAACCACCACCGGAGAAGGCCACTCTCAGTTATTTCAGCCCAGCACCCAGACAGAGGATACAGGTCCCACAGCAAGGAATCATGGGTCATATCAACCACCACCGGAGAAGGCCACTCTCAGTTATTTCGGCCCAGCACCAAGACAGAGGAGAGAGGTCCCACAGCAAGGAATCATGCGTCATTTCACCCACCACCGGAGAAGGCCACTCTCAGTTATTTCAGCCTAGAACCCAGACAGAGGAGAGAGTACCACAGCAAGGAATCATGTGTCATATCAACCACCACTGGAGAAGGCCACTTTCAGTTATTTCGGACCCAGCACCCAAACCGAGGATACAGGTCCCACAGCAAGGAATCATGCGTCATATCACCCACCACTGGAGAAGGCCACTTTCAGTTATTTCGGCACAGCACCCAGACCGAGGATACAGGTTCCACAGCAAGGAATCATGCGTCATATCACCCACCACTGGAGAAGGCCACTTTCAGTTATTTCGGCCCCAGCACCCAGATAGAGGAGAGAGGTCCCACAGCAAGGAATCATGCGTCATATCACGCACCACTGGAGAAGGCCATTTTCATTTATTTAGGCCCCAGCACCCAGTCAGAGGAGAGAGGTCCCACAGCAAGGAATCATGCGTAATATCACCCACCACTGGAGAAGGCCATTTTCAGTTATTTAGGCCCCAGCACCCAGTCAGAGGAGAGAGGTCCCACAGCAAGGAATCATGCGTCATATCAACCACCACCGGAGAAGGCCACTCTCAGTTATTCAGGCCCAGCACCCAGAGAGAGGAGAGAGGTCCCACAGCAAGGAAGCATGCGTCATATCAACCACCACTGGAGAAGGCCACTTTCAGTTATTTCAGCCCAGCACCCAGACAGAGGAGAGAGGTCCCACAGCAAGGAATCATGCGTCATCTCAACCACCACTGGAGAAGGCCACTTTCAGTTATTCAGGCCCAGCACCCAGACAGAGGAGAGAGGTCCCACAGCAAGGAATCATGCGTCATATCAACCACCACTGGAGAAGGCCACTTTCAGTTATTTCGGCCCCACCACCCAGACAGAGGAGAGGTTCATTCAACTTTGGGTTGCACTGCAAGATCATGGTAAAGTTAAAAAAATGAGGATTCAATAAAGAAGTGCCCCGGAGTACAAGAATGCATGGTTGAGGGGGAGGCAGTTATAAATGTATATTCTGCACAAGGGAGGGACAGGTCCTGTGGGATCCATGCCTGGTTCATTTTTATGAACGTCAGCTTGTCCACGTTGGCTGTGGACAGGCGGCTGCGTTTGTCAGTAATGACGCCCCTGCCATGCTGAATACACGTTCAGACAAAACGCTGGCCGCCGGGCAGGCCAGCACCTCCAAGGCATAAAATGCTAACTCTGGCCACGTGACCAATTTGGAGACCCAGAAGTTGAATGGGGCCGAACCATCCAGTCAGTACGTGGAGGGGTGTGCAGACGTACTGTTCAACCATGTTAGTGAAATGCTGCCTCCTGCTAACACGTTCCGTATCAGGTGGTGGTGCAGTTAGCTGTTGCGTGGAGACAAAACTTTTCCACATTTCTGCCATGCTAACCCTGCCCTCAGAGGAGCTGGCCGTGACACAGCTGCATTGGCGACCTCTTGCTCCTCCTCTGCCTTCGCCTTGGGCTTCCACCTGTTCCCCTGTGACATTTGGGAATGCTCTCAGGAGCGCCTCTACCAGCGTGCGCTTGTACTCGCGCATCTTCCTATCACGCTCCAGTGCAGGAAGTAAGGTGGGCACATTGTCTTTGTACCAGGGATCCAGCAGGGTGGCAAGCCCAGTAGTCTGCACACGTTAAAATGTGGGCAACTCTGCTGTCGTTGCGCAGGCACTGCAGCATGTAGTCACTCATGTGTGCCAGGCTCCCCAAAGGTAAGGACAAGCTGTCCTCTGTGGGAGGCGTATCGTCATCGTCCTCTGTTTCCCCAGCCACGCACCAGTGATGGGCCTGAGCTGTGTCGGGTGCCACCCCGCTGTGAACCTGCTTCATCCTCATCCTCCTCCACCTCCTCCTCATCCTCCTCGTCCCCCAGTAGTGGGGCCTGGCTGGCCACATTTGTACCTGGCCTCTGCTGTTGCAAAAAGCCTCCCTCTGAGCCACTTCTAACAGACTGGCCTGAAAGTGCTAAAAATGACCCCTCATCCTCCTCCTCCTGGGCCACCTCCTCTTCCATCATTGCCCTAAGCGTTTTCTCAAGGAGACTTAGAAGTGGTATTGTAACGCTGATAACGGTGTCATCGCCACTGGCCATGTTGGTGGAGTACTCGAAACAGCGCAACAGGGCACACAGGTCTCGCATGGAGGCCCAATCATTGGGGGTGAAGTGGTGCTGTTCCGCAGTGCGACTGACGCGTGCGTGCTGAAACTGAAACTCCACTATGGCCTGCTGCTGCTCGCACAGTCTCTCCAGCATGTGCAAGGTGGAGTTCCACCGGGTGGGCACGTTGCATATGAGGTGGTGAGCGGGAAGGCCGAAGTTCCGCTGTAGCACAGACGGCCCTCACTTTATGCAGCAGCTCTGACATGTCGGGGTAGTTGTGAATGAACTTCTGCACCACCAAATTCAGCACATGCGCCAGGCAAGGGATGTGCGTCAAACCGGCTAGTCCCAGAGCTGCGACAAGATTTCGCCCATTATCGCACACCACCAGGCCGGGCTTGAGGCCCACCGGCAGAAACCACTCGTCGGTCTGTTGTTCAATACCCGCAACAACTCCTGCGCGGTGTGGGGCCTGTCCCCAAACATATGAGTTTCAGAATGGCCTGCTGACGTTTACCCGGGCTGTGCTGAGGTTGGTGGTGAAGGTGTGTGGCTGACTGGATGAGCAGGTGGAAGCAGAGGAGGAGGAAGCCGAGTAGGAGGAGGAGGCTACAGGAGGCAAAGAATGATGCCCTGCGATCCTTGGCGGCGGAAGGACGTGCGCCAAGGAACTCTCCACCTGCGGCCCAACCGCCACTACATTTACCCAGTGTGCAGTTAAGGAGATATAGCGTCCCTGGCCGTGCTTACTGGTCCCACGTATCTGTGGTTTGGTGGACCTTGCCACAGATGGCGTTGCACAGTGCACACTTGATTTTATCGGATACTTGGTTTGTGCAGGGAAGGCACGGCTGTCTTGGAGAAGTAGTGGTGGCTGGGAACAACATACTGTGGGACAGCCATGGACAT
This sequence comes from Bufotes viridis, assembly GCA_033119425.1. Lineage (NCBI taxonomy): Eukaryota > Metazoa > Chordata > Amphibia > Anura > Bufonidae > Bufotes > Bufotes viridis. The sequence continues at coordinate 116,457,766 of CM065597.1, read as the reverse complement.
CAGCTGTTTGAAGCTGTCTGTGTCCACCAGCCTGAATGACAGCATTTCAAAGGCCAGTAGTTTAGAAATGCTGGCATTCAGGCCCAGGGCTCGAGGGTGGCTAGGTGGGAATTTACGCTTTCTCTCCAAGGTTTGTGAGATGGAGAGCTAAGCGCTGCCGTGTGACATGGTGGAGATGCTTGGTGACGCAGGTGGTGTTGTCATTATCGCACACCACCAGGCCGGGCTTGAGGCCCACCGGCAGAAACCACTCGTTGGTCTGTTGTTCAATACCCCGCAACAACTCCTGCGCGGTGTAGGGCCTGTCCCCAAACATATGTGCAGCATACGGGTAGGTTACCCGACACTGCTATATTTTTAATGTGTATCTCCCTTTAAGAAAGTTAGGCCTGTAGCAGGCAATTCATTTTCCAGCCAGCAGAGGAGCCCCAGTTTAGTATAAATAGGCCAGGGCCTAGCCTAGGAGGTCAGTTGTTGGAAGTTTCTAGTTCAGAGTGAGTTCTGAGAGATTCAGGTGGTGGTGCAGTTAGCTGTTGCGTGGAGACAAAACTTTTCCACATTTCTGCCATGCTAACCCTGCCCTCAGAGGAGCTGGCCGTGACACAGCTGCATTAGCGACCTCTTGCTCCTCCTCTGCCTTCGCCTTGGGCTTCCACCTGTTCCCCTGTGACATTTGGGAATGCTCTCAGGAGCGCCTCTACCAGCGTGCGCTTGTACTCGCGCATCTTCCTATCACGCTCCAGTGCAGGAAGTAAGGTGGGCACATTGTCTTTGTACCAGGGATCCAGCAGGGTGGCAACCCAGTAGTCTGCACACGTTAAAATGTGGGCAACTCTGCTGTCGTTGCGCAGGCACTGCAGCATGTAGTCACTCATGTGTGCCAGGCTCCCCAAAGGTAAGGACAAGCTGTCCTCTGTGGGAGGCGTATCGTCATCGTCCTCTGTTTCCCCCAGCCACGCACCAGTGATGGGCCTGAGCTGTGTCGGGTGCCACCCCGCTGTGAACCTGCTTCATCCTCATCCTCCTCCACCTCCTCCTCATCCTCCTCGTCCCCAGTAGTGGGGCCTGGCTGGCCACATTTGTACCTGGCCTCTGCTGTTGCAAAAACCTCCCTCTGAGCCACTTCTAACAGACTGGCCTGAAAGTGCTAAAAATGACCCCTCATCCTCCTCCTCCTGGGCCACCTCCTCTTCCATCATTGCCCTAAGCGTTTTCTCAAGGAGACTTAGAAGTGGTATTGTAACGCTGATAACGGTGTCATCGCCACTGGCCATGTTGGTGGAGTACTCGAAACAGCGCAACAGGGCACACAGGTCTCGCATGGAGGCCCAATCATTGGGGGTGAAGTGGTGCTGTTCCGCAGTGCGACTGACGCGTGCGTGCTGAAACTGAAACTCCACTATGGCCTGCTGCTGCTCGCACAGTCTCTCCAGCATGTGCAAGGTGGAGTTCCACCGGGTGGGCACGTTGCATATGAGGTGGTGAGCGGGAAGGCCGAAGTTCCGCTGTAGCACAGACGGCCCTCACTTTATGCAGCAGCTCTGACATGTCGGGGTAATTGTGAATGAACTTCTGCACCACCAAATTCAGCACATGCGCCAGGCAAGGGATGTGCGTCAAACCGGCTAGTCCCAGAGCTACGACAAGATTTCGCCCATTATCGCACACCACCAGGCCGGGCTTGAGGCCCACCGGCAGAAACCACTCGTCGGTCTGTTGTTCAATACCCCGCAACAACTCCCTGCGCGGTGTGGGGCCTGTCCCCCAAACATATGAGTTTCAGAATGGCCTGCTGACGTTTACCCCGGGCTGTGCTGAGGTTGGTGGTGAAGGTGTGTGGCTGACTGGATGAGCAGGTGGAAGCAGAGGAGGAGGAAGCCGAGTAGGAGGAGGAGGCTACAGGAGGCAAAGAATGATGCCCTGCGATCCTTGGCGGCGTAAGGACGTGCGCCAAGGAACTCTCCACCTGCGGCCCAACCGCCACTACATTTACCCAGTGTGCAGTTAAGGAGATATAGCGTCCCTGGCCGTGCTTACTGGTCCACGTATCTGTGGTTTGGTGGACCTTGCCACAGATGGCATTGCACAGTGCACACTTGATTTTATCGGATACTTGGTTGTGCAGGGAAGGCACGGCTGTCTTGGAGAAGTAGTGGTGGCTGGGAACAACATACTGTGGGACAGCCATGGACATCAGCTGTTTGAAGCTGTCTGTGTCCACCAGCCTGAATGACAGCATTTCAAAGGCCAGTAGTTTAGAAATGCTGGCATTCAGGCCCAGGGCTCGAGGGTGGCTAGGTGGGAATTTACGCTTTCTCTCCAAGGTTTGTGAGATGGAGAGCTAAACGCTGCCGTGTGACATGGTGGAGATGCTTGGTGACGCAGGTGGTGTTGTCATTATCGCACACCACCAGGCCGGGCTTGAGGCCCACCGGCAGAAACCACTCGTTGGTCTGTTGTTCAATACCCCGCAACAACTCCTGCGCGGTGTAGGGCCTGTCCCCCAAACATATGTGCAGCATACGGGTAGGTTACCCGACACTGCTATATTTTAATGTGTATCTCCCTTTAAGAAAGTTAGGCCTGTAGCAGGCAATTCATTTTCCAGCCAGCAGAGGGAGCCCCCAGTTTAGTATAAATAGGCCAGGGCCTAGCCTAGGGAGGTCAGTTGTTGGAAGTTTCTAGTTCAGAGTGAGTTCTGAGAGATTCAGGACTCAGTAACTAGTGCAGAAATTGCACCACTGGTGTGGAGGATCATTCCCACCAAGTTTTCCAGGTCAAGTAAACCTGAGGTACTCCAAGTAAAAGCCTGTCACTAACAAGTGGGACAGAGAGTGTAACCAGCAAGGCAGTTCGCATTTCAAGTATAGAGCCTGTCACCAGGAGAGAAGGAAACCTCTACAAAACCTTTGCTCAAGGGTTATCACTGTGATTTGGGTGTCTGGACCTTGAGAGTATTGCCTACAGCCAGGAACTAAGGCAGGAGAGAAAGTAAGTGTACCCCTGCAGAGAGAATAGTTGCCTGAAGTGTATTGCTGCATTGAGAGTAAGAGGAAAGCCCTGATCCTAGGAGGCCTGTCTTGAAGATAGCTTTTGCGACTGTGATTCATAATCTGAACCAATTCTGTGACTGTATTGTAATGTGTGGAATATTCTGGAACTGTACTTACCGACTGTTCATCTATCTTCAACTACGTTCAGTAAAGTTATCCTGTTATTCAAATATAAGGATTCCTCAATTATTCCACCTGTCACTACACGGTGTGCTACCGTTCAATTGGCACTGGCGTCACGACATTCATCACCTGCCTGTTCCTGTTCTGACCCGATTGAAGACGACAGTCAGTCCCAGGTTAGTGGGTTGCCCTGCACTACAAAGCCCAGCATACCTAAAGCTACACTACTGACCCCTGGGACACTGCATATGAGTTTCAGAATGGCCTGCTGATGTTTACCCGGGCTGTGCTGAAATTGGTGGTGAAGGTGTGTGGCTGACTGGATTTGCTGGTGGAAGCAGAGGAGGAGGAAGCCGAGAAGGAGGAGGAGGCTACAGGAGGCAAAGAATGATGCCCTGCGATCCTTGGCGGCGGAAGGACGTGCGCCAAGGAACTCTCCGCCTGCGGCCCAGCCGCCACTACATTTACCCAGTGTGCAGTTAGGGAGATATAGCGTCCCTTAGGTGGACCTTGCCACAGATGGTGTTGCGCAGTGCACACTTGATTTTATCGGATACTTGGTTGTGCAGGGAAGGCACGGCTGTCTTGGAGAAGTAGTGGTGGCTGGGAACAACATACTGAGGGACAGCCACGGACATCAGCTGTTTGAAGCTGTCTGTAGTCCACCAGCCTGAATGACAGCATTTCAAAGGCCGGTAGTTTAGAAATGCTGGCATTCAGGCCCAGGGCTCGAGGGTGGCTAGGTGGGAATTTACGCTTTCTCTCCAAGGTTTGTGAGATGGAGAGCTGAACGCTGCCATGTGACATGGTGGAGATGCTTGGTGACGCATGTGGTGTTGTCGGTGGCACATCCTCTGTTTGGTGGGCGGCAGGTGCCAACATTCCTCCCGAGGCGGAGGAAGAGGCCGAGGCAGCAGCAGAAGAGGGAGCAGGGGAGCAGAGTGAGTTCCTTGCTTTTAAGGTGTTTACTCCACTGCAGTTCATGCTTTGCATGTAGATGCCTGGTCATGCAGGTTGTGCTAAGGTTCAGAACGTTAATGCCTCGCTTCAGGATCTGATGGCACAGCGTGCAAACCACTCGGGTCTTGTCGTCAGCACATTGTTTAAAGAAGTGCCATGCCAGGGAACTCCTTGAAGCTGCCTTTGGGGTACTCGGTCCCTGGTGGCGGTGGCCAGTAGCAGGCGAACTCTCTTGGCGGCGGCTGGTCTGCTTTTGCCCCCTGCTCCCTCTTTTGCTACGCTGTTGGCTCGGTCTCACTACTGCCTCTTCCTCTGAACTATGAAAGTCAGTGGCACAACCTTCATTCCATGTGGGGTCTAGGACCTCATCGTCCCCTGCATTGTCTTCCACACAGTCTTCCTCCCTGACCTCCTGTTCGGTCTGCACACTGCAGAAAGATGCAGCAGTTGGCACCTGTGTTTCGTCATCATCAGAGACGTGCAGACTCCGATGAGGTGATATTCCAATGTCCTCATCATCAGGAAACATCAGTGGTTGTGCATCAGTGCATTCTATGTCTTCCACTACTGGGGAAGGGCTAGGTGGATTTCCTTGGGAAACCCTGCCAGCAGAGTCTTCAAACAGCATAAGAGACTGCTGCATAACTTGAGGCTCAGACAGTTTCCCTGATATTCATGGGGAGATGTGACAGACTGATGGGCTTGGTTTTCAGGTGTCACCTGTGCGCTTTCTGCAGAAGACTGGGTGGGAGATAATGTTGTGAACATGCTGGATCCACTGTCGGCCACCCAATTGACTAGCGCCTGTACCTGCTCAGGCCTTACCATCCTTAGAATGGCATTGGGCCCCACCAAATATCGCTGTAAATTCTGGCGGGTACTGGAACCTGAGGTAGTTGGTTCACTAGGACGTGTGGCTGTGGCAGAATGGCCACGTCCTCTCCCAGCACCAGAGGGTACACTAACACCACCACGACCGCGTCCGCGTCCCTTACTAGATGTTTTCCTCATTGTTACCGTTCACCAAGCACCACAATAAGGAAAAAATATTTGGCCCAATGTATTGATTTCAAATTTAGGCCTTTTTTACAGGCACCTAACACTATCTGCCTATTTGTTTATGTAGCGTGTTACACAAATCCAGGCACAGCAGTAACCACTGATTTAGGGAATATCTCTTTTAGGGCTAGTATTTAGGCCCTGGATGAAAGGTATCCTTTTATGGACAGATATACACTTGGCCTGCAACAGCTGGGACACCAGATTCAGGGTATTGCTATTTTGGCAATTGAATGTCACCCCAGAACAAAATATATGTTTTGCAAGACACTATGAATCCTGGCCTGCAACAGCTGGGACACCAGATTCAGGGTATTGCTATTTTGGCAATTGAATGTCACCCCAGAACAAAATATATGTTTTGAAAGACACTATGAAACATGGCCTGCAACAGCTGGGACATCAGATTCAGGGTATTGCTATTTTGGCAATTGAATGTCACCCCAGAACAAAATATATGTTTTTGCGGACACTATGAATCCTGGCCTGCAACAGCTGGGACACCAGATTCAGGGTATTGCTATTTTGGCTATTGAATTTCACCCCAGAACAAAATATATGTTTTGCAAGACACTATGAAACGTGGCCTGCAACAGCTGGGACACCAGATTCAGGGTATTGCTATTTTGCCAGATTAATTTCACCCCAGAACAAAATATGTGTTTTGGCAGACACTATGAAATCTGGCCTGCAACTGCTGGGACACCAGAATCAGGGTATTGCTATTTTTCAGATTAATTTCACCCCAGAACAAAATATGTGTTTTGGCAGACACTATGAAATCTGGCCTGCAACTGCTGGGACACCAGAATCAGGGTATTGCTATTTTTCAGATTAATTTCACCCCAGAACAAAATATGTGTTTTGGCAGACACTATGAAATCTGGCCTGCAACTGCTGGGACACCAGTTTCAGGATATTGCTATTTTGCAAAATTAATTTCACCCCAGAAAAAAATATGTATTTGGCAGACACTATGAAATCTGGCCTGCAATTTGATAAAAATAGCCGTTTGGGACCGTTTTAATTTTTTGTTATTTACATAGTTGAACAGACAGGTTATATTGTGTGCTATTTCTATAGAGCAGGTTGTTACGGACGCGACAATACCAAATATGACTACTTTTTGGGAATTTTAGTTTTAGTTTTTCATAATAAAGCATTTGTGAAAAAAAATATTTTTTAGCGTCTCCCCATTCTGAAAGCCATATTTTTTTTTTTTTTTTGGGTGACTGTCTTATGTAGGGGCTCATTTTTTGTGGGATGAGATGGCGGTTTGATTGGCACTATATTGGAATGCATATGACATTTTGGTCGCTTGCAATTACACTTTTGTGATGTAAGGTGACAAAAATGGCTTTTGACACCGTATTTATATTATTTATTTTTGCTGTGTTCACCTGAGGGGTTAGTTCATGTGTTATTTTTATAGAGCATGTTGTTACCAACGCGGTGATACCTAATATGTATACTTTTTATTTAGTTATTTAAATTTTACACAATAATATTTTTGAAACAAAAAAAAATCATGTTTTAATGTCTCCATAGTCTGAGAGCCATATTTTTTTATTTTTGGGCTATTGTCCTATGTAGGGCATCATTTTTTTGCGATGAGATGACAGATTGATTGGCACTATTTTGGGGTTCATATACATTTTTCATTGCTTGCTATTTCACGTTTTGTAATGTGAGGTGAGAAATTGTTTTTCTTTTGGACACTGATTTTATTTAATTCTTTTTACAGTATTTACCTGAGGGGTTAGATCATGGGATATTTTTATATAGCATGTTTTTACGGACGCAGCAATACCTAATATGTATACTTATTTTTTATTTATTTTACTTTAACACAATAACAGCATTTTAGAAAAAAAAATCATGTTTTAATGTCTGCATAGTCTGAGAGCCATATTTTTATATTTTTTGGGCGATGGTCCTATGTAGGGGCTCATTTTTTGCGGGATGAGATGGCGGTTTGACTGGTACTATTTTGAAAGGCATACACCTTTTTGGTCGCTTGGTATTACACTTTAAGTGATGTAAGGTAACAAAATGCCTTTTTTACACCATTTTTGTTTTGTTTTTATGGTGTTCACCTGAGGGGTCAGGTCATGTGATATTTTTATAGAGCAGTTTTTTACGGACACGGCGATACCTAATATGTGTAGTGTATTTAATTTTTTTAATTTTTATTCAGTGATATATGTTTTTTTTTACTTTTTTTCACTTTCTTACATTTTTTGGGACCCAGACCCACTTGGTTCTTGAAGATCCAGTGGATCTGGTGTCTATATAATACAGTAAAGTACACTATATAGTGTACTTTACTGTATTTTTACTAACAAAGTCTGAATAGACTTTTGCCTTTAGCAGAAGTCTATTCAGACTTTCAGTATCATGGAGAGCAGGACGCTTCTGAAAGTGTCCTGCTGCCATGGTAACTATCACCCGCTGTCATAACTGAGCAGCGGGCGATGGGGAGGGAGGGAAGGGGGCCTCCTCCCTCTGCGATCCCATCCTGTCGGGGCCTGCAAAGGCACAGCAGCCCACCGGTAGGAGAGGGAGGGAGCTCTCTCCCTGTTAACCTCTTCCATACCGCGGTCAGTACAGACCGCGGTATGGAAGAGTTAAACGGCTGGCATCTGAACAAGCACAGATGCCAGCCGTTTCTATCAGAGTGTCAGCAATGTGCTGACACTCTGATAGATCCACTAGACACCAGGGAATATTACAGAGGAGGCGGGCGGGGATCGCCCGCAACCACTCTCTGCACCCCCACAGCCACAATATTATTGGGGGCTGCAGGAGGATGAAATTCTAACACTTTGTGAGCATTTAGTCTCTGATCCCCGTGGTCAAAGACCGCGGGAATCAGAGATCTGACAAGCGCTGCAAACTGCAGGTCTGAATTGACCTGCGGTTTGCAGCGATCACCGATATGGGGGAGGGGTCAGCATGATCGCAGCAGGAACCATGTTTCTAGCCATGTTTTTTTTTTTTTTTTAGAAGCGATTTTATTCAGGACGTATGGGTACGTCCTGTGTCCTAGGGACTCGGACATTAGGGCGTACCCATACATCCTATGTCCTTAAGGAGTTATAGGAAGCTAAAGAAAACGATGAATATAGAGTCCTCTTCAATCCGTATCCTACAATAGCTACCTTTATGCTCTGCCCAAGGTGCACAAGAACAGAATGCCAATGCCTGGGAGACCAATCGTATCAGGGAACAACATCCTATGTGAAGGTATCAGCGCATATGTTGACACAATTATTAGACCCTTTGTCGAGACCCTTCTGTCATACCTCAAAGACACTCTGGATACCGTTAAAAAATTTAAGCATATACATGTAACCGATAATACTCTCATTGCAAGTTTAGATGTTGAGGCGCTTTATACTAGTATACATCACGATCTGGGAATCAATGCAGTCAAACACTATCTTTTCACTAAAGGCACGCAATTTTACCAACATAATAATTTTGATATTTCACTTTTACATTTCCTTCTTACTCATAATTTTTCACTTTTGATGGGCAATATTATTTACAGATAAATGGGACCGCGATGGGGACAATTTGTGCACCGAGTTTTGCTAATTTATTTTTAGGGTGGTGGGAAGATCAATATGTCTTCACTTATAGAAACAAGCACTACACGGATTCAATTTCTTTTTGGGGCGGTATAATGATGATATTTAAATTTTTGGGGAGGCACTATCACTAACTTTACACTGTTCACAAAAGAGTTAAACCATAACGACTTAGGCCTCACTTTTACTGCTTAAATCCAAGAAAAAATATAAATTTTCTGGACTTGAAAATCAGTCTTGAGGATGACGGGGGATCTCGACGGAGGTATCTAGGAAACTAACTTCCAGTAATAGTTTCCTACACTGGAATAGTTTTCACCAACAGCCATTAAAAATGGCATTCCAGTGGGCCAATATCTAAGGGCCAAACGTAACAGTACTAACGATCAGGCCTTTGAAATAGAAAGTAAAATCCTATTTAATAGATTTACAGCAAGAGGTTACCCCAAAAAAGCTCTGTATAGGGCCTATAACAGAGCGAAAAATGAGAATAGAGATCAATTACTACAAAATAGAAAAATGAAACGTGATACTGTGATAAGATGCATTGGCACTTTCGATAATTGGAACAGGCAGGTTTATAATATTCTGAAAAACACTGGCATATTCTGGAAGCGGACGATGATATTAAGCAAGTGATACCCCAAAATCCGAGTATCACATACAGACGTGGAAGAAATTTAAAGGAAATGGTTGTACACAGCCATTTCCAAAGATTACACGACCAACCGGCCACTTGGTTAAAAACACTGGGATCTTATCCATGTGGAAGCTTTTGCTTCTGCAAGTTCATGTCCCCTAAAAAGAATTTCTTAACCCCTATGATGATAAAATCTATCAGATAAGGCAATATATTAATTGTAAAAGCACCGGGGTTGTCTATGCAATTCAGTGTGGATGTAATAAATTTTATGTAGGAAAGACAACCCAAGAATTAAGGAGAAGAATCTCTAAACATCTTAGTACCCTAAATACCAATGAGGAGACACCATTGTCCAGACACATTATTAAATATCATGGAGGTCAAACCTCCAATTTAAAAATCTGGGAATACAAAAAATTAAAAAGGGCCCAAGATTAGGTAACATTGATTGTAAATTTCAACAAGCAGAGACCAAATGGATAAACCGTCTTAATACCCTCTCAAGAATAGGTATAAATAAAGGTTTCACTTTTGTTTCATTTCTATAAAAAATGCAGGCTCTTACTAGTATACGAGACACCTAATGATGAGATTTACTACTTATACTATGAGGAACAATATAAGGGGACCTCAATATTCTTATTCAATTCTTACCATTTATTTCCGGGAGGGTGAAGGCTCTAATGAAGGACTGAGAGGAACCATCAATATTGATGACCTATTAAATAAAATAAAATAAAAATTAATATGACAGTAATTTATACCTGAAAGTATTGAATATTTCGGAATCAGAGATAAGATAATAGGGAGACTGAATATTGATTAGAAAGTGATAATAATTCATAACTCTATACAATATGGAGTCATATGTATAAAAAATAGAATACCTGTTTTTGTTACTGCTAGGGTAAAAGAATTGTGATTAATATCATTATATATTACATTTTAATAAGTACTATATATCTCATAAATAAATCATTAGAACTTCATTTCAACATGATCCCATATAATTCATCATTGTATACACAAAATTCATATATTTAATAACTTATGCCATATGTGTAATGGTGAAGTAGTACATCAGTGGCGTATGTTTTTCCTAAAATATATTTTTATATATAAAAATACCCTTTGAAAACATCCTTTTAAAAAAAAAAAATTTAAAAAATAAAAAATAACTAAAAAATATATTTATGCAATCATGACATTTAAATATATTTAATTGTGTTATTGTCTCATAATTGCTGCTAAAGGTGACATCACCACACATGGCCTTAGTAATGTAATTCATTTCCATACATATATTTTAGTGTCTCCATAAATGTTTCCTCATAGTATCTCCCTAAGCTTTCCTGTTTAAGCTATTGTAACAATATATCCAGCAGCCTCCCAAGTTTTTCTAAGTCCAGACGCATGCGCATATGTGGGATTCGCCAGGATAGTGCGATCCACTTAGTTCGCAAGCGCTTGTAGTGGGATTTTTCAAAGTCCAGACGCATGCGCAGATATAGGATTCGCCAATGCATTGCAATCCTTCTAGCTGGCGACTTTTTCTAAGTTTGAGTGCCTGCGCCAGTCATCGGTTAGAGCCGACCACCTCATTGTGACCTCATCTATACACAATGGGGTGAGTATTACTGGAATTACACCCTATTGGCGCACAGGATGATTGATCATATTGAGATAAAGCAATTGGCTGAAACTTTGAATTCAGAGGGTTTAAAGGGACCCTCCTGCCCCCAACACACATACCTGCAGCTATATCCTCTTAAGACGCCCGTTGTGGCGAAACATGTCACGATGTAGGGACTGATGTGTGTGTGAAAGTATTTTAATATTCAGCCTAGTTTGAGAGGGACCCAACAAAGCTATCTGAGATAGTTGAGCACAGGAGGAGGGAATGAGCACATGGATCGTGTATAAGAGTGAGATATCCTCCACAGTATAAGCCTCGGAAGTTTGCGGCCGCAATATTTACCACGGGGGCTATATAGTTGAAATCTCTGTAATACTGCCACCTGTGTGATTTATCAGCAATCCAGTATAAATTCTATGAATCAAAGCACATGGTGGAATTGATGAATGGGTTTAAGACATTTCAAATGATAGTCACTATGAGTGACTTGATGCTTTAACTCATAGGTGTTATCCCTCCTGACTCGGCTTAATATTTTACAGTTTACGGTTCAATCATGGAAGTGCATTAAAAACGCTTATAAGTCTCTTGATAATAACATACTGACTCCTAAATTAAAAGAAGGTTTGTTCGTGGAATTCCCTAAAATACCTACATTTTATCTGCTGCCTAAAGTTCACAAGGACCTCAAGAATCCTCCCGGACGACCTATAGTGTCGGGGATAGGAGGTCTTTGTGAACAGGCAAGCTAGATATGTGGACTTTATCTCAGGGGCTGCGTGGAGACCTTGTTGTCCTATGTTAGGGACACATCAGATATTCTCAAGAAGTTTAATGGGGTCTTTCTGGAGGAGGATAAGTTATTTGTCACTTGCGTTGTGGAGGCCCTATATACGTCAATATGCCATGACCATGGGATCCGAGCGGCCTGATATTTCGGCCCGATATTTCTTGCAGTTGTCAAAATTTTGGATTTTGTGCTAAAGCACAATTATTTTGTATTTAATGGGTTGTCGAGATGGTGATGTCAAGAAATTATTACTCCAGAGGAGGCAAATGGATTGTGATACTAAAAACTGAGATCCCCTCGGGACAAATTAATTGTATTTTTTTCTTCTATTAAAATAATAAAATCTGACCTGTACTAATATAAAAAAAAAAAAGGGCAGTGTAGCAGCCATAAATAAGTTTCAGGCCTTTTTTTGTAATTTCCGCTATTTTAATGTTGGGGTATATTGTATTTATGTGGTCTTATGTTTTACCATAAGTTGTCTATGGGATTTAAATTTTTTGTTTGTTTGCTTATAGTATTCACACCTGTGGTGTTATTATACGTTTGAAGATGGAACAGTAAAGATTCTTTGGAAGAATCTCTAGTTTGGAGAAATTATCCTTTAAGTGGAATCAACAGCATGTTTGCACATAGGAGAAACCTTTTAAATAATCACAGTTTATATTGACACTTTAAAGACTTTTTATGAATGTTTACTTTTATGTAATTTATTTATGATGATGATTTCACTTGCACGTTTTGGTTTTTATAGCACTTTGCATTTGGCACTTTGGTAAATTTTTGACACTTAATATAATTTGTTGACATTATGAAATTTTGATTGAGATCTGTATCACTGATTATTATATACAACTTATTGCACATATAATCTAATTGGTTTTGCTACATGCTGAGACATCTATTACTGGCACAGGAGGAATTGGTCCCCAGTGTGGTTCCCCTTAAATAGACTTAGACGTTTTATTCTGGGCTGACGCATTCCATGCATGCACTGAATGTCCGCATCGTGGAGCGCTCCGTTTGTGTTTGATCCCATGGTGATGGGCGTTGTGGGGGCCCAGCACTGTGCGTTATCGCCATATGACGTGCGTCTGTTGCTGTGCGGGCCCGCCTGGTGCCGGTCACGTGGGAGCGGATGGCGCCATGCTATGATGCGGCCCATCTAATCATCCCGGACATGCGTCTACAATTAATCCCAGGAGTGTTTGTGGATATATATACCCCTATGTGTCACAGTGTACTTCAGCCTGCTGACGAAGCCAGTGGGTGGGCGAAACACGCGTCGAGGCAGTTTCAGTGCCGGTCCCCTAATCTTCAGCTCACGATGGTTAAATTACTCTTTGTATTATAGCATGTGACTATTATTACTGATGTATTGATGCCAACTGCAATAAATCAAACCTGGTCCACAGCTCATATTTGGGTTCTGTTAGAGTACATGCTTGGTACATGTGGAATGACTTGCTTGATGATTTTGCTATTTGGAAGCCAACTCTCTATATTTGGAATGACTCCTATTTAACAATGCTGTTACTCTGGGAGCCAACTATGTATAAAGCTGATTAACACATGCTATTTTTCACTTTATTTGGAAGCTTATCACTCTAAATAAAGCTGAATAATATATGTTACCCTTGGTACTACTTAAAAGTTTGGACCTAGTTACTCTGAGCTGTTGATTTACTGGGGTCCTGGCTGGTCTCTGTACGACAGGGGAGGGGTTTGGGACCCGAACGGGTGCACTACGAGTTGGAGGTCCAGCGAGAGACCTCCTCGTTGTCAAGCAATAAACATACAGAAACCAGGTACAGACACACAAGACTTTATTGCACAAACAAAAGCCAAGGAAGGAAGCACAGGCAAAACATGAGCTCTATGTATCGTCAGCACAGTGGGAGAAAACCCCACTGTGCCACTGTCTAGTAATACTCCAGAGGGTGTGACTAAGCAACTCCTGGTATTTACTAGGGCCCCAGATGGTAGGGTTAGGCTTTGCAGCAGGAAGTTGCCAGGGTCCACTCCAGAGCGTGAACTAGACAGTGACAACCGGAATGAACGGACAACAGGTACCAGAAGGTACCGACGGTACATAGGCAAACATAACATAGACAGGCAAATACAAACAAGCCAAATAATAAAACAAGAAGGAGTTCTAAGCAAGGAAACAGTAGTGGCAATGAGCAGAGAAGGACTTGCTCCACCAGTAGTATACTGCATGGCCTTGCCCATAGCACTCTGCAGCAAGGAAAGCTGCAACAAGGGCTTGCTGAACAGAGTATCCCCTAAAGCAGATACATAGTTCTCCATACAGAGGAACGAATACGAAAAAGGGGAAGACAGACACAAAACAAGACAGGCAAAACTAATCAGGGCAGAGGCAAAAAGACATAATAATAAACACAAGGTGACTCAAACATAACTGGCAGAACTAATAGCAGAAACACAGAAAAAGGACGACAATGAGGAAGTAGGCGAACCCACAGAACACAGACAGACACGGATCCCATGGGTCAGCAGCATGGGAGACAGAGTACGAACTAAGAGCAGGGCAGGACAAACACACACCAGGAGAGCTGACCCAGAACTGAGGGAATATGAGCCTTATATACAGGTTCTATGAGTGAAGCAGAGAGGCCACACCCATGGAGCAGACAAAGGATTAACTCCTAATAGGCACACAGGGGAGTTAACCCATACAGAACCACATACAACACACAGGAATGGAACTGCAGCGAGGAGCTGCAGTACGAGCATGGATAGAAGGTCACAGCCAGAGGTAGCGACTGTGACATGCACCTTTCCCAATTATGTGATTTCACCGATGTATGTGATTTTTTTGTAGCTTAATAAACTTTGGTATTTTTATAAGATATTTTGTATCTATTATTAGGAATTATTGGTGGGTTCTATGATTGGCAATACAATATAGTATATCTTCCATGTTCCTTATCATTTAGCTATAGCTAGAGTGTCAGTTCGTGCCACGTGTCCAGCTGGGACACCCAGTAGTTGTAAGGCACAGAGAGATCACTTCAGATGCCGCCACGGTCTTCTATATACTCCTTCACCATCTTCCAAATTTTTCCATCCTTGTGACACTAGGCCGCACATCAAGGTGAGGGTGCTGGCGGGGTGTCATGAAACTGTCCCAGGCCTTGGAGAGTGTTGTGCTGCCTCTGTTGGAACTGCTGTGTGTTCCTCTCATCTCCCTCCTGGGTGTTCCAAGAACTACGTACTCTGCCGCCAGCGTTGTCAGATGGAAATGTATGGAGCAATTTTTGAGAAGGACCTTCTGGTATTGCACTATTTTGCTCGTCCTCTCCACCACAGGAATGAGAGATCAGAAGTTCTCTTTGTAGTGGCGGTCGAACAACCAGTAATTGCTGTTGTGCAAAATTCATAGACTGCAAGGGTCACAGGAAAGGCAGCATAACATAAAGTCAGCCATGTGTGTCAGAGTCCCAACAGAATAGACTTTGCTGTCCTCATCCGGAGGATGACTCTCAATCTCCTTATCCTCTTCCTCCTCTCCTACCCATCTATGCTGAACAGATGGAATAAACCTTCTATGGTTACTACCCTGTGTAGCGGAGGCAACCGTCTCTTGCTCCTCCTCCTCATCATCATCCAATTTACACTGAGAAGACGAGCTGTTGCAGCTGGTATTCCACTACTGCCTTCTGCTGCTCACAAAGCATGGCCAACATGCGTAATGTGAAATTCCAGCACATGCTCACGTCTCACAACAGTCGGTTAGCTGGCAAATACAAGCGCAGCTGCAGCGTTGCCAGACCGTTGACAGCTGTAGATGACTTTCTGAAATGGACACACGCAAGGCACACCCTCACTAGTAGCTCAGGCAAATTGGGGTAGGTTTGGAGAAAGTTAAGAACAAGTGGGCTAGGCATGGTATGGCCAGATCCCGGACATTAAGGAGGGATCCACATGGCCATATCAGCATTTGTCCCATTTAAAGTTTGCCTTCTTCACTGGGTAGAGGTTGTCTTCTGCCCAGTGAATAAGATTATATTACTAGGATAGGTTTTGAGGGACAATTTCCCAAGATTTTGCTGTGGACCCTGGGCAGAGTTGTCATTCTGCCCAGTGAGGGCCGTGCTTGCCTGAGGGCTGGCCCTGTTATGTTCCAGTGTTTGAATTATTATTGTTATCATTTGCGTTTGAGTTTATGACTACGCTGTAAAATATGTTTTAGTTATTTGGTTATTTATGAGTTCTTAAACAGGCCATGCCATTAGTTTACCTCCACTCTCGTTGTGTTAGGTTTTTATTTATATAAGTTTGGGATATTTGTTGTGCATGGTACATATATGCTGTATGATTGACATGTGTGTGAGCTTGCCAAGCTACAAAGCTGCCAACAAGTTATGGCCATTATTAGACACAACCAACCTCGTCCCTTATACCGTGCCACAGCTCTGCTTGTCACCCAAGCAAATGAGTCTCAGCCAGGCTCGGACTGTCCCACCGGGTAGCCGGGAAACCCTCGGTGGGCCCCTGGGATTTATAGTTAATTGTGCAGCAGGCAGCTCCAGTGTCGCTGCCTGCCACTTCAAAAAGCACACACACTTAATGTTAGCAAGTAGCGAGATGACTGATGATCACCTCGACACTTCACTTGTCCCCCAGACCACCCCCTCCTCAGCTCTGCTCTGCTCTGCTCTGGCTCCTTTCTGGCTCCGCCCCTTTCCTCTAGCCACTTCTCCCATTAGCTGCTGCAGCTTCACAGTCCCGTCCAGACCCAGTGCCAGAGTCTGCTTCCCTGCTACCTATGCAGCCCAGCACAGACTGCACAGCCAGAAAGGGTTCCAGAAAGTGTGACCAGGCGGTCTTACATGACTGGATCTGCCTGTACATGTTCTGAAAATAATATGGTGAGATATTTTGTCTACATACCAGTCCTACACATAAAGCATTAGTGAGTGTTCAAGGAGAGAGAGCACATGGACAGATCCTGTCCTCCTCTTGCTTTGTGGCCCTCAGCTCTGATGCAAAGGGATCCTGAGCAGGGGACCACTCTATGGTGTTTATTTGGCTATAAGAGGGTCAGTTCTGTGTGTGACCTGATAAAGGGATCCAACTTGAGAAGTTTACAAGAATTTTACTGTGTAAAATTTTACTCCAACAGGGGCACAATGCTTGATAGTTACAGACAGCTTCAGGACCTGCTGGGAGTTGTAGTTTTCCTTTATACGACTTGCTGTAATTTTATGTTGCAATTATGATGCGGGCACAGGTCTTGCATTCTCACCCGCTGCCCGCACTCATCAATTTTCAATACCAAACCAGAAACTACTGTATACAAGCAAATAAGGGCGGGTTTGCACTTGCGCTCTGTCTTTCCGTTATAGGTTCCGTTTATAATAGGATGCCCAGACAGAATGAAAACGGAAACCATTAGAGGCATTCCGTTTAAATCTGTCAAAATTGAAGTCTATAGGCAGCATAACGGATCCGTCTGGAGGACAGAAAACAAAGTCCTGTTGACAGGATCCATTATGCTTGCCCATGGACTTCCACTATGATGGATCAAAACAGAATGCCTCTTAACTTCTTGCCTACCGCCTCACGCAGGATTGAACGGAAAAAATCTCATTACCCGTATGCTCAATATACGGAGAATCGCAGAGACTCCTAATGCTGGCCATACGTGTAATGATTGCAGAGACCTCAAATGCCAGGGCAGTAAAACCTCACATGTGACCCATTTTAGAAAGAAGACACCCCAAGGTATTCCGTGATGGGTATGGCGAGTTCATGCAACATTTTATTTTTGTCACAAGTTAGTGGAATATGAGACTGTAAAAAAAAAAAAAATCAATTTCCGCTAACTTGTGCCAAATATTTTTTTTCTGTGAACTCGCCATACCCCTCACGGATTACCTTGGGGTGTCTTCTTCCTCAATGGGGTCACTTGTGGGGTATTTATACTGCCCTGGCATTATAGGGTCCTAAAGTGTGAGAATCCAAATGCGTAAAAATGGCCTGTGAAATCCTAAAGGTACTCATTGGTTTTAGGGACCCTTTGCGCATCTTGGCTGCAAAGTATCACTCAGGAGAAGTAGGCAATGTGTTGGGGTGTATTTTACATATACTCATATGTGTGTGAGAAATATCACTGTAAATGACAACTTTTAATTTTTTTATTCAAAGTTGTCAATTTACAGAGATATTTCACACAAAGTATGGGTATATGTAAAAATACACCCCAAAACACATTTCCCTACTTCTCCTGAGTACGGCGATACCACATGAGTGACACTTTTTGCAGCCTGGGTGCAAAGAGGCCCAAATTCCAACGAGTACCTTTAGGTTTTATAAGGCTGCTCACAACTTAGCCCCACCCAAAATGCCAGAACAGTACAAACACTCCACAAATGACCCATTTTGGAAGAAGACACCCTAGGAGTCGCTGAGGGCATAGTGAGTCCATGAAAATTTAACTTTTTGTCAAAAGTTAGCAGAAAGGTAGACTTTATGAGAAAAACAATAAAAATCAATTTCCGCTAACTTGTGCCAAAAAACTTTTATGAACTCGCCATGCCCCTCACAGAATACCTTGGGGTGTCTTCTTTCCAAAATGGGGTCACATGTGGGGTATTTATACTGCCCTGGCAATTTAGGGGCCCTAAAGCGTGAGAAGAAAATTGCGTAAAATGCCCTCCTAAAAGGTACTCATTGGTTTTAGGGCCCTTTGCGCATCTTGGCTGCAAAAGTGTCACTCATGTGGTCGCCGTACTCAGGAGAAGTAGGGCATATGCTTTGGGGTGTATTTTACATATACCCATACTTGTGTGAGAAATATCTCTGTAAATTGACAACTTTGAATAAAAAATGTAAAAAGTTGTCGTTTACAGCAATATTTCACACGCAGCATGGGTATATGTAAAATACACCCCAAAACACATTGCCCTACTCTCCTGAGTACGGCGATACTACATAAGTGACACTTTTTGCAGCCTGGGTGCAAAGGGCCCTAAACCAATGAGTACCTTTAGGTTTTACATGGCGGCTCACAATTTAGCCCCGCCCAAAATGCCAGAACAGTAAACACACCCCACAAATGACCCTTTTCGGAAAGTAGACACCCCGAGGTATTCACTGAGGGGCATAGTGAGTCCGTCTGAGATTTCTTTTTTTTTGCCAGAAGTTAGCAGAAATTGAAACTTTTTTTTTTTTTTCTCAGAAAGTGTCATTTTCCGCTAAATTGTGAAAAAATGAAATGATACATGAACTCACCATGCCCCTCCGCGAATACTTTGGGGTGTCTTCTTTCTAAAATGGTGTGATTTGGGGGTATTTATACTTTCCTGACATTCTAGCACCTGAAGAAACATGACAGGTGCTCAGAAAGTCAGAGCTGCTTCAAAATGCCGAAATTCACTTTTTGCACCATAGTTTGTAAACGCTATAACTTTTACCCAAACCAATAAATTTACACTTATTGGACTTTTTTATCAAAGACATGTAGAACAATAAATTTAGAGAAAATTTATATAGAAATGTATTTTTTTTTAAAAATTTACAACAGAAAGTGAAAAATGTCATTTTTTTGTAAAAATTTCGGTCATTTTTGATTAATAGCAAAAAAGTTAAAATGTCAGCAGCAATGAAATACCACCAAATGAAAGCTCTATTAGTGAGAAGAAAAGGAGGTAAAATTCATTTGGGTGGTAAGTTGCATGACGGAGCAATAAACGGTGAAAGTAGTGTAGTGCAGAATTGTAAAAAGTGGCCTGGTCATTAAGGGTGTTTAAGCTTAGGGGGCTTAAGTGGTTAAAGGCTTCTGTTGTCCATTGCATTATAAACAGAACCTATAGCGGAATGCCAAAACGCAAGAGCAAACCCACACGTGAACCTGCGAACCCACCCTTAAAAGGTTTCTGTCACCACAATTATCCCTATTAAACAGGCTGACATTGCATTCCATGTGCAAATGTGAGCGGAATCTAACTCTGCTATTCTTTGTTTAATGTATGCCCCTGTTACTACCCAATTTTTAGGATATGCAAATTAGCCTCTAGGAGCAGTGAGGCGTTGCTCCTGCTCCTAGAGGCTCCGTTCTCCTTCTTCATTCTGCGCCTTGGCAGTAGAACAGGGTCAGGCCAGAATTCGTCTTCTCCTGCTGGTCCTGTGTGCTGGGGAAATCTCCTTCACTATGCCTGTCTGCGCCAAATACTAATGGCACAGTGCAGTCTCAAGATTTCCCCAGCAGACAGGACCAGCAGGAGAAGATGAACGCAGGCCTGACCACGTCAATCTACACTGAAAAGTACTGATCCAGGGAATAAAGCAAACAGGTCAGTTTTATCTCATAGGGAACACCGTGTATGATACAGATCCAAGATCCATGCACATGAACATCTGCACACAAACCATATGATATTCTACAACTATTGCAAAAAGCATATGTGATAAACTATTTTATTGCACAAATCCACTGAATAAATAACATTAAATATTAAACTCAAATATTAAATAAAATTAAATAATATTAAACTGCTCAAAGTAGTTACTGCACATAGTAATTGCACAGTACCATACAAATACTGTAACATTAAATAAAATGGTATTAAGGTCTCTTTCACACTTGCGTTGTTAGGATCCGGCGTGCACTTCCGTCGCCAGAAGTGCCCGACGGATCCGTAACTAACACAGTGACCTGAAGCATTTGAAGACTGATCAGTCTTCAAATGCTTTCAGTGTTACTATGGCAGCCAGGACGCTATTAAAGTCCTGGTTGCCATAGTAGTAGTGGGGAGCGGGAGCAGTATACTTCCATCCATGCGGCTCCGGGCGCTCTGAATGACGCCAGAACGCCCCATGCGCATGGATCACGTGATCCATGCGCATGGGGCGCCCTGACGTCACTCAGGAGCCCCCGGAGCCGCACGGATGGTAAGTATACTGCCCCGCCCTCACTACACTTTACCATGGCAG
Source organism: Bufotes viridis (assembly GCA_033119425.1). NCBI lineage: Eukaryota > Metazoa > Chordata > Amphibia > Anura > Bufonidae > Bufotes > Bufotes viridis. The sequence continues at coordinate 116,436,948 of CM065597.1, read as the reverse complement.
CCGGGACTTTAGCGTCCTGGCTGCCATGGTAACTCTTCAGAAAAGCTAAACGTCGGATCCGGCGATGCGCCGAAACGACGTTTAGCTTAATGCCGGATCCGGATTAATGCTCTTCAACGGGCATTTATTCCGGATCCGGCATTACGGCATGTCTTCCGATTTTGGACGGAGACAAATCCGCAGCATGCTGCGGTTTTGTCAACGCCCAAAAACGCTCACGCACTGAACGGAAGACATCTTGATGCATCCTGAACGGCATGCTCTCCATTCAGAATGCATTAGGGAAATCCTGATCAGTATCTTTCCGTCCTAGAGCCCCGAGGACGGAACTCTAGGACGGAAAGGAAAACGCATATGTGAAAGGGGCCTAAAGCAATAACTTAGAAACAGTTAAAGGGGTTCTGCACTTTGTTTAAACTGATGATCTATCCTCTGAACATGACTCCTATAGGGTCTTACTCAAGTGGTCAAGACACATGAGAAAGACCCTATAGGGGTGGTTACATGGTGGCCTATTCACTGTAGTACACATTTCCATTTGAAGATGCCGGCAAACATTTGCTTTACTTTGGATATTGTTTAGGATGAGGGAAAGGGTGGTTCATCAAGGATAAGGAATTTCCATGTGTGAGCGCTGTCCAAACTACTACTGACTGTAAATAACGGATAAATTATCAACTACAATAAGTTGCTTAATGACACGGCTTGTTGCTGCTTCCCCACTGCCGTGCTACACTGTTTCCAGCTACTGACTGATAGTTGACTGCTGCTGCAAGATGAGAATTCTGAGTTTGCAGTGGAGGAGGAGAAGGGGGGGTTGCAGCCACTAATATAGGTGGTGGCAGAAATCCTGATGGAAGTAGGGCCCGCAATCCTTGCTGTCGGTAGTAAAATGGATACGGACAAATGTCTTCTGGAATATCTGCCCCTGTCCTGATTAGCTATATTGTTAAGGATGCATGCATCAGAAGAATTCACAATGACACCATGTTCAGTCTATGGACTTCCTTTCTTTATAAATGAAAGCAGTGGTGTGCAAAGGTTACTTGTAATCTTCTGATTGGTCATGTCGTTATAAGGGAAACCTTTTTCCAAGTCTCATGTTTCTTCTTGGGGGTTGTCTAAGGATGAAGGCTCCACCTTGACTTCACATTCCTTTTCTTGATGGGAGGGGAGTGTTGCATAGTGACTATTCTTGAGTAAAGGATTTAACACAATATAACAATATAAAAATATAAAAGCAATAGGCATTTTACTATATCTATCACAGTCTCAGGGACAGAAGGGTAAAATAGTCATTTTAAGGGGTTAAAATGACTATTTTACCCTTCTGTCCCTGAGATCCTAACTCATCTGGCTTTATGCACCTTGCAACTCTTTTGTGCTGTACGTTAGACAGGCGATGGCTATTCCATCACCCCCTTGCCGCAGACTTTGTGATAAGGTGGTCAGATGCTGTCCCTAACAGCATTATACTTCACAGGGAGGGACTGCAATGGAGTGTGAGGTTTCTCATCTGCCACATAAAAATCTCTTTCTTCTTGATTCAGGAAGGTCGGTGTGCTATTGTCTACAGCTTTTTCCACCAATTTCTTTAGACAAGGCAACACATAGCAAATTATTAGGGCGAGAATAACCAGGACAATCAACAAGGCTATCCCTATCTGTGTCAACATTCTCTGCCACCCACTCATCCAGCTAAAATATTGATCCCATGGGTCCGTAATACCTGAATTCTTTTTCAATTCCACTAATAGGCCCTTCAGTTTTTTTAATGGCTAAGGTAACCTTTCCATTGGGACCAGTGTTATCAGGAATATATGTACAACAGGTTCCTGTTCCTCCTATCATTTTGCAGATGCCCTCTTCTCTGCTAGGACCATGCCTAAGGCTATTCGATTCTGGAACGCCATATAGGATGTAAGTCCCAATTGATCAACAACTCCCTGTAAGGCATCCCTAGTGTAGTTTACAGCTGCATTTCTGAAACTCTGGAGCAAAATAGTTCTGTACCTGAAGTTATGAAGTTATGAACCACTGACTGGGACAGGACAGCCATCATGGAAAACAAATAACAGGGCAAACAAAACTTAGTGTATACACGTAAGGACCCTCCTCCTTGTATGGCACCTCCCTCCATCCATACCTCTTATTTATGAGGAAATGTCTGGTTCTGAAGGGTCCATAGCTGTTCTATTTCTACTGCAGGCATGGCCGATGGGGCAGCCACCATCAAGGGAGTAATGCTGTTTTTGTGGCCACCTGATCTGACAATGTATTCTTCAGAGTTTTAGGGGTCTGCTGTTTGGTGTGTGCTGACACCCTCACCACTGCTGCTCTTTATATTTAATATCCATCCATAACTGTCATATAACCTTAGCATTCTATACAGGCTTACCTACAGAGCTCAAGAAACTGTAGCTCCGCCAAATGACTCCAAAGTAATGTGCTATACCAAACACGTACCTCGAGTCCATAGGGATGTTCATCTCTTTTCCCTTACCCAGATTACATGTTGCAGTGATTGCCTTCAGCTCCACATCTTGCATCAAGCAACTAGAAAGGAGTGTTTTTTTCCGAATACACAAGCAGCAATGTGTGAGCTCCTATTGGCAGAATAAAAATCTTCCACCTTATCTTTCCCCTTGAGGAAAAGGGAAGAGCTAAGTGGGGTTAAGCACATCACACATAAAGATAAGAACAGTGTCCAGAAGGAGACATGAACACTGCATGCAGAGATGCCTAGCAGCTAAAAGGTGTTTTGGCCAAGTGGGCTGGAGAAGTGCAGAAATATCATGAGGGGAGAAAAGGGGGGTTTGGCAGGATCTGCAAGATGGCCATTTTACTCACAGTATACTGTGTTTCGCCTCACTGGATTGTGTCTCCATCCTGCAACACATTAAGCTATAGCAAGGCACGGAAACCATTTTTAAGGTAAACCTTGAAACCAATTATAATCTTAATAAAGACAAAACACCATTAACCCTTAAGGACGAAGGGCATACATGTACGCCCTTCGTCCGGACTTTAAAGATGGCGCCCGCTCCCGCACGGAGCGGGCACATGAGCTGCCGGTAAACGCTTGATTCATCAAGCTGACACCCGCAGCTCATGTCCGCGACCGGCAGCGGTGCCGATCGCGACATTTAACCCTCAGATGCCGTGGTCAATCCTGACCACGGCATCTGATCACGCAAAACCGAAAGTTTCACTGGTTTGCCCGGCCCCTTGATGGCCACAAGGGGAGCCGGAGCATGCATTTAGTAGCCTAGGTTTCTGTGAATGAAACCTAGGTTACTACTTAGTATTCCTATGGAGCCTATGACTGTAATAGGCTCCATAGGAAATATGTGATTTTTCATATATTCCAATGCTATTGCATTGGAATATATGAGAATAGCAATCTGATGATTGTATCTTATAGTTCCCTATGGGAACTATAAGAAAGTGGTAAAAAAAAAAAAAAAAGTTAAAAATAAAAAAAATAAAAAATATAAAAATTCAAATCACCCCCTTTCCCCAAAATGAAAATAAAATAAATAAAAAATAAAAAATTACACATAATGGGTGTCGTAATGTGCGAAAACGCCCATACTATAATAATATTAAAAATATTCACCATAAGGTAAACATAAAACGAAAGAAAGCGTCCAAATGGCTAATTTGCCATTTTTGTACGCTTCATTTCCTAAAAAAATGAATAAAAAGTGATCAAAACATCATACGCACCCCATAATGGTATCAATTAAAATTTCAGATTGCCCCGCAAAAGAATGAGCCCCTTCACTGCTCCGCACGCATAATTACAAAAAGTTATAGGGGTCAAAACATGGCGACAAAAAATGAAATAAAAAATTCCCACTTTTAATTTTTTTTCACTATCAAAACGCAAGAAAAACTATACATATTAGGTATTGCCGGATTCGTACTGACCTGAAGAATAAAATTAACCAGTCAGTTTTATCGCAAATCGAACTTTGTAATTTAAAAACCCGTAAAACTGTGGTGAAATTGCTTTTTTTTGCAATTTTACCCCATTTGGAATTTTTTCCCGTTTCCCACTACATCACATACAAAAATAAATGGTAGCGTTAAAAGTACAACTTGTCCCGAAAAAACAAGCTGTCATATGGCTATGTGAGCGGAAATATAAAAATGTTATGGCTTTTGGAAGGCAGGGAGCGCAAAACAAAAGCGCAAAATCCCAAAACCCCGGTCCTTAAGGGGTTAATATCTTTGCATTCATGACTCTACTTAAGATACTCAATGGTATTTGGTGTTACTCTGCACTTAATACCTTTTTGGCATTTAGATTTACAAAATCACCCTGTTTTCCTTATTATGAAAATAAAAAGACTGTTCCTCTTTTAGTCAGTAACATCTCAACAGTTCATGAGAACAGACCTCCAGCGGTAGCAATACATTTAACATTGAACACGTAACTAGTGTTGAGCGAACAGTTCGAGCATAGTTAATTTTCGTAAAGTTCGGGTTCGTTGTTCGGAGATTTCTATGGCGCATTTTGAAAGCCTGCAAAGCTTTCCCAAGAGGCCGGTCACAGCCATGCCTACTATTGGCATGGCTGTGATTGGCCAAGTGCAGCATGTGACCCAGGCTCTATTTAAGCTGGAGTCACAGAGCACCGCACGTCACTCTGCTCTGATTAGTGTAGGGATAGGATGCGGCTGCTGCGTTAGGGCTAGATAGGCAGGGATTAACTCATCAAAAACACTTAATGAAGTGAAAGATCTACAGCTGCGAATCATTCAACTACTGCTAGTGAATTTCTCACTGTTTTTAGGCTGGGCAGACCGTTTTTCTGTCAGTTTTTCTGGGGTGATCGGGCGGCGGCTATTTTGTGCTGCCACAAAGTCCATTTGTGGTCGGATCGGCTATCCAAAAGGTGTACCTAACCTATCTAACCCTATCTACAACAAGCAGTAGAATTATGCCATAACTGCTGCGGTAGGGCAGCCTAAAGGGGGCCACCCTAATATGAAATTACTGTAAGATGGTGTGGGTGGGTGGGTGAAATCAGCTGAATCGAGCGTCAGCCTGGGCTCACAGGAGCCTGTAAATAGCCTAGCAATCAGCCAGCCTAGGCCCGCAGGTGCATGTAACTAGTCTTGTGATCCGCCTCCCTCCCACAAATGCAGCAAATATATTTGCTTAAACTTGTGGTCGGATCGGCTATCCGAAAGGTGTACCTAACCTATCTAACCCTATCTACAACAAGCAGTAGAATTATGCCATAACTGCTGCGGTAGGGCAGCCTAAAGGGGGCAAAAAGAGCAGACCTTAGTTTAGAGCAAAATATATACATACCATTACTACACCCACTTTAAACGTAAAAGACATTCCCGATGAAGGTGCGGAATATACCGTACATATCAGAGTGACTACCATCAACCTTACCTCTGTCATGTGCACCGGCACATCATTCTTGGAGGTGGCTAATGCTGATGCGAATGAAGGAGTGGCCGGTAACCAGAAACTATTTACTCCTATGTATACTAACAACGTACGAACATATTACGAGAAGGTCTGGATCCTGAGAGCTGCAGACTGAAACAAACAATGGTGAATTTGTTGGAAGGCCTAAATGAATACTAAGCATTCGCCAAGGGCCCTGACCGGGCACCAACTGTTCCTGGTTGCAAACTACTACACCTCTACTTATTCCCCAGGCCACACCTTATATATATATATATATATATATATATATAAAGGCCCAAAAAGTTAGAACATGGCGTATGTCTACTTACCCTATTAGTAGATTAAGCGGAATATGTGAACACGCCAGGCCTGGGGAACCATCAACACGGATACATGGCTATTAAAATTAACGAGCTAATGTCGCCTGTAGTGAGGACAGAGAACGTACACACCATACCTGCAGTGGTGACAGGAAATAAGCTAAAGGTCGTGATAACTATGACTGCTGTGCCTGTAGTCGTGATAGGACTTGTCGAGTCTGTAGCTGTGAGACATTGTGAATTGCACCTTATTACTGTACCTCCTACTGGAAGACTGACCGATGCCCGACACCAACACCCTCTGCCCGAGTGGCGAGCGAGGACATGGAAACTACTTGTAGTGGGGCCACGAGGCCGACCTCAAATGGTGAAGTCATATATGAAAACATTTAATCGTAGAAGCCATGCGTGAGAGACTAATGGCGGTGCCATGCGTGAGAGACACTAACGGCGGAGTCATGTGTGTAAAATATGAACGGAGAAGCCATGCGTGAGAGACTAATGGCGAGGTCAAATGTCAAACACTAACTGGAGAAACCATGCGTGAGAGACTCTAATGGCGGTGCCATGCGTGAGAGACTCTAATGGCGAAGTCATATGTCAAACACTTAATGGGATAAGCCATGCGCGAGAGACTAATAGCGGTGCCATGCGTGAGAGACTCTAATGGCGGAGTCATGTGAGTAAAACAAACTGAGGCCATGCGTGAGAGACTCTAATGGCGAAGTCATATGAAAACACTTAATGAGATAAGCCATGCGTGAGAGACTCTAATGGCGGACACTTAAATGGAGAAGCCATGCGTGAGAGACTGATGGCGGAGCCATATGTGTAACACTAAATCGAAGAATCCATGCGTGGGAGACACATGGCAGAGTCATATGTGCAATACCTAATTGGAGAAGCCATGCGTGAGAGACTCTAATGGCAGTGCCATGCGTGAGAGACTCTAATGGCAGTGCCATGCGTGAGAGACTAATGGCGGACACTTAATTGGAGAAGCCATGCGCGGGAGACTGATGTCGGAGTCATATGTGTAACACTAAATCGGAGAAGCCATGCATGAGAGACTCTAATGGCAGTGCCATGCGTGAGAGACTCTAATGGCAGTGCCATGCGTGAGAGACTAATGGCGGACACTTAATTGGAGAAGCCATGCGCGGGAGACTGATGGCGGAGTCATACGTGTAACACTAAATCGGAGAAGCCATGCGTGAGAGACTCTAATGGCGGACACTTAATTGGAGAAGCCATGCGTGAGAGACTCTAATGGCAGTGCCATGCGTGAGAGACTAATGGCGGACACTTAATTGGAGAAGCCATGCGCGGGAGACTGAAGGCGGAGTCATACGTGTAACAATAAATCGGAGAAGCCATGCGTGAGAGACTCTAATGGCAGTGCCATGCGTGAGAGACACTAATAGCGGAGACATATGTGTAACACTTAATTGGAGAAGCCATGCGTGAGAGACTAATGGTGGTGCCATGCGTGAGAGACTCTAATGGCGAGTCATACGTGTAACACTAAATCGGAGAAGCCATGCTTGAGAGACTCTAATGGCGGACACTTAATTGGAGAAGCCATGCGTGAGAGACTCTAATGGCAGTGCCATGCGTGAGAGACTAATGGCGGACACTTAATTGGAGAAGCCATGCGCGGGAGACTGATGACGGAGTCATATGTGTAACACTAAATCGGAGAAGCCATGCATGAGAGACTCTAATGGCAGTGCCATGCGTGAGAGACTCTAATGGCAGTGCCATGCGTGAGAGACTAATGGCGGACACTTAATTGGAGAAGCCATGCGTGGGAGACTGATGGCGGAGTCATACGTGTAACACTAAATCGGAGAAGCCATGCGTGAGAGACTAATGGCAGTGCCATGCGTGAGGGACTCTAAAGCGGAGTCATATGTGTAACACTTAATTGGAGAAGCCATGCGTGAGAGACTCTAATGGCAGTGCCATGCGTGAGAGACACTAATAGCGGAGTCATGCGTGTAACACTAAACCGGAGAAACCATGCGTGAGAGACTCTAATGGCAGTGCCATGCGTGAGAGACTCTAATGGCAGAGTCATACGTGTAACACTAAATCGGAGAAGCCATGCGTGAGAGACTCTAATGGCGGACACTTAATTGGAGAAGCCATGCGTGAGAGACTCTAATGGCAGTGCCATGCGTGAGAGACTAATGGCGGACACTTAATTGGAGAAGCCATGCGCGGAGACTGAAGGCGGAGTCATACGTGTAACAATAAATCGGAGAAGCCATGCGTGAGAGACTCTAATGGCAGTGCCATGCGTGAGAGACACTAATAGCGGAGACATATGTGTAACACTTAATTGGAGAAGCCATGCGTGAGAGACTAATGGTGGTGCCATGCGTGAGAGACTCTAATGGCGGAGTCATACGTGTAACACTAAATCGGAGAAGCCATGCTTGAGAGACTCTAATGGCGGACACTTAATTGGAGAAGCCATGCGTGAGAGACTCTAATGGCAGTGCCATGCGTGAGAGACTAATGGCGGACACTTAATTGGAGAAGCCATGCGCGGGAGACTGAAGGCGGAGTCATACGTGTAACACTAAATCGGAGAAGCCATGCGTGAGAGACTCTAATGGCAGTGCCATGCGTGAGAGACTCTAATGGCGGACACTTAATTGGAGAAGCCATGCGTGAGAGACTAATGGCAGTGCCATGCGTGAGGGACTCTAAAGCGGAGTCATATGTGTAACACTTATTTGGAGAAGCCATGCGTGAGAGACTCTAATGGCAGTGCCATGGGTGAGAGACACTTATAGCGGAGTCATACGTGTAACACTAAACCGGAGAAACCATGCGTGAGAGACTCTAATGGCAGTGCCATGCGTGAGAGACACTAATAGCGGAGACATATGTGTAACACTTAATTGGAGAAGCCATGCGAGAGAGACTAATGGTGGTGCCATGCGTGAGAGACTCTAATGGCGGAGTCATACGTGTAACACTAAATCGGAGAAGCCATGCTTGAGAGACTCTAATGGCGGACACTTAATTGGAGAAGCCATGCGTGAGAGACTCTAATGGCAGTGCCATGCGTGAGAGACTCTAATGGCGGAGTCATACGTGTAACACTAAATCGGAGAAGCCATGAGTGAGAGACTCTAATGGCAGTGCCATGCGTGAGAGACTCTAACGGCAGTGCCATGCGTGAGAGACTAATGGCGGACACTTAATTGGAGAAGCTATGCGTGAGAGACTCTAATGGCAGTGCCATGCGTGAGAGACTCTAAAGGCGGAGTCATACGTGTAACACTAAATCGGAGAAGCCATGAGTGAGAGACTGATGGCGGAGTCATATGTGTAACACTAAATTGTAGAAGCATTGCATGAGAGACTATAACGGCGGAGTCATGTGTGTAAAACATAAACGGAGAGGCCATGCGTGAGAGACTAATGGCGGTGTCATGCGTGAGAGACTCTAAGGGCGAAGTCATATGTCAAACACTAAATCAGCGAAGCCATGCGAGAGGGACTCTAATGGCGGATACTTAATCGGAGAAGCATTGCTTGAGAGACTATAATGGCGGAGTCATATGTGTAACACTTATTTGGAGAAGCCATGCGCAAGAGACTCAAATGGCGGAGTCATATGTGTAACTCTGAATCGCGAAGTCATGCGCGAGACTCTAATGGCGGAGTCATGTGCTTAAACTTGTGGTCGGATCGGCTATCCGAAAGGTGTACCTAACCTATCTAACCCTATCTACAACAAGCAGTAGAATTATGCCATAACTGCTGCGGTAGGGCAGCCTAAAGGGCGCAAAAAGAGCAGACCTTAGTTTAGAGCAAAATATATACATACCATTACTACACCCACTTTAAACGTAAAAGACATTCCCCGATGAAGGTGCGGAATATACCGTACATATCAGAGTGACTACCATCAACCTTACCTCTGTCATGTGCACCGGCACATCATTCTTGGAGGTGGCTAATGCTGATGCGATTGAAGGAGTGGCCGGTAACCAGAAACTATTTACTCCTATGTATACTAACAACGTACGAACATATTACGAGAAGGTCTGGATCCTGAGAGCTGCAGAGTGAAACAAACAATGGTGAATTTGTTGGAAGGCCAAAATGAATACTAAGCATTCGCCAAGGGCCCTGACCGGGCACCAACTGTTCCTGGTTGCAAACTACTACACCTCTACTTATTCCCCAGGCCACACCTTATATATATATATATATATATATATAACGAAGGAAGGAGACTGCGGCACCGCTGAGTAGTGAAACAAGGTGGATCCTTTATTCACCTAGTGCATGCGACGTTCGATCCTCTCAATGGGATCCGTATCAAGCAATGAATACATGTGATTCAACGTATAAATAGCCAGTCAAATAATTTGCATACATAATTCCAATTATGTATGCAAATTATTTGACTGGCTATTTATACGTTGAATCACATGTAATTCATTGCTTGATACGGATCCCATTGAGAGGATCGAAACGTCGCATGCACTAGGGTGAATAAAGGATCCACCTTGTTTCACTACTCAGCGGTGCCGCAGTCTCCTTCCTTCGTTTGTATGTAGCCCAGTCCAGGCCTTTTGACTGCGGGCACGCCATTCTACCTGGCTGAGTGCCGCCATTGGAGACATCTTCTCTGCATTATATATATATATATATATAAAGGCCCAAAAAGTTAGAACATGGCGTATGTCTACTTACCCTATTAGTAGATTAAGCGGAATATGTGAACACGCCAGGCCTGGGGAACTATCAACACGGATACATGGCTATTAAAATTAACGAGCTAATGTCGCCTGTAGTGAGGACAGAGAACGTACACACCATACCTGCAGTGGTGACAGGAAATAAGCTAAAGGTCGTGATAACTATGACTGCTGTGCCTGTAGTCGTGATAGGACTTGTCGAGTCTGTAGCTGTGAGACATTGTGAATTGCACCTTATTACTGTACCTCCTACTGGAAGACTGACCGATACCCAGGACATAGGCCCGACACCAACACCCTCCGCCCGAGTGGCGAGCGAGGACATGGAAACTACTTGTAGTGGGGCCACGAGGCCGACCTCAAATGGTGAAGTCATATATGAAAACATTTAATCGTAGAAGCCATGCGTGAGAGACTAATGGCGGTGCCATGCGTGAGAGACACTAACGGCGGAGTCATGTGTGTAAAATATGAACGGAGAAGCCATGCGTGAGAGACTAATGGCGAGGTCAAATGTCAAACACTAACTGGAGAAACCATGCGTGAGAGACTCTAATGGCGGTGCCATGCGTGAGAGACTCTAATGGCGAAGTCATATGTCAAACACTTAATGGGATAAGCCATGCGCGAGAGACTAATAGCGGTGCCATGCGTGAGAGACTCTAATGGCGGAGTCATGTGAGTAAAACAAACTGAGGCCATGCGTGAGAGACTCTAATGGCGAAGTCATATGAAAACACTTAATGAGATAAGCCATGCGTGAGAGACTCTAATGGCGGACACTTAAATGGAGAAGCCATGCGTGAGAGACTGATGGCGGAGCCATATGTGTAACACTAAATCGGAGAAGCCATGCGTGGAGACACATGGCAGAGTCATATGTGCAATACCTAATTGGAGAAGCCATGCGTGAGAGACTCTAATGGCAGTGCCATGCGTGAGAGACTCATGGCGGACACTTAATTGGAGAAGCCATGCGCGGGAGACTGATGTCGGAGTCATATGTGTAACACTAAATCGGAGAAGCCATGCATGAGAGACTCTAATGGCAGTGCCATGCGTGAGAGACTCTAATGGCAGTGCCATGCGTGAGAGACTAATGGCGGACACTTAATTGGAGAAGCCATGCGCGGAGACTGATGATGGAGTCATACGTGTAACACTAAATCGGAGAAGCCATGTGTGAGAGACTAATGGCAGTGCCATGCGTGAGGGACTCTAAAAGCGGAGTCATATGTGTAACACTTAATTGGAGAAGCCATGCGTGAGAGACTCTAATGGCAGTGCCATGCGTGAGAGACACTAATAGCGGAGTCATGCGTGTAACACTAAACCGGAGAAACCATGCGTGAGAGACTCTAATGGCAGTGCCATGCGTGAGAGACTCTAATGGCGGAGTCATACGTGTAACACTAAATCGGAGAAGCCATGCGTGAGAGACTCTAATGGCGGACACTTAATTGAAGAAGCCATGCGTGAGAGACTCTAATGGCAGTGCCATGCGTGAGAGACTAATGGCGGACACTTAATTGGAGAAGCCATGCGCGGGAGACTGAAGGCGGAGTCATACGTGTAACACTAAATCGGAGAAGCCATGCGTGAGAGACTCTAATGGCAGTGCCATGCGTGAGAGACACTAATAGCGGAGACATATGTGTAACACTTAATTGGAGAAGCCATGCGTGAGAGACTAATGGTGGTGCCATGCGTGAGAGACTCTAATGGCGGAGTCATACGTGTAACACTAAATCGGAGAAGCCATGCTTGAGAGACTCTAATGGCGGACACTTAATTGGAGAAGCCATGCGTGAGAGACTCTAATGGCAGTGCCATGCGTGAGAGACTAATGGCGGACACTTAATTGGAGAAGCCATGCGCGGGAGACTGAAGGCGGAGTCATACGTGTAACACTAAATCGGAGAAGCCATGCGTGAGAGACTCTAATGGCAGTGCCATGCGTGAGAGACTCTAATGGCGGACACTTAATTGGAGAAGCCATGCGTGAGAGACTAATGGCAGTGCCATGCGTTAGGGACTCTAAAGCGGAGTCATATGTGTAACACTTATTTGGAGAAGCCATGCGTGAGAGACTCTAATGGCAGTGCCATGCGTGAGAGACACTAATAGCGGAGTCATACGTGTAACACTAAACCGGAGAAACCATGCGTGAGAGACTCTAATGGCAGTGCCATGCGTGAGAGACACTAATAGCGGAGACATATGTGTAACACTTAATTGGAGAAGCCATGCGAGAGAGACTAATGGTGGTGCCATGCGTGAGAGACTCTAATGGCGGAGTCATACGTGTAACACTAAATCGGAGAAGCCATGCTTGAGAGACTCTAATGGCGGACACTTAATTGGAGAAGCCATGCGTGAGAGACTCTAATGGCAGTGCCATGCGTGAGAGACTCTAATGGCGGAGTCATACGTGTAATACTAAATCGGAGAAGCCATGAGTGATAGACTCTAATGGCAGTGCCATGCGTGAGAGACTCTAACGGCAGTGCCATGCGTGAGAGACTAATGGCGGACACTTAATTGGAGAAGCTATGCGTGAGAGACTCTAATGGCAGTGCCATGCGTGAGAGACTCTAAAGGCGGAGTCATACGTGTAACACTAAATCGGAGAAGCCATGAGTGAGAGACTGATGGCGGAGTCATATGTGTAACACTAAATTGTAGAAGCATTGCATGAGAGACTATAACGGGCGGAGTCATGTGTGTAAAACATAAAACGGAGAGGCCATGCGTGAGAGACTAATGGCGGTGTCATGCGTGAGAGACTCTAAGGGCGAAGTCATATGTCAAACACTAAATCAGCGAAGCCATGCGAGAGGGACTCTAATGGCGGACACTTAATCGGAGAAGCATTGCTTGAGAGACTATAATGGCGGAGTCATATGTGTAACACTTATTTGGAGAAGCCATGCGCAAGAGACTCAAATGGCGGAGTCATATGTGTAACTCTGAATCGCAAAGTCATGCGCGAGACTCTAATGGCGGAGTCATGTGAGTAAAACAAACGGAGAAGTCGTGCGTGGGAGACTAATGGCGGAGCCATACATGCGAGACTAATGGCTGATTTATTATTATTATTTTTTATAAAGCACTTTAGCGGCACCAGTATGACTTGGGAACTCGCGTAACCATGAACCCCTCTGACAGGGAACCTAAGACGCTAAAACCCTACGACCATATGGTACCCCTAACGAACAACGTGAAGGACGGTCAAAGAGCCACCCGGAGCCATGAGGCCGAAGCGATCATCAGGCCCCCAAAGCCATGAGACCCCTCTAAGCCAAGACTGAACTGAATGACTATACAGTGACGATAAGAAATTAAATGTGAGCCAGACCCGATGGGATATGCATAGACTTTAGTGAAGCGAACCACGTGCATAAATAAACATAACCATCCGTGAATTTGAACAGACGGGAGACAACGAAGCCAGAGGCCTAACAATTCGCTAAGAGAGGACCCTTATCTTGACAAATAAAGGATTTGTAAAACATAGTATGAAACGTACTCCAATTGGGCCACTGACCGCTGAAAAGCTATTTGGTTAACTGGGGCAAAGGACCAATCTGAGTGAATATGAACCAAAAGTAAAGCGGACCGGTCTAAGTAACCGCAAACCAGGACTGAAACACCAAAAATAATAAAAAAAAAATTATTTTTTTTTTTTTATTTATTTATTTTTTTACATTTTTTCTCAAAAATTATTATTATTTTTTTTTTAAATAAACAGAAAAAGTAGAATTAGGCCTTCGGATTGTAACAACCAACGAGAAAACAAGCAAGCCTGAAAGAATGCAGCTATTATGTTTATCGGAGAGCAGTGTCAGAGTGGTGTGCAGACTGTCCTAGTGAAAATACTGGCTTAACCATGATGTCAAAAATAAATAAAAGGAAAATGTAGCTATAGGCAGAAGCATTGTATAACACATGGTGTAAGAACAGGTGGGTGACTGCAGCTCTGGATGTGAGTAGTGCCCAACACATGGTATGGGCACAGCTCTGAGTTTTAGCATGATATAAAGCAGCCGTATGAATGCAATCTAAAGCGAGTAGAGTATTAACGTGATACAACAGAAGCATGAACGCAGCTCTGGTAGTGAATGGAGTAGAGGACAAAATGTCAATGCAGACACACAGACATAGCCTTTGCAGGTAACGAACCTAGCCATGATCATTAGTGCCCAACCCCTTCGCCCCAGAGCGCTACAAGTCACAGACCGTGTAACCAAGTCCGATCCCACGGTGAATGACAGTACTCGCCTGGCACCTTCTGCAATTGCCCAGGTGCGAATGAACCTCCACGTAATGCTGCAGGAATATTTTTTATTTTTTTTTTTAATGATGGTCACCACAACACCCCTCGTGTTACAGAGCATCAGCACTCAAATACAGGCGCCTTTAACAACCTGCTAGTGGCCCCACGTATGGGCTACTGATACACATTCACCAACACCTTGCGTGTCTGGCGCAACTGCGGACGTGCGCCCCACATGTACAACAGTGACAGAAACATTAACTTTTTTTTTTTTTATGACCCTTGATACACGACCCTTCCAGAGAGATAACTACGTAATACCATCGCTTAAACGCAGCGTGTGTAGCTTGGAGACACGTGTCCCGTATGATACAGATATCAGAAAACACGCGACCATACCTACTCTAGGCGCATGCAACACCAATAACTATATGCAATAGCCCCCAACAATCCCCTAAACAGCTGGACAAAATACTAACAACAGTCACTTGACCATTAGCGCCCAACTTTGCTTCGTCCCAGAGTATTACGAATCACATACCGCAGTGTGGGTCTCATGCCAACAAGTGTGATTCTACAGTGAATGCCAGCGCCGCCTGGCACTTTGTCGCTGCCCAGGCGTGAATGAGCCTGCACACGATGCAGCTGCGCTACATGTCGCGGACCACAGCGTGGGTCCCGTGCAAACCATTCCGATCCTACCATGAATACCAGTACCTTCCTGAGAGATTCTGCCATCGTCCAGCCGTAAGGAGCCTCCACACCATGCTGCAGTATCCTGGAGCTGACCCAGAGGTAGTGAAATCAGCTGAATCGGCGTCAGCCTGGGCTCACAGGAGCCTGTAAATAGCCTAGCAATCAGCCAGCCTAGGCCCGCAGGTGCATGTAACTAGTCTTGTGATCCGCCTCCCTCCCACAAATGCAGCAAATATATTTGCTTAAACTAATCGCTCAATAGTAGTTTGTTTTTTTTTGCTATATCCTACATCAGGGGCTTGGCTGTACTTATTTTGTCACCCCTAGTAACTCAGGAGAGATTTTTCTATATATTATTAAGTGGTTAAACTGAAATTCACTTAAATAGCAATCCCCTGAATCTGGTGTTCCAGCTAGGCTAGCCAGCCAAGAGTAAAACTGTCAGCCAAAATAGAAAAAATTTCTGGGGTTGAAATTTAATTTCTAAAAAGCAATCCCTGAATCTGGTGTTCCATCTGTGGCTAGCCAAGTGTAAAACTGTCAGACAAAATATATATATATATTTTTCTGGGGTTGAAATTTAATTGCCAAAAAGCAATCCCCTGAATCTGGTGTTCCAGCTGTGGCTAGCCAAGTGTAAAACTGTCAGCCAAAATATATATTTCTTTTATGGGGTTGAAATTTAATTGCCAAAAGCAATCCCCTGAATCTGGCATTCCAGCTAGGCTAGCCAGCCAAGTGTAAAACTGTCAGCCAAAATAGAAAATATTTCTGGGGTTGAAATTTAATTTCCAAAAAGCAATCCCCTGAATCTGGTGTTCCAGCTGTGGCTAGCCAAGTCTAAAACTGTCAGCCAAAATATATATTTTTTTCTGGGGTTGAAATTTAATTGCCAAAAAGCAATCTCCTGAATCTGGTGTTCCAACTGTGGGTAGCCAAGTGTAAAACTGTCAGCCAAAATATATATTTTTTTCTGGGGTTGAAATTTAATTGCCAAAAAGCAATCCCCTGAATCTGGTGTTCCAGCTGTGGCTAGCCAAGTGTAAAACTGTCTTCCAAAATATATATATTTTTCTGGGGTTGAAATTGAATTGCCAAAAAGCAATCCCCTGAATCTGGTGTTCCAGCTGTGGCTAGCCAAGTGTAAAACTGTCAGCCAAAATATATATATTTTTTCTGGGGTTGAAATTTAATTGCCAAAAAGCAATCCCCTGAATCTGGTGTTCCAGCTGTGGCTAGCCAAGTGTAATACTGTCTGCTGTCTGACAAAGAATATATTTTTTTCTGGGGTGAAATTTAATTGCACAAATAGCAATTCCCAGAATCTGGTGTTCCAGCGGTGACTGGATAATTTCCCTAGTGTCCGTCAAAGGATAGATTTTGTTCTGTGGTGAAATACAGTTCCAAAAATAAAAATACAGTAAATCTGGTGTTCCAGTTGTTGCAGGCCTAGTTTAAATCTGTCCATAAAAGGGTATATTTCTTTCTGTGTTGAAATTGAATTACTAAAATAGCAATTCCATAAATCTAGTGTTCCAGTTGTTGCAGGCCTTGTTTAAATCTGTCCGTAAAAGGGTATATTTCTTTCTGTGCTGAAATTTAATAGCTGAAATAGCAATTCCATAAATCTAGTGTTCCAGTTGTTGCAGGTCTAGTTTAAATCAGTCCGTAAAAGGGTATATTTCTGTCTGTGGTGAAATATAATTGCTTAAATAGCAATTCCATAAATCTAGTGTTCCAGCAGTTGCAGGCCTATTTGAAATCTGTCCGTAAAAGGATACCTTTTCATCCAGGGCCTAAATACTAGGCCTACAATTGATATTCCCCAAAATCAGTGGTTACTGCTGTGCCTGGATTAGTGTAATACGGTACATAAATAACTAGGCAGTTAGTGTTAGGTGCCTTTAAAAAAGGCCTGAGTTTGACATCTTCACATTGGGCCAAATATAATTTTTCTTATTGTGGTGCTTGGTGAACCGCAACAATGAGTAACACATCTAGTAAGGGACGCGGACGCGGTCGTGGTGGTGTCTGTGGACCCTCTGGTGCTGGGAGAAGACATGGCCGTTCTGCTACAGCCACAAAAAGTAGTGAACCAACTACCTCAGGTCCCAGTACCTGCCAGAATTTACAGCGATATTTATTGGGCCCAATGCCGTTTTAAGGATGATAAGGCCTGAGCAGGTACAGGCATAAGTCGATTGGGTGCATCCAGCACGTTCACAACATAATCTCCCACCCAGTCTTCTGCAGAAAGCGCCCGAAAACCAAGCCCATCAGTCTGTCACATCACCCCCATGCATATCAGGGAAACTGTCTGAGCCCACCACTCATGTTTCCTGATGATGAGGACATAGGAATACCACCTCATCAGAGTCAGCAAGTCTCTGATGATGACAAAACACAGGTGCCAACTGCAGCATCTTACTGCAGTGTGCAGACTGAACAGGAGGAGGTCAGGGAGGAAGAATGGGTGGAAGACGATGCAGAGGACGATGAGGTCATAGACCCCACATGGAATGAAGTTCGTGCCGCTGACTTTCATAGTTCAGAGGAAGAGGCAGTGGTGAGACCGAGCCAACAGCAAAGCAAAAGAGGGAGCAGGGGGCAAAAGCAGAACAGCCGCCGCCAAGAGAGTTTGCCTGCTACTAACCAGCACCACCAGGGACCCAGCACCCCAAAGGCAGCTTCAAGGAGTTCTCTGGCATGGCACTTCTTCAAACAATGTGCTGACGACAAGACCATAGTGGTTTGCAAGCTGTGCCATCAGAGCCTGAAAGCGAAGCATTAACGTTCTGAACCTTAGCACAACCTGCATGACCAGGCATCTACATGCAAAGCATGAACTGCAGTGGAGAATACACCTTATAAACAAGGAACTCACACAGGCTCCCCCTGCTCCCTCTTCTGCTGCTGCCTTGGCCTCTTCCTCCGCCTCGGGAGGAATGTTGCCACCTGCCGCCCACCAAACAGAGGATGTGCCACCACCACCTGCGTCACCAAGCATCTCCACCATGTCACACGGCAGCGTTCAGCTCTCCATCTCACAAACCTTGGAGAGAAAGCGTAAATTCCCACCTAGCCGCCCTCGAGCCCTGTGCCTGAATGCCAGCATTTCTAAACTACTGGCCTTTGAAATGCTGTCATTCAGGCTGGTGGACACAGAACAGCTTCAAACAGCTGATGGCCATGGCTGTCCCACAGTATGTTGTTCCCAGCCACCACTACATCTCCAAGACAGCCGTGCCTTCCCTGCACAACCAAGTATCCGATAAAATCAAGAGTTCCTTGGCGCACGTCCTTCCGCCGCCAAGGATCGCAGGTCATCATTCTTTGCCTCCTGTAGCCTCCTCCTCCTACTCGGCTTCCTCCTCCTCTGCTTCCAACAGCTCATCCAGTCAGCCACACACCTTCATCACCAACTTCAGCACAGCCCAGGGAAAACGTCAGCAGGCCGTTCTGAAACTCATATGTTTGGGGGACAGGCCCCACACCGCGCAGGAGTTGTGGCGGGGTATTGAACAACAGACCAACGAGTGGTTTCTGCCGGTGGGCCTCAAGCCCGGCCTGGTGGTGTGCGATAATGGGCGAAATCTCGTCGCAGCTCTTGGACTAGCCGGTTTGACACACATCCCTTGCCTGGCGCATGTGCTGAATTTGGTGGTGCAGAAGTTCATTCACAACTACCCCGACATGTCAGAGCTGCTGCATAAAGTGAGGGCCGTCTGTGCGCGCTTCCGGCGTTCACATCCTGCCGCTGCTCGCCTGTCTGCGCTACAGCAGAACTTCGGCTTTCCCGCTCACCGCCTCATATGCGACGTGCCCACCAGGTGGAACTCCACCTTGCACATGCTGGAGAGACTGTGCGAGCAGCAGCAGGCCATAGTGGAGTTTCAGCTGCAGCAAGCACGCGTCAGTCGCTCAGCGGAACAGCACCACTTCACCACCAATGATTGGGCCTCCATGCGAGACCTCTGTGCCCTGTTGCGCTGTTTCGAGTACTCCACCAACATGGCCAGTGGCGATGACACCGTTATCAGCGTTACAATACCACTTCTATGTCTCCTTAAGAAAACACTTAGGGCCATGATGTAAGAGGAGGTGGCCCAGAAGGTGGAGGATGAGGGGTCATTTTTAGCACTTTCAGGCCAGTCTGTTAGAAGTGGCTCAGAGGGAGGATTGCAACAGCAGAGGCTAGGTACAAATGTGGCCAGCCAGGGCCCACTACTGGAGGACAAGGAGGATGAGGAGGAGGTGGAGGAGGATGAGGATGAAGCAGGTTCACAGCGGGGTGGCACTCGACACAGCTCAGGCCCATCACTGGTGCGTGGCTGGGGGATACTGAGGATGATGACGATCGCCTCCCACAGAGGACAGCTTGTCCTTACCTCTGGGGAGCCTGGCACACATGAGCGACTACATGCTGCAGTGCCTGCGCAACAACAGCAGAGTTGCCCACATTTTTACGTGTGCGGACTACGGGGTTGCCACCCTGCTGGATCCCCGGTACAAAGACAATGTGCCCACCTTACTTCCTGCACTGGAGCGTGATAGGAAGATGCGCGAGTGCGTCACTCCTGAGAGCATTCCCAAATGTCACAGGGGAACAGGTGGAAGCCCGAGGCAGAGGAGGAGCAAGAGGTTGCCAACGCAGCTGTGTCACGGCCAGCTCCTCTGAGGGTAAGGTTATCATGGCAGAAATGTGGAAAAGTTTTGTCTCCACGCCACAGCTAACTGCACCACCACCTGATACGGAACGTGTTAGCAGGAGGCAGCATTTCACTAACATGGTTGAACAGTACGTCTGCACACCCCTAGACGTACTGACTGATGTTTCGGCCCCATTCAACTTCTGGGTCTCCAAATTGTCCACGTGGCCAGAGTTAGCATTTTATGCCTTGGAGGTGCTGGCCTGCCCAGCAGCCAGCATTTTGTCTGAACGTGTATTCAGCACGGCAGGGAGCGTCATTACTGACATATGCAGCCGCCTGTCCACAGCCAACGTGGACAAGCCAAGCTGATGTTCATAAAAATGAACCAGACATGGATCTCACAGGACCTGTCCCTCCCTTGTGCAGAATAGACATTTATAACTGCCTCCCCTCAACCATGTATTCTTGTACTCCGGGGCACTTCTTTATTGAATCCTCATTTTTTAACTTTACCATGATCTTGCGGTGCAACCCAATGTTGAATGAACCTCTCCTCAATATGGGCGCCGGGGCCTAAATAACTGAAAGTAACCTTTTACAATGGTGGGTGACATGAAGCCTAAACCTCTGCCATGCGACCTCTCTCCTCTGTCTGGGTGCCGTGGGCTAAATATCTATTAGTGGCCTTCTCCAGTGGTGGGTGATATGGCACCTTACTCCTTGCTGTGGGACCTCTCTCCTCTGTCTGGGTGCTGGAGCCTAAATAACTCAAAGTGGCCTTCTTCAGTGGTGGGTGATATGAAGCTTGATTCTGTGCTATGGGACCTCTCTCCTCTGTCTGGGTGCTGGAGCCTAAATAACTCAAAGTGGCCTTCTTCAGTGGTGGGTGATATGAAGCTTGATTCTGTGCTATGGGACCTCTCTCCTTTGTCTGGGTGCTGGGGCCTAAATAACTGAAAGTGGCCTTCTCCAGTGGTGGGTGATATGATGCCTGATTCTCTGCTGTGGGACCTCTCTCCTCTGTCTGGGTGATGGGGCCTAAATAACTGAAAGTGGCCTTATCCAGTGGTGGGTGATATGATGCCTGATTCTCTGCTGTGGGACCTCTCTCCTCTCTCTGGGTGCTGGGGCCTAAATAACTCAAAGTGGCCTTCTCCAGTGGTATGTAATATGACGCCTTATTCCTTGCTGTGGGACCTCTCTCCTCTGTCTGGCTGCTGGGCCTAAATAAGTGAAAGTGGCCTTCTCCAGTGGTGGGTGATATGATGTCTGATTCTCTGCTGTGGGACCTCTCTCCTCTGTCTGGGTGCTGGGGCCTAAATAACTGAAAGTGGCCTTCTCCAGTGGTATGTAATATGATGCCTTATTCCTTGCTGTGGGACCTCTCTCCTCTGTCTGGGTGCTGGGGCCTAAATAACTGAAAGTGGCCTACTCCAGTGGTGGGTGACATGTTGCCTGATTCTCTGCTGTGGGACCTCTCTCTTCTGTCTGGGTGCTGGGGCCTAAATAACTGAAAGTGGCCTTCTCCAGTGGTAGGTGATATGAAGCTTGATTCTGTGCTATGGGACCTCTCTCCTTTGTCTGGGTTCTGGGGCCTAAATAACTGAAAGTGGTCTTTTCCAGTGGTGGATGATATGACGCCTGATTCTCTGCTGTGGGACCTCTCTCCTCTGTCTGGGTGCTGGGGCCTAAATAACAGAAAGTGGCCTTCTCCAGTGGTGGGTGACATGATGCCTTATTCTCTGCTATGGGACCTCTCTCCTCTGTCTGGGTGCTGGGGCCGAAATAACAGAAAGTGACCTTCTCTATTGGTGGGTGACTTGAAGCCCGATTCTCTGCTATGGGAACTCTCTCCTCTGTCTGGGTGCTGGGGCCTGAATAAGTAACAGTGGCCTTCTTTAGTGGTGGGTGACATGACGCCTGATTCTCTGCTGTGGGACCTCTCTCCTCTGTCTGGGTGCTGGGGCCGAAATAACAGAAAGTGACCTTCTTCATTGGTGGGTGACTTGATGCCTGATTCTCTGCTATGGGACCTCTCTCCAATTGATATTGCTTAATTTTTATCTATTTTATTTTATTTTAATTCATTTTCCTATCCACATTTGTTTGCAGGGCATTTACCGACATTTTGCTGCCTTTTGCAGCCCTCTAGCCTTTCCTGGACTATTTTACAGCCTTTTTAGTGCCCAAAGTTCTGGTCCCCATTGACTTCAATAGGGTTCGGGATGAAGTTCGGGTCGAGTTCGGATCTCGAACCCAAACATTTTCGGGAAGTTCGGCCGAACTTCTCGAACCCGAACATCCAGGTGTTCGCTCAACTCTACACATAACTACAAACATTGAAACAAACAGATCTGACAGATCACACAACAAGTATGGCAGTCTGATTGGGCTGCATCTGTGGGAGGGGCGGAGGCTCTACTTAAACCAGGCACAGCCCCACCTAGGGGCGGGTGTTTTCTCAGTTGCATAGGGGATGCTGGTGTGTCAGCAGGGTGCACTTCTTTCATTACAGTATGGAGCTGGAATGGAGCTGGAATGGAGCTTTTCTTCTGCTCGTGGCTACCGTAGGGACGCGTGCGCCATGTATGTAAGTTAATTGAGCCGTGTCCGTCTTTCCGGCCGGCTGGAATCTGACTTTTCTTGCGAGCGGAAGGCATCGCCTCAAAATCGTCCACCTCAGATTTGTTTTGTCGGAGTTAAACAATTCCTTTCACTTTGTTTGTTAGGTAATCTGATTTAGTTCCCCTTCTATCTCACATGTTTTACGTTCACGTTGTTTTGCTTTGAAAAGTTGCTTCAGCCTGTGTGCGGTAAGGAAGGTTTACCTGGGCTGCATGTGACGTTATGTTGGAGATTGGATGCAGCTGTTGCTTGTTACGGCTTTTGCTATAGCAATTACTTCCCATGTGACCCGCCCCTCCCCGCAATCAGGGCTACGTTTACGCTTCAACTCTTTACGCCAGGTTTGCCCTGTCAGTTGAGACGCTGCCTTCTCATGTCTGCTCTTTCATCATGCTCATTTTCTGAGCGGTGCTCTTGTCCGCTCTCGCATCACGTTTACGCTCCACGCTTGGTCACAACAGCGGGTAAATCTGTCTTATTCTCTGTGCATTTATTTATTTTTCTGTCATCCTGTTTTTGCATTCATACCTCTTTTGCTTTTATATGTTTGCTTGCACCACACTCAGACCGGTGTCACACATCCACTGTTGCTTAGGCCCATTGCAAGAGCGTTCATGTCACCGTTACAGTTTGTTTATGCCTCGTTCACTGCAGGCTGCGGTCATACCAAATTTTACGCTTGGCCTATTGCCAGAGTTGGGGTTCACACTACCGCTGTGACTCCGGGTTTTTACTTTCACGTTTACGTCTCAATGTTCCCGCCCATCCATGGCCGCATCTTACGTCGGCTGTTACAGCAAGTTAATACTCCTTTCACGCTCTAGCTGAGTTCACACATTTGCTGTTACATCTAGTACTACACTCCATTCCCCGCTAGAACTGCGTCCATGCATTCGCTGTCGCGGCGCTATCTTATTCCGCTCACATTCAGGTCTGCATTTTGGTTATACCATGTTTTTAGGTTTTACTCATTCCAGGTCCACAGTCACCCATCTGCTGGCACACCATGCTCCCATTCAAGCCACATTCTCCTGTTGGTTTCTACGTCACGGTTGTTTTACTCGATAGTCTCACTGAGGCAGTTGGTGGCTCGGTGCCACTCTCCTGTCAAACATGACAGGCATCAATGGTCATTTCCTTTACATCTGGTTTTTCTGCGCGTATACATCAAGTGGGTCTTTTCTCTAGTTGCAAGCAAAAAAAAAAAAATAATCTTTTGTCTGCTCTGCTTTACTTCTGGTTTGTATTCACTAAGATTGCTCCCACTGCCCCAGTTCAATAAACAGCCTCTCAGCTGAGGCCAGTGGGTCATTAGGGTTTGAGCTTCCTACTCACTACTGTTTCTTTCAAGTTTTTCAGTTGTTTGTCGCGACAAGGGACTTGACTTTGCAAATCGCATGCCTCAGGTTTTGGTTGTTCTCTCTTCTCCGGTTCATATTCCACGTTTGCATTTTTAAGTTTTATGGCTGGTTTCGGTTTTTATGCTTATGTCCGTTGTGCGGATTACTAATGTCCATACCTGTCAGCAATCACGTTCCTTTCCAGGCCACTTTTAGACGTCCCAATAATCCTAGCTGCTGCTTTTTCCATCATGTTGGGCTCATTCTTATTTACCTTCACCCTTCACGTACATCTAGGATGGCCTCATGGCCCAGGGGCCCCTTAATTGCTTGGGCCGCAAGGCCGCGGCGGCCCTTGATTGCTTTGGCCTCATGGCCGCGGAGGCCCCATGACTGCTTTAGCCTCAGGGAGCAGGGATTCCATGACCGCTCCGACCCCATGGTGTCGGGGCATGATGACCGCTTCGGCCCCTTGGCATCAGGGTCTCGAGGACTACCTTGACCTTACGGCTTGGGACCTCATGACTGCTTTGGTCTCATGGCTCTGGGGTCCCATGACTGCCTTGGGCTCATGGCGCTAGGGGCCCCATGTCTGCTTGGCCACATGCCTTGTGGGCCCCATGGCTGCTTGGCCTCATGACTTGAGGTCCTCGCGATTTCTGTGGCCTCAATGCTTTGGGGGCCCATGTTTGCTTTGGCCTCATGGCTATGGGGGCCCCCTATGGTGGCTCGGGTCTCATGGCTTGGGGGCCCACATGATTACTTGGCCTCAGGATTTGGGGGGCCCCATGTTCGCTTTTGCTTCATGGCTTGGGGACCCCATGACTGCTTGGCCTCATGGCTTTGAGGGCCCGCTGACTGCTTCAGCCCCATGGCTTTGAGGGCTCGCTGATTGCTTCGGCTCCATGGCTTCGGAGGCTCGAGGCGGCTTCGCCCCATGGCTGGGGGCTCGGTGACTGCTTCGGCTCCATGGCTCGGGGCAAGATGACCGCTCGGCCCCATGGCTTCGGGGCACGATTACCGCTCGGCCCCATGGCGAGGCACGATGACCACTCGGCCCCATGGCTCGGGGCACGATGACCGCTCGGCTCCATGGCTTCGGGGCACGATGACCGCTTCGGCCCCGTGGCTTCGGGGCACGATGACTGCTTCGGCCCCATAGCTTCGGGGCACGATGACCGCTTCG
Organism: Bufotes viridis; assembly: GCA_033119425.1. NCBI lineage: Eukaryota > Metazoa > Chordata > Amphibia > Anura > Bufonidae > Bufotes > Bufotes viridis. The sequence goes on along the minus strand of CM065597.1, from coordinate 116,411,690 downwards.
GCCCCATGGCTTCGGGGCACGATGACCGCTCGGCCCCATGGCTTCGGGGGCACGATGACCGCTTCGGCCCCATGGCTTTGGGGGCACGATGACCGCTCGGCCCCATGGCTTTGGGGGCACGATGACTGCTTCGACCCCATGGTTTCGGGGACCGATGACTGTTTTTCGTCCTGCCTGGTGATTTACCTGGTGGGTTGAACTTCTGTGCATCCAGGTTGTTTTGGCCCAAATGTCTCACATCCATATCTGCTTCTTTGTTCATCCGGGCGCAGGCCACTTTTCCAAAGTCTGTCGGTGGTGCATCCATTGTCTGCCACGCTTCCCCAGGCATACTCTTCCTTAATGGAGCTCAGCCTGGTTAGGGTCACCTGCCATGCGGGTCAGGCAACTTTTTCAGTAACATTAGCCTGTCCGGTATTCAGGCTAGACCCTCGGTTTTAATTATCATAGTTATAACTTCCTGCGGTCTGCCAGTTAGGTATCGTATGTACATATTCATTCGTTCTGCATACCACAGGCGGTATCGCTGTGCGGCTCCACCCACCAGGCAGTCCTTGCCATTGCGCTCTCCTGTTCTTCTAGTCCCCTCGGCAAACATAATTTATTATTCACCATTTTGTTCTGCTTCACAGTCGTAATTTCCTTGGCTGGTCTCTCCTTATCACCACATAGCTTTCCACCAGACTCTCCTCTTATGGCACCACTCTCCCTGCTGGTTCCACCGTCGCTTTGCTCCCTCTGCCGGGCACTTGCTTTACTGCACTGCTCCCTCGGCTGGAGAATCTTTTACTGCACAGCTACCTTCACCGGATAGTCGGATATGCTTACTCTCCGGGTTTAGTCTTTACTACTGTCCCTCTTCTGGACAGGCTTTTTCTGGCAGACTTTGGGTGCCGCATGGATTCTTTCCGTTTGCTCCTCATTTCTGCATTGCTTCCTTCTCTAGTCACTCCTTGTTACCATTCCGTTATCTCTGCGGACAATTTAGTGCTTAGCAGGGATTATGGTAGGTCATTTGCTATGCTCGGCTGACAGGAAGCCGATTCCAGAAACATACTAATAGACTTAATCGTGGTACATACAGGATGGGCGGCGGCGCCGCTGCCGCCACATACAACGTATCATTATTGTCATTGGAGCGTGGGCCACCCCCGGGTGTCATAGCTCTTGTTCTTTTTGTTAGGCCCTTGTTCTCTAACTCAACGCCCTTAGCCCATTACATCCCAATCATCCACATTCAATTATTTATGTCACACTTAGGCTTCAGTTTTAAACCTAATGTCTGTACTTGTTGCATTCTTAATCCTACGTTTTCAATCACCATAGTTGGTTGCCCGCTTATGTTTTTCTTTACGTTCAATAATCAATGTGGCCAGCTCACAAACTCCTGCCTGGTCGACAGATCACCTGTCTGGCTATGTTCCCCCCCCCAGGACCAGACTTCAATTTCCGGAGTTCAAGTCATCGGTGTCATCGGCCACCTACTTTCAGGTTCTCGTACCGAATGACACTCGTCATTAGGTGTCACCGGCCACGTTGGTCTGGTCTCGTGTTCACGATATTCGCCTGTCAGGTTTTTCAGGAAATGTAGTTATTTTAAGTATCGCATATCACATCGGTCAGGCCCATGGTGTAATCCCGCCTGTACTTTCTTCAGGCCACTTTTTAGTTATTTTCTTGTTTACCCCTCATATTTGTCATTTGTATTACCATGCCGGTTACCTTTTCAATCAGCCAGGTCTGCGAACTAAATCGCCAGCAGCTTACCGCAATTGCACTCCTTCACTCGCGTGAGGGCATCGACAGGATTCCATATACTACGTTCTTAGATTATTGCTTTACATCCTCTCCTGGCCTACATGGTATTCTTCGGGCCCTTCTTTACATAGTCTAGACAGTTAGGCTCTCAGTTCTCCGGTCTCATAAGGCTAGGGGAATTTGTCAGTGCTCGCACCACAACCAAGTCTTCTGGTTTAGTTAGTATCGTCCACGCTTCCTTCTGAAGCGTTTCCCAGTTCCTCCCTCGTGCATTGGGGCAGTATCTGCGACATTCAGAATTCTGTCCTGGCTCTATCCGCAGGATGGATGCAGGCATCATTATGGTTGACTTATGTACCCGAACTCTCGTGGGAGATATTGCTTCGCAGTTTGGATCAGGGGTTTCTTTGTACAGGCCATTCAAGTCTCTTTTCACCCTACATGTCTGGTTTTGCCACCCTTTTATAGGCCTACCCACGGACATGGCTACAGGCACACCACTAGCCATTTAGTTAGGTAAGATGTGTCTTGCAGTTATGGTGGGTCTCGGTGTTTATCCCACTAGGGCTCTTCGGCTTTCGTGTCCATAGCCCTGACCACAAGTATGGCAGTCTGATTGGGCTGCATTTGTGGGAGGGGCGGAGGCTCTACTTAAACCAGGCACAGCCCCACCTAGGGGCGGGCGTTTTCTCAGTTGCCCCACCCTCCCTCCCTTTCTATTTTCACTTCTACAGGGTATGCCACCCTTTTATAGGCCTACCCACGGACATGGCTACAGGCACACCACTAGCCATTTAGTTAGGTAAGATGCGTCTTGCAGTTACGGTGGGTCTCGGTGTTTATCCTACTAGGGCTCTTCGGCTTTCGTGTCCGTAGCCCTGACCACAAATAAAATATATGTAGTGCTCAATTAAAAATGTTGGTACCAATAAAAACCAAAAATCTTCAAAAAAATTTAATTAAATTAAATTCCCTAATGCACATGTTATAAAAACTAATATCGTACCCCCCATACGCCTTCACGTTTTCAGTTGTGCATTTTTGGTTGCAGTATCATTTAATCATAACCACGCCCTTACTCCTATAGACTGCACACACAGTTCCGCTAAGCATCCATCAGTCTTCACTTCACACATACTCAACTCAAGTATAACTGAAAGCCACACCCATTCACATTCTCCGATACTTCATACCCCTATCCCCCTTGATAGTCACTTTTGCTAGCGGCCCCCCGGAATTCCCAGACTACACTGCCATAACATTTGAGGGTGACACAGGCTTGCCTAAATCCTAGTGTAGAAGATCTAAATGTTCTATGCTGGGTTCGGGGGTGTAGTGTGGTTGCTGTTGCTTGTATTGTCGTTCCTGTGGACTTTGGTTCCACTGTGGGCGTCGACATCTGGGTGCTCTGCAATCCCTCTTAAAATGTCCTGGAATTCCACAGTTAAAACAAGAAGGCCTTGGTTTGTCCGCAAAGGGACCACTCGTGGAGTAGGGGGCAGTGGGCCAGGTGTCTGCGACCAGGGCTGCCATCAGAAATTTTGGGGCCCCTTACACAGCTCCATACCTGCCCCCCCCCTCCGGGGCGGGACTACGGCGCCACGCGGCAGTGCATGTTGTAGTTTTAGTCTGGTGTCCTCTTTCTGTGCCCTGTCGCATGCGCCATGACTCCGCCCCCATTATAGTCAATGGGGACGGAGCGGCAGTCCGGGGGCACAGCGAAATAGCAGGGGAGATCGGGAGGAGGGGCAAGCAAGTACCATATTTTTCTCCCCATAAGACGCACCGGACCATAAGCGCACCTAGGTTTTAGAGGGGGACATTAAGAAAATAATATTTTTCATTATACCTCTGGTCAGACCCCTAATGTTAATCAGACCTCAGCTAACAGCCCAAAATAAGACCTCAGATCAGACCCCAATATGAATGACCCCCAATCAGACCTCAGATAAGAGCCCCATGCTTCTCATCTGCCCCCAGTGCCTCTCTATCAGCCCCCAGTGCCTCTCTATCAGCCCCCAGTGCCTCTCTATCAGCCCCCAGTGCCTCTCCATCAGCCCCCAGTGCCTCTCCGTCAGCCCCCAGTGCCTCTCCGTCAGCCCCCAGTGCCTCTCCGTCAGCCCCCAGTGCCTCTCCGTCAGCCCACAGTGCCTCTCCGTCAGCCCCCAGTGCCTCTCCGTCAGCCCCCAGTGCCCCCTCCATCAGCCCCCAGTGCCCCCTCCATCAGCCCCCAGTGCCTCTCCATCAGCCCCAGTGCCTCTCACCAGCCGGGTTTTGAGTCTTGACATGGGCACGCATCTCTGTCTCCATCCCAGGCTGTGAACTGAACGCTGCGATTGGCTAGCGCAGTGCTTCAGCCTGGCAGATGGAGACGTGCGCCCAGGGCACGAGAATAAGTCTCCTCCGATATGCACCGCACGCCCAGGGCTTCAGACAAAAAATTACCTAGGAGCTGTTGGCTCCTAAACTGAAAAATTTAGCCAAATAAAAATGTTAGTCGCCAAATTTAAATACATACATAATTATAATATATAAAAAATCGCCTAATTTACATCGTCCGTCAGTGATTTCCATCAGTGATTGTGAACGAAAGCCAAAAGTGAATGCTACACAGACAAAAGGTATAAGGAAAAGATCTGCTCCTGTTCTGTGGTTAGAGGCACTCCTGGTTTTGGCTCAAAATCACTGATGGAAATCACTAATCAAACACTGACTGTGTGAATGAGGCATCAGTGTTCGGTCAGTAAAGGATCCAATTCTGGTTTCGGCTCACAATCACTGATGGAAATCACTGACCAAACACTGATGTGTTAATGAGGGCTGTGTGAATAAGGCATTACTGTGTGCTGTGTTCCAGACACCCGACTGCAATGACAAGGTTTGGTGTCATCATCGTTCCCCATCATTGCAGTCGGTGTGTCTGCAGCAGTCCGCTCCATCCATTTGCGCAGCACCGCATAGTGAGTGGGGCCCAGCACTGCCTGCACGGCTTATCATAAGCTGGGCCATGCCGGCAGCGGGACATGGTGAAAGCCCAGTGACAGCTCCTATTGATCCTTTCTACACGGGCCTTTTTCTCTCTCTGTGCAGGAAACACTGACAACTGTTGCGGTCCGTATCTTTTGCAGCCCAATTGAAATTAATGGATCCGCAAATACCTTCTGAAAAATTGCGGAACGGACTCAGAATTAGGCCTCTTGCACGTGAATGTTTTGGTTCTGTTCCACAATTTGTGGTCCCCAATGCATGGTAAACGTCTGTGCAGCAGCCAGGACGGATCCAGACGCATTCAACTTAAATGGGTCCATGATCAATCTGTTCCGCAAAAAAATAGAACATGTTCTATATTTTTGCGGAACAGAGGCACGGACAGAAACTCCATGGAAGTGCTCCGTAGTGGTTATGTGGAGTTCCGATTTGTGCTTCCATTCCGCACCTCCGTGATTGCGGACCCATTCAAGTGAATGGGTTCACATTCCTGATGCAGAGTGCACACAGGCTGCTGCCAGTGTATTACGGAAGCGCTGTTTGCGGGCCACAATACAGGCACGGGCAACACACATTCGTGCGCAAGAGGCCTTAGTCGTGTGACTAGACCCTAAAGGTGGGTCATCAGTGACACTTGGTGGTGACAGAAGCGCTGAGTGACAGTAGCTACTGACACCACCTACTAAGGACAGGCTCTAAGGATTTAGAATGGACGAGTATGACTTCTCCATTCTAAGGCCTCTTTCACACTTGCGTTGTTAGAATCCGGCGTGCACTTACAGTCCGTGCGGCTCCCGGGGCGCTCCACAATGACGTCAGAGCGCCCCACGCTCATGGATCACGTGATCCATGCTCATGGGGCGCTCTGATGTCTTTGTGGAGCGCCCGGGACTCGGGAGCCGCACGGACGGTAAGTATACTGCTCCCCTACCTCCCCACTACACTTTACCATGGCAGCCGGGACTTTAGCGATGCGCCGAAACGACATTTAGCTAATGCCGGATCCGGATTAATGCACTTCAATGGGCATTAATTCCGGATCCGGCGTTACGGCATGTCTTCCGGATTTTTGGACGGAGACAAATCCTCAGCATGCTACGGTTCTGTCAACGTCCAAAAACATTCACATACTGAATGTAAGACGTCCTGATGCATCCTGAACGGAAATGCATTGGGATAATCCTGATCAGTATCTTTCTGTCCTAGAGCCCCGAGGACGGAACTCTAGGACGGAAAGCGAAAGCGCAGATGTGAAAGAGCCCTAAATCATACAGCGTGTCCTAATTATAAGTAAATGGGACATCATGGTGGTGCTGGCTGAGACTCACTACTTGGCAATTGAAGAAGCTCAGTCACTGTGACATGTCTGAGCCTGAAGGGGTTAAACTTTAAAAAACTGGAGAAAAAAAAAAAAAGCACCTTACTAGTTTGAAGACCAATTCTGACTGCAGGGGGGAGGGGAGGACAGCAGGAGGCACTGAGTGTCACAGAAGAACTCACTTGTCACTTGTCAGGAGGACTGCAGGAGGCAATGATCGGGTCATTTTCCCGGCAGTCCTTATGAAAGCTTCTCAGTGCTCCCCACTCCCCAGCACTCTCTTCCCGGGCTCTGTGAGGAGGCGGGGACGAGGCATCAGAGAGACAGGAGGCTGGATGTCAGGGGATGGGCTTAGCAGACGTGCAGAGCGTGGTGTCTGCTGAAGAAAGATTTCTTTTTTTCTTAAAGGTACAGCACCAGACGGACTGCCTGGTGACAAAAAAAATAAATAAAGCTCAGGACCGGCGGCCGGGCCCCCCCGGGGTCCGGGCCCCTTACTGGGGTATTGGCTGTACCCCCCTGATGGCAGCCCTGTCTGCGACCATGAGTGGGGTAGCCTTCTTGGCAGTCTGGGAGGAGTCCAGGCCTTTTGCCACCAGTAGGAGGGTGTCCAGAGGCAAGACACCATACTCGGGGTGGGCCATAGTAAGACCCCTTTTGATGGACTCCTTCAGGCCTGCCACAAAGGCTGATGACAACATCTGGCTATGTACTTTGTTGTGATTGCTAAATCCTAAATCTGAAAATTCCTGTGACAACCTGATATAGAACTTTTCTATCGTCTCTGTTTTGTCTTGAGTGATATCCTGAAGGCTCGTGGCTTGGTCGACCAACCATTCCCTTGCCCAGCCCTGCAGTTGTTCACAGAATTCTACACCGGAAGTGAAGGTATTATCATCATTAATCCTTGCATTTTGGAAGCTCTTTTCCATGATTGGCCAGTAGACATCTCCTGCTTTTATTTTGCACAGGCTGACTAAATATCTTCACACTGCTGAATATGTTTTCTGTATCTGTGCTATCCGTCGGTAGAAGAGCATAAGCTGTTTCTCTGGGTCTGGCAGGGTGTTTACCAAGCTAGATGCCTGGGACGAGGTGAAGGTGACGAACATTACCGGTGCCTTGGGGTCAGGCTTATTGAGTGGCCTTCCGTACCCCAGTTGTCTGATCACTGGGGAACCCCGCACAGTTTGGGGCGTGGCATCTAGCGTTATTAAATCTGAGTCTGGTTGTGAGTTCTCGACCATCAGATAGGTACGTAGGCTCTTAATAGGTCTTTGTCTTGTGTCCGGGAGTACCAGGACTCTACTAGTAGGTGTAGTGTCTGTCTGGGGTGGCACTACCGGCATAATAGTGGTTTGAGGTTCAGTAGGTGGTATATAGTAAGAGCCACCCATTGTTATAACTGGGTAAAGTGAGGTTTCAGTGTATATATGCCTTTTAGTGGGTTTACAAGGTGTGCCATGATGGCTGCCGACATGAAGTCGAAGATTTGGTGTAGCAAGATGGCTGCTGACAGGAAGTGATGTATTGGGAATAGCAAGATGACCGCTGGCACGAAGTGATGGATTGGGTGTAGCAAGATGGCCACTGGTGGAGGGAAGGTAGTGTAGGGAGGTGGCACAATTACAACATGCATTATGCCAGTGGTGGTTCCGGGCTTTGCACTTGGTGCATGACCAGGAGGGAGTATCACCATTATAAGGTGGTGGCTGGGATACACTTACATCGGCACATTTATGATACAGAAGGGAGGACGAACTGTTTTTGTGTATTTCTTGTTCTACCCAATTCTCCTTGTGAATAGCCTTGGCAACGTTATACCAGGCTTCGGCTGTCTTTAGTACCTTTCTGTCCACTAAGACATCCTGTTTCTCTCTAAGCAGCTGCCGCCACTCCTCTGGGTGCAGCCGGCCCTCTTTCGTAGTTATGTGACATACTTTCACCAACTTTCCCAACTTTTTACATGTTCTCACCCTTCCCTCTGTGCAACCAGCTCACATGGCGAAATACCTCTGTCTTGTTTAACTGCCGTCTGTCCCATCTTTTGGCACAGAACTACAAAGCATCTCCTCTCTATACTGTAGTACCCGTATTTACTATGCCAAACAATTCTACAATTCAGTGTAACCGCAACAGATATACAAACATTAAGCAGAATCATCAACTATAAGACAATTTCACCGCTAAACTGCCACTAATATTCACTCAATGATTCCCCTATCAAACTGGTCACTGAGGTATACCATAACCGAACATTCAACCGATATCTAGCACAAAACTTACCAAAACAAAATCAAACTGTACAAAGAAAGGTTACAAAAGGACAAAATAACTTTTCTGGACAAAAACTGACATTTAAAGCAAAAACAAACAAATTGCTTTCCATAGAAACCAGAACTAAAAGCTAAAAATGAACCAGCTCAAACTAAAAATGAATTCCTTGTTAAACCCTGCAGCACCAAACTAGCCCACATGTCTGCCAAAATCACATGGTCTTTGATAGCTCTTTCCAATATAAGGTGGTTATGAGATGGGCATACAATGAGGCATCAGACCTCAACCGGAAAATTATCCCCTTCAGTGAATACTCTCTACTCTAGCTGGGAGATAATAACAGTCCAGAACTCAATCTTGGATAGTTAAGATCGGAAGTCTTTATTCCATAGTACATGTATTTATAGGACATTGGGGGTGGGAATATCAAATTTAGTTCAGCAGATGACATGTTAATTTTGGAAAGTTGGTAAACAATACTGGTATCTGCCATATACAATACATGAAAGGGTATTTTACATATTACAATGGTAGTCTAGATGCTAACAAGTTAAACTCGTTACAGCTTGCTGTCATGTACATGAGGTTCCTGCTATCCATTGTATTTCCAAGTGATAACTGTCTGCCATCTATTGTAGTGTCAATGTCTGGTGGGGTGGGCTCGCATACTTTAATTAAGAGCCCTCTGGGGGGTGTGTCTTCTGAGGAAATAAACTGTCTTGTAACCGTGTCTAATCCATACAAGTGGCAGTGCCTGATAGAAATATAATATATATCTAATAGCTAGGTTAAAAATCCCTTTCAACTAGTGTTGAGCGAACAGTTCGAGCATCGAATTTTGGGGTGTCCGGGACACGGATCCGAACCCGGACATTTTCAAAAAAGTTCGGGTTCGTTGTTCGTCGATTACTTCCCGCTTTCTGAAGGGCTGCACAGCAGCCAATCAGCTAGCGTTTTACTTCTTTCCCTAAGATCCCATCACAGCCATGTCTACTAATGGCATGGCTGTGATTGGCCAAGTGCAGCATGTGACCCAGCCTCTATTTAAACTGGAGTCACGTAGCGCCGCACGTCACACTGCTCTGATTAGTGTAGGGAGAGGACGCAGCTTCTGTCAGGGCGAGATTAGGCAGGGTAAAGTCAGCAACAGCACCTAATGAACGAATCGATCTACAGCTGTGAATAATTGAAATTCTGCTAGTTACTTGCTCACTGGTTTTTAGGCTGCACAGAGCGTTTTTCTGTCACTTATTTTCTGGGTTGATCGGCGGCCATTTTGTGACTTGTGGTGCACCAGAACAAGCTGCCACCAAGTCCATCAATCCTTCAATACTAGTTTTTTTTTGCTATATCCTACATCAAGGGCTTGGCTGTGCTAATTGTCACCCCTAGAAACTCAGGATAGCAATTTCTATATTTTATTAAGGGGCTAAATACAATTGTCCAAATACCAATCCCCTAAATCTGGTGTTCCAGCTTTGGCTAGACAAGTATAATACTGTCTGCTGTCTGGCAAAGAATAGATTATTTTCTGTGGTGAAATTCAATTGCCAAAATAGCAATACCCTGAATCTGGTGTCCCAGCTGTTGCAGGCAAAGTTTCATAGTGTCCGCCAAAACATAGTTTGTTCTGGGGTGAAATTAATTTGCCAAAATAGCAATACCCTGAATCTGGTGTCCCAGCTGTTGCAGGCCAGGTTTCATAGTGTCCGCCAAAACATATATTTTGTTCTGGGGTGAAATTAATCTGCCAAAATAGCAATACCCTGAATCTGGTGTCCCAGCTGTTGCAGGCCAGGTTTCATAGTGTCCGCCAAAACATATATTTTGTTCTGGGGTGTAATTAATTTGCCAAAATAGCAATACCCTGAATCTGGTGTCCCAGCTGTTGCAGGCAAAGTTTCATAGTGTCCGCCAAAACATATATTTTGTTCTGGGGTGTAATTAATTTGCCAAAATAGCAATACCCTGAATCTGGTGTCCCAGCTGTTGCAGGCCAGGTTTCATAGTGTCCGCCAAAACATATATTTTGTTCTGGGGTGAAATTAATCTGCCAAAACAGCAATACCCTGAATCTGGTGTCCCAGCTGTTGCAGGCCAGGTTTCATAGTGTCCGCCAAAACATATATTTTGTTCTGGGGTGAAATTAATTTGCCAAAATAGCAATACCCTGAATCTGGTGTCCCAGCTGTTGCAGGCCAGGTTTCATAGTGTCCGCCAAAACATATATTTTGTTCTGGGGTGAAATTCACTTGCCAAAATAGCAATACCCTGAATCTGGTGTCCCAGCTGTTGCAGGCCAAGTTTCATAGTGTCCGCAAAAAAATATATTTTGTTCTGGGGTGAAATTAATCTGCCAAAATAGCAATACCCTGAATCTGGTGTCCCAGCTGTTGCAGGCCAGGTTTTATAGTGTCCGCCAAAACATATATTTTGTTCTGGGGTGAAATTAATTTGCCAAAATAGCAATACCCTGAATCTGGTGTCCCAGCTGTTGCAGGCCAGGTTTCATAGTGTCCGCCAAAACATATATTTTGTTCTGGGGTGTAATTCACTTGCCAAAATAGCAATACCCTGAATCTGGTGTCCCAGCTGTTGCAGGCCAAGTTTCATAGTGTCCGCAAAAAAATATATTTTGTTCTGGGGTGAAATTAATCTGCCAAAATAGCAATACCCTGAATCTGGTGTCCCAGCTGTTGCAGGCCAGGTTTCATAGTGTCCGCCAAAACATATATTTTGTTCTGGGGTGAAATTAATTTGCCAAAATAACAATACCCTGAATCTGGTGTCCCAGCTGTTGCAGGCCAGGTTTCATAGTGTCCGCCACAACATATATTTTGTTCTGGGGTGAAATTAATCTGCCTAAATAGCAATACCCTGAATCTGGTGTCCCAGCTGTTGCAGGCCAGGTTTCAAAGTGTCCGCCAAAACATATATTTTGTTCTGGGGTGTAATTAATTTGCCAAAATAGCAATACCCTGAATCTGGTGTCACAGCTGTTGCAGGCCAGGTTTCATAGTGTCCGCCAAAACATATATTTTGTTCTGGGGTGAAATTAATTTGCCAAAATAACAATACCCTGAATCTGGTGTCCCAGCTGTTGCAGGCCAGGTTTCATAGTGTCCGCCACAACATATATTTTGTTCTGGGGTGAAATTAATCTGCCTAAATAGCAATACCCTGAATCTGGTGTCCCAGCTGTTGCAGGCCAGGTTTCAAAGTGTCCGCCAAAACATATATTTTGTTCTGGGGTGTAATTAATTTGCCAAAATAGCAATACCCTGAATCTGGTGTCACAGCTGTTGCAGGCCAGGTTTCATAGTGTCCGCCAAAACCTATATTTTGTTCTGGGGTGAAATCAATTTTCCAAAATAGCAATACCCTGAATCTGGTGTCCCAGCTGTTGCAGGCCAAGTGTAAATCTGTCCATAAAAGGATACCTTTCATCCAGGGCCTAAATACTAGCCCTAAAAGAGATATTCCCTAAATCAGTGGTTACTGCTGTGCCTGGATTAGTGTAATACGCTACATAAACAATTAGGAAGATAGTGTAAGGTGCCTGTAAAAAAGGCCTGAATTTGAAATCAATACATTGGGCCAAATATTTTTTCCTTATTGTGGTGCTTGGTGAACGGTAACAATGAGGAAAACATCTAGTAAGGGACGCGGACGCGTGTCGTGGTGGTGTTAGTGTAGGAGAGGACGTGGCCACTCCTGGGAGAGGACGTGGCCATTCTGCCACAGCAACACGTCCTAGTGAACCAACTACCTCAGGTTCCAGTACCCGCCAGAATTTACAACGATATTTGATGGGGCCCAATGCCGTTCTAAGGATGGTAAGGCCTGAGCAGGTACAGGCGTTAGTCAATTGGGTGGCCGACAGTGGATCCAGCATGTTCACAACATTGTCTCCCACCCAGTCTTCTGCTGAATAGCGCACAGGTGGCACCTGAAAACCAAGCCCATCAGTCTGTAACATCATCCCCATGCATATCAGGGAAACTGTCTGAGCCTCAAGTTATGGAGCAGTCTCTTATGCTGTTTGAAGACTCTGCTGGCAGGGTTTCCCAAGGGAATCCACCTAGCCCTTCCCCAGTGGTGGAAGACATAGAATGCACTGATGCACAACCACTGATGTTTCCTGATGATGACATGGGAATACCACCTCATCGGAGTCCGCACGTCTCTGATGATGACGAAACACAGGTGCCAACTGCTGCGTCTTTCTGCAGTGTGCAGACCGAACAGGAGGTCAGGGAGGAAGACTGTGTGGAAGACGATGCAGGGGACGATGAGGTCCTAGACCCCACATGGAATGAAGGTCGTGCCACTGACTTTCATAGTTCAGAGGAAGAGGCAGTGGTGAGACCGAGCCAACAGAGTAGCAAAAGAGGGAGCAGGGGGCAAAAGCAGACCAACCGCCGCCAAGAGAGTTCGCCTGCTACTGGCCACCGCCACCAGGGACCGAGCACCCCAAAGGCAGCTTCAAGGAGTTCCCTGGCATTGCACTTCTTTAAACAATGTGCTGACAACAAGACCTGAGTGGTTTGCATGCTGTGCCATCAGATCCTGAAGCGAGGCATTAACGTTCTGAACCTTAGCACTAGTGATGAGCGGCAGGGGCAATATTCGAATTCGTGATATTTCGCGAATATTTGGGCGAATATTCGCCATATATTCGAAAATTCGCAAATTGTAATCTCCAGACATTATTTTCTTGTTTGCAAAATTCGCATAAAAATTGCATAAATTAGCATAAAAATTAGCATAAATCAGCATAAAATTCGCATAAACTGGCATTTAAAAGATACCTTTTAAATACCAGCTTGTGCTAATTGTTATGCTAATTTATGCGATTTTTATGTTAATTTATGTGAATTTTATGCGAATTTTTGCAAACAAGAAAATAATGACATTATTTTCTTGCATGCGAAAATTTTCATATAAAAATTCAGCATAAGCGAATATTCGCAATTGCGAATATATTTTGCGATATTCTAAATATTCGCGAATTCTCGAAGTGTTGATATTCGCGATTAAAATTCGTAATTCGAAAATTCGTGATCAACACTACTTAGCACAACCTGCATGACAAGGCATCTACATGCAAAGCATGAACTACAGTGGAGTAAACACTTTAAAAGCAAGGAACTCACTCTTGCTCCCCTGCTTCCTCTTCTGCTGCTGCCTCGGCCTCTTCCTCCGCCTCGGGAGGAACGTTGGCACCTGCCGCCCACCAAACAGAGGATGTGCCACCGAAACCACCAACTGCGTCACCAAGCATCTCCACCATGTCACATGTCAGCGTTCAGCTCTCCATCTCACAAACCTTGGAGAGAAAGCGTAAATTCCCACCAAGCCACCCTCGAGCCCTGGGCCTGAATGCCAGCATTTCTAAACTACTGGCCTTTGAAATGCTGTCATTCTGGCTGGTGGACACAGACAGCTTCAAACAGCTGATGTCCATGGCTGTCCCACAGTATGTTGTTCCCAGCCGCCACTACTTCTCCAAGACAGCCGTGCCTTCCCTGCACAACCAAGTATCCGATAAAATCAAGTGTGCACTGCGCAACACCATCTGTGGCAAGGTCCACCTAACCACAGATACGTGGACAAGTAAACACGGCCAGGGACGCTATATCTCCCTAACTGCACACTGGGTAAATGTAGTGGCGGCTGGGCCACAGGCGGAGGGTTCCTTGACGCACGTCCTTCCGCCGCCAAGGATCGCAGGGCATCATTCTTTGCCTCCTGTAGCCTCCTCCTCCTACTCGGCTTCCTCCTCCTCTGCTTCCACCAGCTCATCCAGTCAGCCACACACCTTCACCACCAACTTCAGCACAGCCCAGGGAAAACGTCAGCAGGCCATTCTGAAACTCATATGTTTGGGGACAGGCCCCACACCGCGCAGGAGTTGTGGCGGGGTATTGAACAAAAGACCGACGAGTGGTTTCTGCCGGTGGGCCTCGAGCTCGGCCTGGTGGTGTGCGATAATGGGCGAAATCTCGTCGCAGCTCTGGGACTAGCCGGTTTGACGCACATCCCTTGCCTGTCGCATGTGCTGAATTTGGTGGTGCAGAAGTTCATTCACAACTACCCCGACATGTCAGAGCTGCTGCATAAAGTGAGGGTTGTCTGTGCGCGCTTCGGCGTTCACATCCTGCCACTGCTCGCCTGACTGCGCTACAGCGGAACTTCGACCTTCCCGCTCACCGCCTCATATACGACGTGCCCACCAGGTGGAACTCCACCTTACACATGCTGTAGAGACTGTGCGAGCAGCAGCAGGCCATAGTAGAGTTTTAGCTGCAGCACGCACGCGTCAGCCGCACTCGCGGAACAGCACCACTTCACCACTAATGATTGGGCCTCCATGCGAGACCTGTGTGCCCTGTTGCGCTGTTTCGAGTACTCCACCAACATGGCCAGTGGCGATGACACCGTTATCAGCGTTACAATACCACTTCTATGTCTCCTTGAGAAAACGCTTAGGGCGATCATGGAAGAGGAGGTGGCCCAGGAGGAGGAGGAGGAGGATGAGGGGTCATTTTTAGCACTTTCAGGCCAGTCTGTTAGAAGTGGCTCAGAGGGAGGTTTTTGCAACAGCAGAGGCCAGGTACAAATGTGGCCAGTCAGGGCCCACTACTGGAGGACGAGGAGGATGAGGGAGGAGGTGGAGAAGGATGAGGATGAAGCAGGTTCACAGCGGGTGGCACCCGACACAGCTCAGGCCCATCACTGGTGCGTGGCTGGGGGATACGGAGGACGATGACGATACGCCTCCCACAGAGGACAGCTTGTCCTTACCTCTGGGGAGCCTGGCACACATGAGCGACTACATGCTGCAGTGCCTGCGCAACGACAGCAGAGTTGCCCACATTTTAACGTGTGCGGACTACTGGGTTGCCACCCTAGTGGATCCCCGGTACAAAGACAATGTGCCCACCTTACTTCCTGCACTGGAGCGTGATAGGAAGATGCGAGAGTACAAGCGCACGCTGGTAGAGACTCTCCTGAGAGCATTTCCAAATGTCACAGGGGAACAGGTGGAAGCCCAAGGCGAAGGCAGAGGAGGAGCAAGAGGTCGCTAACGCAGCTGTGTCACGGCCAGATGATCTTGCGGTGCAACCCAAAGTTGAATGAACCTCTCCTCTGTCTGGGTGGTGGGGCCGAAATAACTGAAAGTGGCCTTCTCCGGTGGTGGTTGATATGACGCATGATTCCTTGCTGTGGGACCTCTCTCCTCTGTCTGGGTGCTGGGTCGAAATAACTGAGAGTGGCCTTCTCCGGTGGTGGTTGATATGACGCATGATTCCTTGCTGTGGGACCTCTCTCCTCTGTCTGGGTGCTAGGCCGAAATAACTGAGAGTGGCCTTTTCCGGTGGTGGTTGATATGACGCATGATTCCTTGCTGTGGGACCTCTCTCCTCTGTCTGGGTGGTGGGGCCGAAATAACTGAGAGTGGCCTTCTCCGGTGGTGGTTGATATGACTCATGATTCCTTGCTGTGGGACCTCTCTCCTCTGTCTGGGTGGTGGGGCCGAAATAACTGAGAGTGGCCTTCTCCGGTGGTGGGTGATATGACTCATGATTCCTTGCTGTGGGACCTCTCTCCTCTGTCTGGGTGGTGGGGCCGAAATAACTGAGAGTGGCCTTCTCCAGTGATGGTTGATATGACGCATGATTCCTTGCTGTGGGACCTCTCTCCTCTGTTTGTGTGGTGGGGCCGAAATAACTGAGAGTGGCCTTCTCCGGTGGTGGTTGATATGACGCATGATTCCTTGCTGTGGACCTCTCCTCTGTCTGGGTGGTGGGGCCGAAATAACTGAGAGTGGCCTTCTCCGGTGGTGGCTGATATGACGCATGATTCCTTGCTGTGGACCTCTCTCCTCTGTCTGGGTGCTGTAACCGAAATAACTGAGAGTGGCCTTCTCCAGTGTTGAGTGATATGACGCATGATTCCTTGCAGTGGGACCTCTCTCCAATTGATATTGGTTAAATTTTATTTATTTTATTTTATTTTAATTCATTTCCCTATCCACATTTGTTTGCAGGGGATTTACCTACATTTTGTGCCTTTGGCAGCCCTCTAGCCCGTTCCTGGACTATTTTACAGCCTTTTTTTGCCTAAAGTTCGGGTCCCCATTGACTTCAATGGGGTTCGGGTTCGGGAAAAGTTCTGGTCGAGTTCGATCCCGAACTCGAACATTTTCGGGAAGTTCGGCCGAACTTCTCGAACCCGAACATCCAGGTGTTCTGCTCATCTCTACTTTCAATTCAACCATTGATCCCAACTTTTTATACAAAAAGAGAACGGGATCATTTTCTATGCTGAGAGATGCACTGTGTGTCCTCCTCCAGCTAAAGACCTTGTGTGTGTATATGTACATAACATATAAAACAAAAGTAGAAATCATAAAGGAGATTGAAAACCTTCTTGTGCAATTGGCGCACAGTAGGAAAAAAATCTCCTGCATAGTGGAAAAGAACGAAAAGTAAGAAAGAACACAAAACATAAAATAATCCTTTGGGATCAGTGTTGTTCTGAGAGTAGCACCATGTGTCCTTTGTGTCTACTAGGCTTGGCATCAATTGCAGAGTGGAAACGTGAATGTCTCTTGCTTGCTGGGGTGATGAGGGGCATATTGGGGGTATCTTCTCAGAGATGTGGGCACACATTGCCACTAGCCAAACAGTGGCTGCTAGCATTGTGTCTGATACAAAGAATGCCATTGCTGCACGGATCTGAGGTCTTCCAGGGGTAGGGGTGTACATTGGCATTGTACAGAGCACTGAAGCTTGCTTCTTCCTAATGACTGGATCCAACTGGGACTCGTCTGGTTCTGGTCACTCAGGCATAGGTGAGGCTTCCTTCAATTGGGATGCATGAATCCAAATAGGATAGTTGTCTGTTGACACTTTAGTTCTGGTCATGGCATGGA
Source organism: Bufotes viridis (assembly GCA_033119425.1). NCBI lineage: Eukaryota > Metazoa > Chordata > Amphibia > Anura > Bufonidae > Bufotes > Bufotes viridis. The sequence goes on along the minus strand of CM065597.1, from coordinate 116,394,408 downwards.
CTGTCACCGGGGTTCCATAGGGGGTCCAGCGACTTCAACTAATGGAGAGACTTCATCAGGACTCTGCCTCCAGGCTTGAATGGGTAGGTTGGTGCACCTGTTGGCAAAGGAAACGAAAGCGAAGTATCACCATAATCACTGCTTAATTCTCCAATCAGTCCCAAACCATGTATTTGGGGGGCTGCTATTTTGGGAATTTCTACTCTACTACTCCTCCTTGACCATAGACCGTTAGCGTATCTGGTCAACCCTTGAAGATCCCAATAAGTGATGTCTGCTGATTTTGCAAATGTTTGAAGCTGGGACAACATTATGTTGTTTTCAGGCGTGAGCGGTACTAGCGGGGAATTTACAAAAACCTTGGTTGCGCAATTTTGTGTGACACAGGAGGCTGCTTTTGCTTGCCTGTCTGCTAACCTGTTCCCCTGGGCAACTAGTGTCATTGAAGTTGTGTGTATCTGACACTTAATGACTGCAATGGCCTCTGGGAGTTGAATTGCTGCAATGAGATTTGAAATGAGTTGTGCATGTGCTACTGGCTTGCCTGTCGCTGTATTGAACCCTCTATGCTGCCATATTACTCCAAAATCATGACACACCGAAAATGGGCATTTAGAGTCTCTGTACACATTTACTCGCCTGCCAGCCATAATTTTGCAAGCTCTAGCAAGTGCGATTAACTCTGCAGCTTGTGCTGATGAGACAGTGGCTGGCATGGCCTCAAGAACTCTATTGGGCAATTGTACAACTGCATAACCAGCATGAAACGTGTGATCATCTGGTCGGGTGCAGGAGCCATCTTCAAAAACATCTTCTGCATCAGGAAAAGGAACCCTTTGTAGGGTGGGGGCTGGTAGCCATGTGAATTTGTTCTGCACATTCATGTTGTTCTGAGATCTCATCTTGTGGGCCCTGGGCTGGTGGTAAGTATAACATCATATCCTGCCAACCTTTGGGCAGTCAGTCATGTGTTGTGTGGACAGATTTTTTCCTATAAGGTGTAGGACAGAGTGGGACATGTACAGTGTGGTATCATGTCCCAGTGTGATCGAGCTTGTCAATTCTACAGCCATTGCACATGCTGCCACGGTCCTGAGACATGGTGGCATGCCCTGTACAGTGACTGGGAGTAGTTTGGATATATACTGTATGTCACAGTCCTCAACTGTCCTCCATGGTCTTGAGCTAACACAGCAGCTATGGTTTTGCAATTTCCATGATCATACATGTGAAATGGTACATTGTATTGTGGAATGCCCAATGCAGGGGCTGAAACACCATGGAACCATACTGCGGGTGCCAGTTTACAAGGACTTTCTGGAGAGCGGTGGAGTAAACTGCAGATGTATCAATTAGACCTTGTGGCAATCTGCACCAGGTCATTTGATGGCCTTTGAATACAAACGTCATCAGTGGCTGCGTCTTCCTATCCAACGCTACGCTAAATACACATTTGGGAGATTACCCACACTGAAAAAAAACTTTTAAGTTTAGTGAATACCCAAGCAGTAGGTCTCTATATATAAAAACAAACAAAATACTTACAACAAAATGTAAAGGTAGAAAAAAAAAATCATATAAAAATATTCTGCTGGCCATTAACACATCGCACACAGACAGACAGACACATACTAACACCACCTGCCAACCCACCTTTTGTTCTGGTGTGTGAACAAAGACCTCTTCCTGTGAGTTTCATTAAAGGAGCAGATGATATTTGCACCTAAAACCCAAAAGGTTATGTGGGAACAAAAATACTTCCACATCACAAAGGTACAGTATACATGACTGTTTTAACCAACACATGCCTGACTGTTATTTAATTGTTTGCAAACAATTACTAATTATTGAGCTCATGATACCATGTGGTGACTATGAAGACCTTTTTAAACTGATATAAAACGTGTGAACACAGCAAAAACATTAGTGTTTAGCCAGCTTGACTAAGCCGCCTTTAGTGGCTCTTAAAAAGAAACACAGAGACAATTATTACACACAATTATCATAACAGTCACATCTTTATTCCCTAAGCCTTGTCATGTTATCTGTATGGCTGGAATATAAATCCCATATTCTTCTTAAACTAAGCAAGCATTCTTTACAAAATTTTCCATATTGTAAATGAAAAATGGTAATGCAATTTGGGACCAACTTAGATTAGCATACTCACAAAAAATCCTGTATTTCAGGTTCTGTAAAACCAGAAGCTTGTGGGACAGTTAACTGTGCGCATATCTCATCTGATTCTGTGGTTAATTTAGTTAATACAGAGTAAATTGGCACATATGGGGGTTTTAATCTGCTGTCTTTCAGTTGAACTGCCAAAGTCAGTCTAAAAGGTCTGCAATGATAACCATGCCTGTACACAAGTTTTCATATCCATTTTATCCCAATGAGCGTCTCCTTTGTACCATGGAAAAGTGTCCATGTCATTCAAACATAGGCCCTTGATCATGGCAATATGAAAATCTGAGAAAGACCCCTCTTTAGGGAATGGGTCAGTACATTTCATTTCTTCTGCCAATTTACACAAACCCAACCCAAGGATCAGTATAAAATGGACCTAAACACCTCTGGACAAGCATTTCTGGACTTTCTACCAGTTATTTTTTTAGGCGACAGTTTTACCATAGAAAGATTTGCAGCAGACTTAGGAACATGATTTTAGTTCTAAACTTAAAATTGAATTTCTTTCTGGGATTCTTCTTACCATAAGAATTGCCCATTTTATTAAGCTAAAAATATACAGTGAGGTCAGCTGAATTTGAAGGTTTAGCTAAGAATGATTATGTTTGTGTTTAGTGCAAATACTTACTGACAAACCTTATGCTTATCAGTTTATATGTTTTTCATCCTATTTCTTCTAATCCAGGCTCATGACTGCTCCTGAATTTATAGTTGATTTTTTAAACTATTCTGAGGGGTATTTGCATCCTATTTCTTCTAATCCAAGTTCATGATTACTCCTGAATTTATGTTTGATCTTACACTATCCTGGATGGCCAAACTTATACCTTCAATTTCAGCATGAACTCGCATACAATCTATACACAGTCTATAAACAATCTATACAGTAAATTTCAATCTTAAAACGACTTAAAAAATGCTTAAGCAATTATACAGCAATATACATTGTTTTAGGAGAGACTATTAACTGCACACAGTACTGTTTTCAGATTTGGGGACTCCAGACCCCTGTTTTTTGTTTAGGAATATCAGATTCCTGGGACTTCAGATCCCTATAACTTCTTTAGGAATATCAGATTCCTGGGACTTCAGATCCCTATAACTTCTTTAGGAATATCAGATTCCTGGGAGGCGCATAAAAAGCGCTTACCGGGTTCAAATAATTCGCTCTCACAGTATAGGGCAGTAATAATACATATATAAAAATATAGAATTACTTACCAGATACTGTTTATGGCGAATCCCACCTTCTGACACCAAACTGATAGATCTTTCCAATCTGAGGTGGTTATGAGATGGTCATACAATGAGGCATCAGACCTCCACCGGTAAATAATCCCCTTCAGTGAATACTCTCTCCTCCAGCTGGGAGATAATGACAGTCCAGAACTCAATCTTGGATAGTTAAGATCGGAAGTCTTTATTCCATAGTACATGTATTTATAGGACATTGGGGGTGGGAATATCAAATTTAGTTCAGCAGATGACATGTTAATTTTGGAAAGTCGGTAAACAATACTGGTATCTGCCATATACAATACATGCAAGGAAAGAAGAAATGGAGGTTTAATTAGATCCGTTGGAATTAATTCCACGTGATCTAATAAAAATAGAGGCGCCACCAGTGCGGAAGGGAAGAGAAAAGGAACAGATAAAGGAAAAAGGTTGTTTCCAAATAAAATTATGGATTTCTTTATACAGGGCGGCTGCCTGGTGTTATAGAGCTCATACCACTCCCCGTGTGAAGTGAGTAAATCCTTATGGTGATTTCTTTATTTTCCACTTTGCATGGGATCCTTAAAAGTCATTTCCCACATTTCCTATATTTGCTTGTAAATAGGGCTGGCGCCAATTGTTTTTTGGTGTAAAAGGACTATGGAGCGCGTCGGTGTTTTTGACTAGAACAACGCCGCTATCCACCAATAGTCTTCACCTACTGCTATATACAATACATGAAAGGGTATTTTACATATTACAATGGTAGTCTAGATGCTAACAAGTTTATCTCGTTACAGCTTGCTGTCATGTACATGAGGTTCCTGCTATCCTTTGTATTTCCAAGTGATAACTGTCTGCCATCTATTGTAGTGTCAATGTCTGGAGGGTGGGCTTGCATACTTTAATTAAGAGCCCTCTTGGGGATATGTCTTCTGAGGAAATGAACTGTCTTGTAACCGTGTCTAATCCATCCAAGTGGCAGTGCCTGATAGAAATATAATATATATCTAATAGCAAGGTTAAAAATCTCTTTCAGTCTTCACACAAAGAAAATCAAACATAGCCGACAAAACCACATGGTTTGACACACAAAGGAAGACAAGATGGTGTCTCCACAGTCTAGCAATAGAAAATCCTGTGCCCCACCCCTGAAACCAGAACAGACCTCCACTCTGTGGGTGATTTAAAGGCTAACAGAATGCAACAGAATGCTATCTTTCTTGTACAAACACTAAAAACAAACTGCTGCCTCTACAGACCAAAATCACCTTTTTCAAAATCACAGCTACAACAAAAAAACACACAATACACTATACTGGTCAGCACACACATATCACAATCTCTCCATACAATCTTTCCTGCTTCTAATGAAAATCTCAAAGTTTCTTCACTCACTCCCTCTCTTTCTAAGGAAATGCTTTAACCCTTGTTACTGTTTGACATTCCACAAGGGGAGGGCACACAGCTGCTGCCTTTATCTATTTCTCACTAAGGCTCACACTGGCTAAAATCCGAACATTATCAAACATTTACCCACAAACACATTTAGGACATGACATATCAACCAGCCTCGGAGGATCTTAGAACAGGGGTGGGTGGGTTTACTGAGTCCCCTATGACGAACTTCACCGCTCAGTCATGGGTTCACTGAGTCCCCCCGTGACGAACTTCACCGCTCAGTCACTGCAATTACCACGTCATCACTCACTCGTGACGCATTCCTGACACCCTCTCTCTATCTTAGATGAACTTCACTGCTCAGTCGCAGAGAAGAGTTTATGTGTCTAATCCCTCAAGTGAACCCCCCCGTCTCTCCTCTCCTTCTGACTAGCACATGTATATACAAATGGGCAAATGGGAAAACGCAAATCAGGTAGCAGATAGTCAGATACAGGTTCTAAATAAAGCAGACTCTGGGCAAGCAATATTACCTGTCTTTGGTGACCGTCGGCAACCGATCTGACACAACAAGGGACCAACAATGAAGACGGGTCGTATACGGACAAGAAGGAATAAAAGTGTTACCGTATCCCACAGAGGTGATCAGTCTCTGTCCCGTCCGTGTTAGTCCGCTCCTGCGCTCCACCCATACGGCTGTCCGTTGGTTCACAACCCAGAGCCCCACGTTGGGCGCCAGCTGAAAAGGATACAGACAAATGTCTGCTGAATATTTGCCCCTGTCCTGATTAGCTATATTGTTAAGGATGCATGCATCAGAAGAATTCACACTGACACCATGTTCAGTCTATGAATTTCCTTTCTCTATAAATCAAAGCAAAGGGGGCTACATATACAAGCCAATGAAGTGGTGTGCAAAGGCTACTTGTAAGCTTCTGATTGGTCATGTCCTTATAAGGTAAACCTTTTTCCAAGACTCGTGTTTCTTCTTAGGGGTTGTCTCAGGATGATGGCTCCACCTTGACTTCACATTCCTTTTCTTGATGGGAGGGGAGTGTTGCATAGCCACTATTCTTGAGTAAGGGATTTAACACAATATAGCAATATAAAAATATAAAAGAAATAGGCATTTTACTATATCCATCACAGTAGCACCTGTGCCATCCCAGGGTACGACTCGCCACCGGCCTCCACAAGGTTCACCCAGTGTGCTGCCATCGAAATGTATTGTCCCTTGCCAAAAGCACTTGTCCATGTGACCGTCATTAAGGGGACCTTCACAATAACTGCGTTGGTCAGGGCACGGGTGATGTTACGTGACACAATTGCCGGTGCAATACGGGGCGGCACATAGAGAAAAATAGTGGCGGCTGGGGACTGAATAACGAATAACGGCCCCCGCCATGAGGCTGAGGAAAGCCTCAGTGTCCAAAGGCCTAAATGGCAACATTTACAGGGCCAGAAATTGTGAAAAGTGCGCTTTTAGTGCTATGGCCTGTGGGTGGGTGGCTGGGTATTTGCGCTTACGTTCAAAGGCCTGGCGTAAGAAAGAACATCTCTACGCTGTGCTTGGGCACAGAAGTAGGTGTGCTAGCTGATGGTGCTTATGAAGGCCCAGCTGCAGAAAGGACGTCATCCAGGCCTGTGTCTAGGACAGAGGATTGCCCAGTCCAGCACATAACACAGGGGCGGAAGAGAAGGCAGTGGGGTGACCCATAGACACTGATTGTGGACCCAGGGGTTCGGGCCTGTCTTTGATGCCATGTGGTGGATCATGCCAGTGGTGGTGAGGTTGCTAGTGTTCACAACCCCTACTTATTTTGCCTCCAGTGTATTGTCTTGCCCCATTGTGTTCCCGGGTTTGAGTTTTTATTATTATGGCTTGACTTAGAGTTAATGAATAGGATGTAACATATGTTATGGTTATTTGTTTATTTATGAGTTCTTATTTTGGTATAGCACAGTTACAGTTAGCAAATTAAAATTCTTTTATCGTCCGCACTTTCCTCAAAAAGCGCCAGACTGCGGAAAACCTACCCCTTCCTTGGCAAGGGAGATTTCCGTAAGGGGAACAGTTGCGGGCCTATTTGGTGTGGCCCGCCTTCTCCCTTTTTCCACCCCATAGCCTCTTCCAGCCTATTGCGATGCTAAGGATCCCTCCCCTCTGTCCTGCTGTCCTCACTTGGCTTGCCACCTTTTCAGGTTGGGTCAGTGATGTCATCGTCCCTCATCTCCTCTTCCACTTCCTCACTCTGGTCATCCTCCTGACTTGTGTTGACCTAACAAGACCCTCACTCACTGTGAACTGTGTCTCATCCGCATCATCCACCTCGTGAAAGACTAATTGCCATTCCGTCTTCTTCTGATTGTTGCGTCTTCTTCTGATTGTGGATGCTGAAGAGTTTGGGGATCAGTGCACAAGATCTCCTTATTTCCCTCTTTAGGGAGGGTCAGCTCACCTGCAGGACCTCACCTACAATCTTTTACAGGTCAATCAAAAATATTGTTAAAATTGCAATTAAATTTTTTCATAGCCGGTGGTGACCGCCATTCTCTGCACTAACTCTGCAATGTAACATTACCGGTAATCAAAAAATATTTTTAAAATTTCTATAATATTTTATTGTGGCCAGTGTTTTTGATAATATCTCTAAAATGTCCTTGCACTGGTAGCCGGGGCTGGTTAGCACAGAGGAATCTCATTGGTTATCGGATTAAACCAGACAAATCGCTCCACCCACTCACAACGGCCATGCACCACCACTTTCTGACCCTTTTCAATGAACCAGGCACCCTCCCTGTTCAGAGCAGGGGTGCCTGGTTATCTCCTATTGACTTCTATAATACTCGGGTGCTCTGCCGAGCACACGAACATAGCAATGTGTTCGGCTCGAACATCCGAACAGCCGAATACTTTGGTGCTCACTTATCACTACAAAACAACTGAAAGGTGGCATTACTCCACTGCAGCCCGTGTCTTGCATGTAGATGCCTGGTCATGCAGGTTGTGCTAAGGTTCAGAACGCTAATGCCTAGCTTCAGGCTCTGATGGCACAGGGTGCAAACCACTCGTCAGCACATTGTGTGAAGAAGTGCCATGCCAGGGAACTCCTTGAAGCTGCCTTTGGTGTGCTGGGTCCCTGTTCTGCTTTTGCCCCCTGCTCCCTCTTTTGCTACGCTGTTGGCTCTGTCTCACCACTGCCTCTTCCTCTGAAAGACAGTAGCACGACCTTCATTCCATGTGGGGTCTAGGACCTCATCGTCCCCTGCATCGTCTTGGGCTCGTGTTCGGTCTGCACACTGCAGAAAGACGAAGCAGTTGGCACCTGTGCTTCGTCATCATCCGAGACGTGCTGACTCTGCTGAGGTGGTATTCCCATGTCCTCATCAGAAAACATAAGTGGTTGTGAGTCTTAAAAAGCATAAGAGACTGCTGCATAACTTGAGGCTCAGACAGGTTCCCTGATATGCATGGGGGTGATGTGACAGACTGATGGGCTTGGTTTTCAGGCGATGGGAGATAATGTGAACCTGCTGGGTCCACTGTCGGCAACCCAATCGACTAGCGCCTGTACTTGCTCAGGCCTTACCATCCTTACAACAGCATTAGGCCCGACCAAATATCGCTGTAGATTCTGGCGGCTACTGGGACCTGAGGTAGTTTGTTCACTAGGACGTGTAGCTGTGGCAGAATGGCCACGTCCTCTCCCAGCACCAGAGGGTCCACTAACACCACCACGACCATGTCCGCGTCCCTTATTAGATGTTTTCCTCATTGTTACCGTTCACCACAATAAGGAAAAACTTATTTGGCCCAATGTATAGAGTTCAAATTAAGGCCTTTTTACAGGCACCTAACACTATCTATCTATCTATTTATGTACCGTATTACACTAATACAGGCATAGCAAAAACCACAGATTTAGGGGAATATCAATTTTAGGCCTATTATTTAGGTCCTGACTGAAAGGTATCCTTTTACGGACAGAATTACACTTGGAGATGCACAGTAGCATGTACAAATATAGAGGATTTAGCTTTCAGCACTTGTATTTAGACGTTGAGTGTAATATACACTTTTACGGACAGAAATACACTTGGAGATGTACAGTAGCTTGTGCAAATATAGAGGATTTAGCTTTCAGCCCTTGTATTTAGACATTTAGAGTTATATACCCTTTTACAGACAGAAATACACTTACACAAATAGGTCAACCTGAAGTTTTTCTAGGGTTCCTAGAAATGCTACAGCAGCAAATATATTTAGCTGATGGATGCTCCAATGACCTAGAGCATCAACAATTAAAGGAAGTTCTCTTAGAATTCAAGGATATCTTTGCAAAAGATTCCTATGATTGTGGTCTGACTGACATACACATTGCCAGAATTCAGACTGATCTAGCCGCTCCTCTCATTTATATCAAGCACAGTTCTTATAATAATCCTATTCTTGGTATCCTTAAATTGAATGATCAATGGCGTTTATGTGCTGATCTTAGACAGCTCAATAAAAGAGTATATATGTCCACTTGGCCCGTGCCATATATCGACCAATGCTTGGTACAAATGAAAGGCGCCAGGATCTTTACCACATTAGATTGCGCTCAGGGTATTGGACCATCAAGGTGAGTCCTAAAGATCAACATAAATTGCCATTTACCTTTGGCAAGGAACAGTTTGCCTGGACCAGACTACCATTTGGATACATAAACTCAGGTCACGAATTTGCAGTGTTTTACATAAGGCTACGCCTGATGCCACGAAAAGAAGAAACTTGATGTACGTGGATGATATTTTGATGAAAAGTACCTCATTTGACCAGCATATCCAAGAGATTATAGGAAAAAGGTGTTCTGGTCAGGCGCAAAATCTCTGGGATAGCCGGTCCTTGAAGATTAGTTCTTCTTTTTTTTATATATAAACAATGTGTTTCGGGGCTCAAAAATCCCCTTCATCAGGTTTTTAGGTAACAGATAAAATTGGTGATAGTGTTTATATGTGTTATATAAATACACTTAAAAGACCGCCAAAAACAAATTTCCTGTAAGTTCGTCCACAAATAGGAGAGGCAAGCTCCAGGTATAGTAAAGATAATGCATACACAATGCGATTTTTAACGTTTCATTGAAATATTCCTAGATACTCTATTTCTAGATGCATCTGTCTATGCATCGTTAGATATGAAACTAGTGTAATTTATAATCATTGGAGTGGCGAAACTAAAAGGCCTAGGGGAGGAGGTCACATGACCGCTTTCATTCGATCACATGACTACTCAAGTGATGTAGGCGGGGTCTCGGTGTGTGTTGCTCCTCAAAGTCATATAAGTTTATCAGCCGAAGTGTGGGGGCTATTTTACGGTCATGTGATTGGTCACGTGTTGGGGCGTGCGCTGAATAAGCTTTCAGCGCTGGGAGACAGGGCGGTCACGTGATCGCAAGCTTTACGATCACATGACCAGTGGCCATGCAAACCAAGACACCTATGTGGAAGGAACAGCAGCGCTCGTGTTCTAGAAGAGCGTTGTGTTTATATAGTTATCAGATGGGTCACAACTATAAGGATAGAGTGTGCTATTAGTTGGAGGGGACAAAGGTGCTAATATAATAGTTGTCACCATTACAAAGCAGGTCAATTAGCAACACCCCCAAGGCTGCATACATATGAGATTAGGAGTAACATAATTCAATCAAATAGAATAAATTATAGAACATATAGAATATGGATATAAATAAAAATCATAATATGATAAGAATAAAAATGAATCTGAGGGTATACATAATAATAATACAACCTATACGATATATACTGTAGGTGTAAAAATAATAATATAGTATCATGAAAGGGTATATAATCAATATACCTACAAAGACCTGGAAAAAGTTTAAAACACAACCATAGAATGGATAATAAATAATAAAAAATAGAATGAATAAAATAAAATAAAAAAATAAATAAAATAAAAAATATATATAATAAATTATATCCATTTGTATACATACACATGGGTATGTGAATATGTACACGATCACAATTACACACACGCACACAAAATTGGTAGTGTAATGCACCATCTACTATGGCAAGTTGTAGAACTGGGGTGCGCAATATTTTCGTATTTACCAGTGTGAATATATATCATTATATGCATATATCCATGTGTCCGTATCCCTGTCTGTTTACCCTTATAGATTTATCTCAAAGGCTTCATTTAAACCATACGGGTTCAGACTGTTAAGTTTAAAAATCCAGTACATTTCCATGTGTCTAATGTACTGGATGTCGTTATGTAAGTGGACCGGATTTGTTCTATTGTTCTACGTTGAACCCAACTGGGCAGGCGAATTTTAAAACCCACAGGGACTCTTTCTGGCCACAATAGTGATGGAAAAGTTGTTTCAAGGGGATTAACACCTGGACTGTGGCATGCTGGAGGGCGATCCATGGCAAAACTCCCATGGAAAATTACATAGTTGACGCAGAGTCGGGTTTTAATCCATAAAGGGCATAAATCACCTAACAAATACTAAATTGTTTGGAATAACGTGCTTTAAAACATTCAGTGTGTGTATACGATCAGGTATGATGTTGTATCGATCAGGTAGTGTAAGGGTTACGCCCACTTCACAGTGACAGACCAAACTCCCTGTTTAACGCACCGCAAACAACCACAAACAGTCCATTTGCACAACCGCAAACTCCCCATTTTTACAAGGTTGGATACCAAGCTAGCCATGTCCCGTTCCTTGTCCTCACTGACGTCATTGAAGGTCTCTTCCTCCACCCAGCCACGTACAACACCACGGGTCCCAGATAGGTGACAACAAGCCCCCGGGACGCCTGCTGTGGTTAGTCTTCCACCTTCTCAAAGCCACCTTCCTTCTCTGACTCCTCTTCTTCAGACTCCTCTCTCTGCGTTGCCACAGGTCCAGCAATCGACGATGACAAGGCTGCTTCTGGTGGTAATGGTGACCACAACTCTTCCTCTTCATGCTCATCTACGGCCTGATCCAGCACTCTTCACAGGACACACTCCAGAAAAACGCATTTGGGATGAGGTCGATGATGTTGCCTTGGGTTTGACTGACCAGGTTTGTCACCTCCGCAAAGGGCACATGAGCCTACAGCCATTGTGCATGAGCGTTCAGTAACGCTGCCAAAAATACCCAGCTCCTCAGAGGCTGTCCTCTTTTTTAAATTAAAAAAATCTGTTCTCACCAGTTTAATATCTGTTTTGTCCCCTATCAGGGGCCGGTGTATAGAATAGATTTTAGGAAACTGGAGATGGAAAAAGATGGTTGATCGGTCCTCTTCCTTCCAATTTGGGGCATTGCGCGTGCACCATGCAATGTAATGTGCCACACTATATGAGTGGTGTGTTAAGTAGTACTATTTCTATCAGTTTAATCTCTGTGACGTCCCCTATCAGGGGACGTGAATAGATTTTAGGAACCGGGAGATGGAAAAAGATGACTGGTCGGTCCTCTTACTTCCAATTTGGGGCACTGTGCGTGCGCCGTGCACTGTACTGTGCCACCCTATATGAGTGGTGTGTTAAGTAGTACTATTCCTATCAGTTTAATCCCTGTTACGTCCCTATCAGGGGATGTGAATAGATTTTAGGAACCGGGAGATGGAAAAAGATGATTGGTCGGTCCTCTTACTTCCAATTTGGGAGCGCTGCGCGTGCGTCGTTCAATGTACTGTGACACCGTATATGAGTGGTGTGTTAAGTAGTACTATTCCGATCAGTATAATCTCTGTTACGTCCCCTATCAGGGGATGTGAATAGTTTTAGGAACCGGAGATGGAAATTCAGGGGACATGTATCGAATGGATTTTAGACAACAATATTTGACACACTCATGACATAAATTTTATTCCTCTATGCATCAATCTTGGTGTAGTGATGAGGGAGATTGCAGCAGATGGCGGTTTTTCAAAGCCTATGATCGTGCTGAGGTAGTTCAGTGACAGTTAAGTGACCCAGAAAACAATGATTCTGCAGTGTGGGACCTTTGTTGGCCTATTAGGCTTTAATGATCACCTTAGATAATCACAAAGAAAATGTTTTTTCTATGAAAAATTATCCAGCCGATCGCTTTTGGTCTGTTCACAATGAAGCAACGAACTTATCATTTGGGGTGTGCCAACATTGCCAACACACTCATAGAGGTGATCGCTTCATTGTGATACACAAGCTCCTTCACGACAACAAGGTAAGGATCACGAAGGGAAGTGACACATGTATGTGCCTTTTTTTTGTTTTGTTTTTGCATCCACAGTGCAACACCAGAGGCCAGAAAAATTAGGCATGTACACATGCCTGAAAAATTAGGTATTGTTGCAGCCACTGCTGTAGCAGCGGCTTGAAAAATTGATATTTTCCATGCAGAAAGTGTACTAAAACATTGTGGCTTGAACCCTAGTTGGTGGCGGAGAAGTCATGCAAGTCATCTGGCATGCAGAGATGAAATACAGTAGCCTGGGGACCATTTTTATCCCAAGGCATCTCATCTAGAGTTGAGTGAACACCTGGATGTTCGAGTTCGAGAAGTTTGGCCGAACTTCCCGAAAATGTTCGGGTTCCGGATCCAAACTCGACCTTAACGTCACGCCGAATCTGAACCCCATTGAAGTCAATGGGGACCCGAACTTTTGGGCACTAAAAAGGCTGTAAAATAGCCCAAGAAAGGGCTAGAGGGTTGCAAAAGGCAGCAAAATGTAGGTAAATCCCCTGCAAACAAATGTGGATAGGGAAATGACTTAAAATAACATAAAATAGAGAAAAATAATAAAAAAACATTCTAAACTTGAGCCCAAGTGAGTGACAGTGGCACCTGTCACCCAGCAAACAGAGGATGTGGCAGCAACGCCACCACATCTGTCATCGTCACCAAGCATCTCCACCAAATCCCATGAAAGTGTTCAGCTATCAGCTGTCCATCTCCCAAACACTGGAGAGAAAAGAAATAGAAAGAGGAAGTACTCCCCTACCCATGGCTCTGAATGCCTTGTTTTAAACTTCCTGGTCCTTTGAAATGCTGTCATTCTGTTGGTGGACAGTTTTAAAAACCTTATGACGGTGGCAGGCGAGCCATCCCTTCCCTGCACAACCAAGTGGCGGACAAATTAGGTGTGCACTGCGCAACGCTATCTATGGCAACGTCCATATAACCAACAACACACTGGGTAAATGTAGCGGCTGGCCCAGAGGCGGATAGCATTTTTGCGAATGTCCTTCCGCCCCGAGGATTGCTGGGCATTTCTCTTTGTACCCTGTTACCTCCTCCTCCTCCTCTGCTTCCTCCTCCGCCTCCTCCTCTACCCCGCCCTCATCCACTCAGTGTAACACCTTCACCACGCACATCAGCACAGCCAGGGAAATGACAGAAGTCTGTTTTAAAACTTGTGTGTTTGTGGGAAAAACCCCACAACGCGCAGGAGCTGTGGACAGGCATGGAACAACAGACGGATGATTGGTTTGTGCCATTGAGCCTTCAGCCCGGCCTGGTGTTGTGCGCTAAAGGGCAAAATGTAATAGCAGGTCTGGGCCTAGCCGGTTTGACGCACATCCCCTGCCTGCCACATGTGCTGAATTTGGGGTGCAGTAATTCCTAAACACCAGACAGTGAAAATCAATTCAGTTAATTGAACACACACAACACCCCCCCACTTTCACTCAAACCATTAACAAACTATTTACAAATTTACTTAAAAACATATTAAAATAACTATAATGCAGCTAAACTAACCATACAAACAAACAAAACTTTATACACGCCTTATCCTTAACTTAAGGCCAGCCAATTACAAGTGGCTCAGAGGGTGGGTTCCTGCACCAACATAGGCCCTGGCCTGGAACACAATTGTCCAGCCAGGGCACAGTTCTGGAGGATGAGGAGGATAAGTAGGATGAGGAGGAGTAGGAGGAACCGTATTCTCAGCAGGGTGGCACCCAAGCCAGCTCACGGGCAGCTGGGTCACCATCAGCACCTCAGAAGGCTATGTTAGCATTAGCAAAATGTGGGAAAGCTTTGTCATCACGCCACAACAACCTGCACCACCAGCAGATCTGGAACGTGTTAGCAGGAGGCAGCATTTCAGCAACATGGTGGAAGAGTACACGTACTGACTAATGGGTTTTCCCAGGGGCTAAGCTACAGGGAAGCATGGGAAGATACTGTTTTGGGTCCCTTTGGGGCCCATCCAGGAGGAGAAAGAGGAGACAGTATTATACAATGAAATTATATACAGTGGCAGTATAGACAGTATAGAAAGCAGATGGAAAATTAACCCAAACAGCCTCACACCCTACACACTCAACACCCCCTTTCACTCAAACTATTTACAAACTATTTACAAATTTACTTAAAAGCATATTAAAATAACTATAATGCAGCTAAAGTAACTATATAAACAAACAAAACTATATACACGCCTTAACCTTAACTTAAGGCCAGCCAATTACAAGTGGCTCGGAGGGTGGGTTCCTGCACCAACATAGGCTCTGGCCTGGAACACAATTGTCTAGCCAGGGCACAGTTCTGGAGGATGAGGAGGGGTAGGAGGAACGCTGGGGATACAGAGGACCCAGACGATATACCTCCCTCAAAGAGGATAGCTTGTCCTTGCCTCTGGGCAGCCTGGCAGACAGGAGCAACAACATGCTGCAGTGCCTGCGCAACGACCGCCCAGTTACTGCCACATTCTAACTTGTGCTGATTACTGGGTGGCCACCCTGCTGCATCCCCATTACAAGGACAACGAGCCGTCCTTAATTCCCTTACTGGAGTGTAGGAAGTGATAGGAAGATGAGCCCGCTAGTAGAAACGCTACTGATAGCATTTACACCTGACACCGTGGACTCAGTGGAAGCACAAGGTGAAGGCAGAGGAGGAGGAAGAATTTGCCAATGCAGCTGGGTCACCACCAACACCTCAGAAGGCAGGTTTATCATTGGCAAAACGTGGAAAATCTTTGTCATCATGCCACAACAACCTGCACCACCAGCAGATCTGGAACATCTTAGCAGGGGGCAGCATTTCAGCAACATGTTGGAACAGTACACGTACTGACTGATGGGTGTGCCTAGGGAATAGCTACAGGGGAAGCAGGGGAAGCAACTGCTATGGGGCCGTGACCTAGAAAGGGCCCATCCAGGAGGAGGAGGAGTAAAGGACTTTGTCAGGGCCCCCTCAACAGTATTATACAATGAAATTATATACAGTTGCAGTATAGACAGTGTAGAAAGCGAATGGAACAGCTGCTGGGCCTGGTCTGAGAGAGCAATCTTTAGTAGCCACAGGCATGGCGGCATGAAAAGAAGGGGTTGCGCAAAAATTACTGGGGAGGGGGCCCCATTCAAAAATTTGATGTGGTGCCCAATCATTTCTAGCTACGCCACTGGGTCTGGCCCATTCAACTTCTGGGTCTTCAAATTGGGCACATGTCCTGAGGTTGCCCTTTACGCCTTGGAGGTGCTGGCCTACCTTGCAGCCACTGTATTGTCTGAACGTGTGGTTAGCATGGCTGGGGGCATTATCACAGACAAGTGCAACCGCCTGTACGCAGACAAAATTGGCAACTAAGCTTTCGTTTATTAAAAAGAACCAGACATGGATCCCACAGGACTTGTTTGAACCTTATGCAGAATAGACATGTATACCGGCCTCACCCAAACATTGTTGTAAAATAAAAATAAAAAATTAGTTATTGGAGACTACCTTTGGCTTCTCAGCCCAAAAGGCTTCATTTCATGCAAGAATGTAACCGCCAATTGTAAGTTCCTGTCAGTTATGCAGTGCAGTGGATTGTACCTGGCAAAAATGGTAATATTTCACCAAACTATTTAAAATCTATCCTTTGTATAAAACTTGAAGTATTAAACTTGAACAGCCACAGCTGAAACCAATGATTTATGGTAGTGCTATTTTGGCAATTGAATTTCACCCCAGACAGGGCCAGCGCCACCTGTAAGGCGACTCTAGGCAAACGCCTAGGGCGCAATTTAGCAGGGGTGCTGCCGGACCTACATGATCATCAAACGGGGATGCTGTTACTGCTGCGCTGCTAAGAATAAGCATCCTTTTACCTGCGCTGTGCACAGTGCCGAATGTCATGTCATCGCGCTGCCTGACTCGAGCCACTGCGCTGGAGGCAGGACATCAGCAGCGCTGGAGACAGGAGCCTTGCGTGATTTTCATGCAGCCGAGGAGGAGGACCCAGGAGGACAGGTCCAGACCAGGAAGCAAGGTAAGGGGGAGGTTTAAATATGGTCTGGACTGGCTGGCAAAGGCATAGTGCCCCCATAATCTGTGTGGGACAGAATCATGAATGGTGGACATGGACTACATGATGGGGATGGGGGGATAATTATGGTCTAGACTGGCTGGCAAATTGGCAATGGTCAATGGCATTGAATATTTTGTCACTGGCACATTATAGGGGGCCTATGGCTACTACTGGCACTTTATAGGGGGCCTGTGGCTACTGGCACATTATAGGGGGCCTATGTCTATTGGCACATTATAGGGGGACTATGGCTACTGGAACATTATAGGGGGCTATGGCTACTACTGGCACATTATAGGGGCCTATGGCTACTACTGGCACATTATAGGGGGCCTTTGGCTACTACTGGCACATTATAGGGGGCCTATGGCTACTGGCACATGATAGGGGGCCTATGGCTACTGGCACATTATAGGGGGCCTATGGCTACTGGCACATGATAGTGGGGCCTATGGCTACTGGCACATTATAGGGGGTCCTATGGCTACTGGCACATTATAGGGGGCTTATTGGCTACTGGCACATTATAGGGAGCCTATTGGCTACTGGCACATTATAGGAGGGCCTATTGGCTACTTGCACATTATAGGGGGCTATTGGCTACTGGCAGCCTGGAACTTATAGAGGGGGCCTATGCTTCTGGCACATGTTGTTGATGGGGGACTCAGGCTACTGGCACATGATAGGGGGCTCTGGCTACTGGCACATTATTGGGGGACATCTATTGGGGCACTTATTACTGGCACATTGGGGGCACCTCTTACTGGTAAATTATTGGTAGGCACTATAGGGGCATCTACTGAGGTCACAAAGAATGGTTATTTTATATAGGGGCTCTGTATAGGGGCATTTTATACTGGGACACATTATGGTGGGTACAATGGGGAAGGGGAGAGGGATACTATGGGGTCATCTACGGGGGGCACAAAGAAGGGGTATTTTATACTTACAAATTATGGGGGACACTGAGGGCATCTACTGGGGCACTATATATGGGACATTTATACTGGTACATCATAGGGGGCACAAGGAGGGAGGGGGTAGAGGAGCACTATGGGGGCATTTACTGGGGGCACTATATAGGGGTATTTTATACTGGGGGCAATATTATGGGGGCAATATGGGGACATTAGCTGAACTGGGGGCATTACAAGGGGTATTTTTTGCAATGTCACATTATAAGGAGAATTATTTCTACTGGGGGGGCATTATGGTGGGCTTTATTACTCCCCCATGGTATGAGCCCCCTAGTAGCAGAACCAGCCTCTGCCTGCTCTGCTATCCCTCTGCCCCTTCTCCAAATCTTTATTATGAAATCTTTCTCATTAGGATAAAACACATCAGCTCCGCCGAGCCCCCGGCCAAAGTGTGGAAGTGTTCGAGATCCCCAAGGGTCAAGCCAACTAATTGTAAGTTTTTATGTGAAAATTTACGAGTAAGCGAACAATCTAATACACAGGCTTGTTTATTTAGCTGTGGCTTAAGTTATTGTAGTTATTCTCCACCATTCTTATTAGGGGGCTTTATTGCAACATATAACTCTCTTTTAATTTAAATGCTGAGAAAGGGGTGGAACATATGTGATGTCATGATATGGGCAGATCATCTGATAAGGGGGGGGTCAATTTTTATCTTGCCTAGGGTGGCAAAAATCCTTGCACCGGCCCTGACCCCAGAACAAAAGCTATCCTTTGACGGACACTAGGGAAATTGTCCAGTCAAAGCTGGAACACCAGATTCAGGGTATTGCTATTTTGGCAATTAAATTTCACCCCAGAAAAAAAAGTACCCTTTTACGGACAGATTCAAACTAAGCCTGCAACAGCTGGAACACCAGATTTTACTGTATTTCTATTTTTGCTACTGACTTTCACCCCAGAAAATAATATATCCTTTGACAGGCACTAGGGAAATTGTCCAGTCACAGCTGGAACACCAGATTTACGGTATTGCTATTTTGGCAACTGAATTTCACCCCAGAAAAAAATATATCCTTTGCCGGACACTATTAAACTTGGTCAGGCACTGATGGGACACCAGATTTACAGTATTTCTGTTTTTGCAACTTAATTTCAGCGCAGAAAATAATATATCCTATGACAAGCACTATGAAACTTGTCCAGTCACAGCTGGAACACAAGATTTACAGTATGGCTATTTTGGCAACTGAATTTCCCCAGAAAATAATAAATCCTTTGCCGGAAACTATTAAACTTGGCCAGCCACTGCTGTGACACCAGATTTACGCTATTGCTATTTTGGCAATTGAGTTTCACCCCAGAAAAATTTTATCCTTTGCCGGACACTATTAAACTTGGCCAGCCATTGCTGGGACACCAGATTTATGGTATTGCTATTTTGGCAATTGAATTTCACCCCAGAAAAAATATATCCTTTGCCGGACACTATTAAACTTGGCCAGCCACAGCTGAAACCACTGAGTTATAGTATTGCTATTTTGGCAGTTCAATTTCACCCCAGAAAAAATATGTCCTTTACACGACACTATTAAACTTGTCCAGTCACAGCTGGTACACCAGATTTACGGAATTTCTATTTTTACAACTGAATTTTACCGCAGAAAATAATACATCCTCACATATCAAGCTCCTCACTGGCATGTTGTTTTGCTGCTGAATATCGGAAAAGAGCGCCATGGCCGTGTAGGAAAGCCTGAAATGGCCACACACCTTCCCGGCCTGCTTGACGACGTCCTGTAAGCCTGGGTACTTATACACAAAGCATTGTACACTCAGATTCAACACATGTGGCATGAACGGCACATGTGTCAACTTTCCCAAATTCAATGCCGCCAACAGATTGCTTCCGTTGTCACACACCACTGTCGTATACGGGATGTGGAATAGCCCCGGGTAGCTGGGGTGGTGCAGTTGATGTGGAGCATGATGCAGCAGCAGAAGAGGACTCAGCCGAGGAGGTTAGTGAAGAGGATGGAGTAGGAGGAGTAGAGGAGGTGGCAGCAGGCCTTTCTGCAAGTCGTGGCGGTGTCACCAACTCCGCTGCAGAGCCACGCATTCCATGCTTGGCAGCCGTCAGAAGGTTTGCCCAATGCGCAGTGTACGTGATGTACCTGCCCTGACCGTGTGTTGCAGAACAGTTTTCAGTGGTCAGATGGACTCTTGCTCTAACAATGTGTGCCAGACATGCCATTACTTTCTTTTCCACAATAGAGTACAGGTTGGGGATAGCCTTTGCGAAAAAAATTTTGGGCCGGGTACCTTACACTGCGGTGTCCCAATAGCTACAAATTTTTGAAGGCCTCAGACTCCACCAGCTTGTTAGGTAAATGCTGGTGGGCTAAGAGTTCGAAAAGCCAGCTGTCAGATGCCGGGCAAGGGGGTGACTCTGTGACATTGGCTTCTTATGCTTAAACATTTCCTTGACAGACACCTGACTGTGGGCAGATGAGCAGGAACTTCTGAAGGTGAGAGGCGGAGTGGCAAGTGGTTGAGGGGCAAGGAGGACAGCAGTGGTTAACGTGGCTGAAGATGCTGGACCAGGAGGAGGATGGTGGCTTTGAGTTTGTGTGCTGCTTGTACTCATGTGTTGATCCCATAGGCGTTTGTGATCATGTGCCTTCGCAAAGCAGTTGTACCTAGGTGGGTGTTGGACTTCTTTTGGCGCAGGTTGCAAATTGCATCGCTGTTATCAGAGGCAGACACACAAAAAAATTGCCACACTGCTGAGCTTTGCAATGACGGCATTCTGGTGGTGGCAACAGCATGCGTTGATTGGCGTGCTGTCTGGCTGACCTCGGGTGCCGATACATGCTGTCTTACTGTGCCACTAGCTCCTTGCGACGACCTCCCCCTGCTTCCAACTTGTCTCCTGCTCCTCTCTGTCTCCCCATCTGAACTTTCCCCCTGTTCTTCTTTTCGAGCAGGCACCCACGTGACATCCACAGACACATCGTCATCATCAACCGCTTAACTTGTATCTGACAACTCAGCAAAGGAAGCAGCAGCGGGTACAACATCATCATCATCATCACACTGTACGTCCGTGTGTGTAATGCTGCCTGACTGAGACATATCCCTGTTATCTACATCCTCTGGCAATAATGGTTGGGCATCACTCATTTCTTCCAACTGATGTTTAAATAAGTCCTCTGACTGATCAAGTGAAGCGGCTGTGGTGCTAGTGTTGGTGGTGGCGGCGGCAGGGAGAGTGTTAATTTGAGAGGTGCCCGAAGCTGAGCTGGAGGAGGATAGTGCGTCAAGGTTCCAAGCGGAAGCTGTAGAAGATTGGGTGTCCTTTGTAAGCCAGTCAACTATGTCCTCAGAATTTTTCGAGTTCAGGGTACGTGGACTCTGGGCATTATTCTAGGGCCAAAGGAAATCACAGAACAAAGACGGCCCCTGCAGGGTGGCCTGCCTCTGCCTGTCATTTTATTTTAGATTAGTGACTATGCGTGCAAGGTAATGTGCCACCCGGCATGAGTGGTGGGCACTGGCAGTGGGCACACTACAGTCAGTGGAAGTGGGCCTGACACACACTGGCAGGCAACTAACCTTAGATTATAGGGTAAAAATTAAATTCCTTATTTATCGGCAAGCTACTGTGCCACCCGGTATGAGTGGTGGGCACTGGCAGTGGGCCCACTACAGTCTGTGGGCCTGACACACACTGGCAGCAATGAAGCGAAGAATCCCAGCAGACGTGACTTAATGCTCATCAAGAATTTATTGCAAAGTAACAATATGTCCCATATTCCAGGATGCGTTTGACTAACCAGCCTTTTTCAACAGGTAAGTATCCATTGCAATGCACAGGTATTTATACACACATAAATGCATGAGGATAGGGAACCTCCCTATGACGTCAAATGCCCACATGGGGCGGTACACTCGAAGCCAAGTAACATAGAATATCCATAATCAGATAACAGCACAAGAATTGTATCAGAACATATATAAATACCATCTCAGCAGAGCAATCCTTCATTGGGTAGTAGATGTCTAAAAGACAATAATATATAAATAAATTAAATGTCCAATAATTAACAGAAGTTGTGCATCAGTTAACAAAAATACAATAAAGTCTTAGATGTGCATAATTTCATAGTCTCTATTGAGAACCCTTGGGTATAAGGTATCCAGGGTATGGATCAAGTAAGCCTCCCGACGTAATTGTAATTTCTTGATGTCACCTCCCCTTCTGGGTCTGGTGACTCGTTCTATTACCTGGAATTTCAATTGGGCAATGTTATGTTTAAATTTTTCAAAGTGGATGGTAATTGGTAACATCAAGTTCTTAGTCCTGATAAAGGACTTGTGCTTTCCAATGCGATCTCTGATAGTCTGCATTGTTTCCTCAATATATAGTAACCCACATGGACATTTTATTACATATATCACATTTGTAGATTCACAGGTGAAGAAACCGTCCACCGGGTATGTACGTCCAGTATGTGGGTGATAGATATTGGGTCCTTTAATGATATTAGAGCACTGGAAGCAGTGTAGACAAGGAAAAGTACCTTTCCATTGTGTAGCAAGTACACTCTGTTTTAGGGCTCCTTTGGTGCTCCCCAGATCTGCACGTACTAGTTTATCCCTGTAACTTTTTTTTGTTTTACAAATAACTGGGGGATTGTTAAATTCATCAATCTGGGGATACGCTTTTCTCAACAAGTGCCAGTGCTTCCTCACAATATTGTCTAATTTATGATTAAAAGGATGGTATTTATGAATCAATGCCACTCTTGTTTTTTTCCTTTCAGATTTACAAGGGTTATTTAAATCGCTAAGGGTTTTTGTTAGAACTGATGAGGGATACCCTCTTTCTTCAAACCTCTTAGTCATTTCATCAATTCTAAGTCACTGTGTGAAGGGGTCAGAGACTATCCATCTCACCCTCTGGTACTGGGATTTAGGGATTGCCCTTTTCAGGGAGGGTTGGTGAGCACTGGTAAAGTGGAGGATACTGTTCCTGTCTGTCTCCTTTCTAAATAGGTCAGTAGAAAGGTTACCATTTGGGTCCCTGATTACCCTTGTATCAAGAAAACTCACTGTGTGATCATCACAGGTTAATGTAAATTGCAAATCAATGCACGCATGGTTCAGATGTGAGAGAAAAGACTCAAAGGGTCTCATGTGGCCCTGCCCATATGCAAAAAATGTCATCGATAAATCTTTTCCACAATAGAATGTGGTTACAGTGCCACTCAGTGTTGTATACAAATGCATCCACAAATTTCGACATAAATACATTTGCATAGGTTGGGGCCACATTCGATCCCCCGCCTCTGCAGATAATAGGCATCTTCAAACATAAAATAGTTTTCATACAAGACAAGGTGAAGAAGTTGTACAAAAAATTGACATTCAATAAAGGAATAATCACTTTTTCTAGAAATAACTTAACTGCCTGTATGCCTCTACTGTGATCAATGGAGGTATATAAGCTTACAACGTCAATCATCACCAAAAGACTGTCTGGTGGAATAGATCCTAATTGGGCTATAGTGCTGAGAAAATGTTGCGTATCTGCTAAAAAGGATGGAATGTCTATTATAAGGGGTGTGAGTACCTTCGCTAGTACTATTGCCAATGGTGATAAAATTGATCCCACTGAAGCCTCGATCAGGCGTCCTGGGGGTCAACAAGGTTTTATGGACCTTAGGGAGCACATAAAAAACGGTGTTATTGGTGTATGGTCAATCAAAAAGGTATGCATATTTTTATCAAAGATCCTTGATGTGGCAAAGTGATCAACAGTCTTCAGGATTTTTCTTTAATACTGAAATGTCGGATGCCCAGTCCCAAAAGTTCAGATGCAGTGCTGGTGCACTGAGCATGCACAAAATGGCCACCGCCATGCAAATCACCATTTGTTTGGGTCAAACTACAACATGTGTATGAGTAGGCATGGCTGTGATGGCCACTTGGGGCAAGTAGTATGACGCTTGTTGATTGGCTGCTGTGCAGCCTTTCAAAACGCACCAAGAAAACGCCCGAACACCGAGTCCCGAACACCCCAAAATTCGGTACAAACCCGAACTATACAGGTCGGGTTGGCTCAACCCTACTCATTATGTATGCAAGCTTATAATAGAGTATGAGAAAAACTACTTACTAAAGTAGCTTCACAATTGGAGAAGGAGACTAGTGATATCCAAGTTGTCAGAACGTAATCTGAGTTTGCAATTCTTGAGGCAAAATTGCAGAAAAACGTTGAGAATTTTTCAAACTGAAACCAAAGAAAGGAAACATAGAAAGTATATTAGAGACAAAAGAGATTTTGAAACTGGTTATATATACACTAAGAATAACAATAAAAATCCCCCCAAAAAAAAAAAAAAAAAAATACGGGTTTCAGGGAATATACGGACATCTCAGAATATATATTTTCAGAATCGGACGGTAGTGTCCCCAATTCTAGGTTAGGAATTAAAAGGAAGGCTACAACCAATAAGGGAGGTTACAAGCAGAGAAGAAATCCACCTAATCACGGCAATCCCCTTTTCCAAATCAGGGGCTAAAATGGGGTACAAACTACCAACCAAACATAAATGTAAATTTATTGCAAAATAAAAATACACCAAATATCAATGTACAATCATCAACATCATCCACATTATGTGCATCCTTGCCCCCTCATCACATGGGGTACAGGGACCCACAATGCAGGCAGGCACCACGGTGCTCCTACAACACCTTTTCTAGTACCGGGTATACAACTGAGAGTCAGGGACAAGTGGGGCTACGGGTGTGAAATACATGAATGGGTGAAAGACATTAACCTATTCACTAGAAAGCTAGCACTATACAAGGAATTTAGAATTAAAGAGAAAAGGGAAATATAACTAGAAGAGAGATTGAGGCTCTGGACGTACTTAAAGAACTCCTTAGAGAAGGAGAAGGTGAAACTTCTTAACCGAAAGCACCTTTTACTAATATGTGTCCTAGGTCGAAATATACTCCTCTGTTCTCAGGATATGCCAATGTAGAGACTTTCGTCCATCTGGTGACCAGGGATCTGAAAATGATCAAAAGCAAAAATTGTGAAATAAACACTAATCTTACTATAGCAGAGAGAGAAGCGCTTGCAGATTTAATGAAAAGAGAAGATCTAGTTCCCTTACGTCCTACCAGCAGCACAGATGGGGTTAACCACCCCCGTGGACTGGCAGGACCGGCGGAATGTTTAATGAGCCCAAGACTAATAACTCAATTTAACAATTAAGTATCTCCTTAAAAGGAGGAAGTCAACCCCAGCCCACTGTGTTTTTCTGTCCTCCTGGACAGGTGGTCTAGGCGGTTTGTTCCCCTTTCTTATGGAAAGTGCGGGAGCCTTCTTTTCGTTTGGGTAATGGCGTTGCCCTTTCCTAGGTACCTTGTCAGTTTGGCCGGCAGCTTATCTGCTGCCGGCCCTGCGCAGTTGCGCCTGGCTGGGGTATTTTGGCAGCGTCCTCGGTCCAGGATTCTCAGTTCTTGGGCGCCGCCATCTTCCGGAGGTGACGCGGGGATTCTCCTTTTGCGTCACTTCCGGGTAATCCGTCCGCGATTTTTTCACGGGGGAGACCTCTGTCCCGGTAGAGAGACCTTCTTGGTCTCCTTAGTTCCTTCCTCCTCGGATGAGGAGGAGCTGACGTCGTGTTTTTTCCCCCCTGAAAAGACACAGAAATTGCTCAAGTCCATCAGGTCGGGGGACCATGATGTTGACCATGGGGAGCCTTCGGATCCCGCATACTCGGGCACCTCGTGTCTTCAAAGCGGATGAGATCCTCTTCTCTGTCATGTTTACAGAGTTGAAAAAACCTGGAGGTTCCGGTTTTAACAAAGAAGTTTAAATCCATGTTCCCGATGGCTAAACCCTTGGTGGATTCATGGGGATCCATTCCCAAGGTGAACATGGCTATTGCCAAGTTGTCCAAGCGCACTCTGGTTCCTGCAGACAATGGGTCTAGCCTGCAGGACCCCCTTGCAGAGTGCACACTAAGACAGGGTCATACGCCAGCTGCGGCTTCCGCTTCCACAGCCATAGCGGCTTCTGAAGTCTCTACGTTCTTCTGGTCTCGCCTGAATCAAATTCAAGTTGACGTGAACCAGAGTTTTTTTCCAGGACGACATACTGGCTTCCTTCAAGACCATCAACCTGGCTACAGACTTCTTGTGCGATATCGCGCAGCTCCAGTTTGAAGTTAGCGAGGGAGCCAGCCCGCTGGGAAAGAGGCCAAACATAGTTCCTTGCTCCTGAAGCTAAGCAGCAGGTCTCTGGCTGATAGGAGACCAAGTGCGCCTTTGGTGCCCTGTGACAATACTATCAAATGATGCCAGGGGCCTATATTTAGCAGGGCTAAATATTTAGCATTTTGGCTTAAGCCTTGGGTCACTGAAAATTCCTCAAAATACAGCTTATGTGGCCTTCCATTCGAGCCCAACCATTTGTTCGGTTCGGAGCTGGATAAGATCATGGAGGGCTTTTCAGACAAGAAGATGAAGAGCCTTCCCCAGCAGTCCTTTCGAGGGCAGGGCAGACAAGACCACGGTGGTAGGTCTGGCCAGCAAACAAGCCAATCTGGGTCATATTGACTACGGATGCGTCCCAAGTAGGCTGGGACGCTCACCTAGATGACACTCCAGTTCACGGGACCTGGTTTCCACAGGAGTGACTTCTTTCATCCAATCTCCGCGAGATTCAAGCTATCCGGCTAGCCCTCCTTAACTTACAGTAGCCCCTCAGATCCGGGGCAAGCGGTGAAAGTCCAGTCAGACAATATGACTGCGGTACTTTACATCAACAAGCAGGAAGGCACGAGATCACTTCCCTCCTGTCAGAGATCGGGTGATTCTGTGTTAGGCAGAGTTGTACCTTTCCCACTTATCTGCGATCCACATCCAAGGCTCCCTCAATATGATAGCGGCTGAGTCGCGGTCTTCCGTTGGTGGAGTGGTCTTTACATCCGGAGATATTCAAGCAGATAGTCCTCAAGTGGGGTATGCCAGAGGTGGATCTCATGGCAACAAGATTCAATGCCAAGGTGCAGAGGTTTTGCTCCTTTACAGGGAGGACAACCCTCTGGCGTTAGACGCTCTTTCAATATCCTGGAGGTTCAGGCTGGCATACATCTTCCCTCCGTTTTCCAATATTCTGAGGGAATTGATAAAAATCTGTCAGGATCAGGCCTCGGTGATAGCCATCATACTGTTTTGGCCAAAGAGATCCTGGTTTACCTAGCTCCTCACCCAGTTGAGTCGAGGACAATATTGGAGGCTCCCCACAGCAGACCCTGGTGTCGTGGGACACTCACCTCTGCTCAGATCTGCACAGATTCAACCTGACAGCCTGGAGGTTGATCAGTCCCTTCCTAGAATAGAAGGGCTTTCAGAGTCGGTCCTGAGAACGGTGTCTCATTCTAGAGCTGACTCTACCAAGAGAGCCTACTCTCGTATTATGAGTATATTCTCATCCTGTTGTACCTCAACTGAGGTGGCGTCTGCAGATCCGCCCCTCTCCGCTATCCTTCAGTTCCTGCAAGACGGCCTTGATAGAGGTCTTGCCCTTCTACTCTGAAGGTTCAAGTTTCAGCCATCTCAGCTTGCCTTAACAGGCTTTTTCTCAGGACCCGCTGATCAAACGGTTCCTTAAAGGAGCTGAAAGATTAAAGCCTACAGTACTGAGACCCATTTTTCAATCGGATTTATCAATAGTTCTCAGGGGTTAGCATCTCCCCCTTTGAACCATTAGAGGAGGTGGACATTAAGTTTGTCACTTGGAAGTTTGTGTTTCTCCTTGCAGTGACTTTGGTCAAGAGGGTCTCTGAGCTTCAAGCTCTCTCAGCACATGAGCCCTATACCATTTTCTTACATGACAGGGACCTTTTAGATTCCAACCCATATTTTAGGCCTAAAGTTCCTTCCTTCCAGAACATCAACCAGGTGATATTCCTCCCGGTTCTGTCGACATCTACCACCTCCTCCTAGGAACCTGCTAGACATCCTCTGGACGTCTCGAGATGTCTCCGGATCTATGTGGATAGATCAAGGAGTTCAGGAAAGATGAGAATCTGCTAATCCTGTTGCCGGTAAGTTTAAAGGCTGTAAGGCATGCAAACCTTCCATCAGTCGGTGGATTGAGGAGGCTATTAAGGAATCGTTTGTTTCCACAATCTCTGGACCCTCTGGGATTCGTGAAGGCCCACTCTACTAGGGTTGTGGCTACTTATTTTTCCGAGAGGAGTCTTCTGCCTCTCAACATGATTTGCAAAGCTGCCTCCTGGAGCTCTGAATCGACATTCATCTCCCATTATAGACTAGATGCCAGTCTAGCTGAGTTTTCGGCCTTTGGGCAGACTTTTCTTAGTTCTGCCAGGCAGGAAGGCCCTTCCTAGGGGTTTCTTCTTGCTATCTCCCCATCTGTGCTGCTGGTAGGACATAAGGGAATCGTTAATTTCTAATGATAATTTGTTTTCCCTTAGTCCTAACAGCAGCACACAAAATTCTCACACTAGTAAGTCTAGTTTTCTTCCTACTATAAACACAGTGGGCTGGGGGTTGACTTCCTCCTTTTAAGGAGATACTTAATTATTAAATAAGTCTTGGGCTCATTAAACATTCCGCCGGTACTGCCAGTCCACTGGGGCAGCTGTGCTGCAGTTAGGACTAAGGGAAAACAAATTATCGTTAGAAATTAACGATTGTAAAGCCCTCAGATAAAGGGGGAAACGTAGTCATCATGAAGCAAGATGACTATGTTGATATGGTCTAGAGATTACTACAAGACACAAATACTTACCGTAAATTGGAGTTAAATACAAGATATATTAACCCCTTAAGGACACAGCCCTATTTCACCTTAAGGACCAGGTCATTTTTTGAAAATCTGACCAGTGTCACTTTATGTGGCCATTCTAAGACTGTTTTTTCATCACATATTGTACTTCATGACACTGGTAAAATAGAGTCAAAAAATGTATTTTTATTTATAAAAAAAATACCAAATTTATCCAAAATTTTTAAAAATTAGCAATTTTCCGAATTTCAATTTCTCTACTTCTATAATACATAGAAATAACACCAAAAAAGTTATTTATTCACATTCCCCATATGTCTACTTCATGTAAGGATCATTTTGGGAATGCCATTTAATTTTTTGGGGACGTTACGAGGCTTAGAAGTTTAGAAGAAAATCTTGAATATTTTCAGAAATTTTCAAAAACCCACTTTTTAGGGACCAGTTCAGGTTTGAAATCAGTTTGTGAGGCTTACATAATAGAAATCACCCAAAAATGACCCCATTCTAGAAACTACACCCCTTGAGGTATTCAAAACTGATTTTACAAACTTTGTTAACTCTTTAGGTGTTCCACAAGAGTTAATGGCAAATAGAGATAAAATTTCAGATTTTCGTTTTTTGGCAAATTAACAAAGCAAGGGTTAACAGCCAAACAAAACCCAATATTTATTGCCCTGATTCTCTAGTTTGCAGAAACACCCCATATGTGGTCGTAAACTTCCAGTATGGCCAAACGGCAGGGCTCAGAAGGAAAGGAACTCCATATGGTTTTTGGAAGGCAGATTTTCCTGGACTGGTTTTTAGACACCATGTCCCATATGAAGCCCGCCTGCTGAAACCCTAGAATAGAAACTCCCAAACAGTGACCCCATTTTGAAAACTACAGGATAAGGTTGCAGTTTTGTTGGTACTATTTTAGTAAAGAAAAGCGAACACCTGGATGTTCGGGTTCGAGAAGTTCGGCCGAACTTCCGAAAATGTTCGGGTTCGGGATCCGAACTCAACCCGAACTTTATCCCGAACCCGAACCCCATTGAAGTCAATGGGGACCCGAACTTTAGGCACTAAAAAGGCTGTAAAATAGTCTAGGAATGGGCTAGAGGGCTGTCAAAGTCAGCAAAACGTAGGTAAATCCCCTGCAAACAAATGTGGATAGGGAAATGAATTAAAATAAAATAAATAAAATTTAACCAATATCAATTGGAGACAGGTCCCACTGCAAGGAATCATGCGTCATATCACTCAACACTGGAGAAGGCCACTTTCAGTTATTTCGGCCCCAGCACCCAGACAGAGGAGAGAGGACCCACAGCAAGGAATCATGCGTCATATCAACCACTACCGGAGAAGGCCACTTTCAGTTATTTCAGCCCCAGCACCCAGACCGAGGATACAGGTCAAACAGCAAGGAATCATGCGTCATATCACCCACCACTGGAGAAGGACACTTTCAGTTATTTCGACACAGCACCCAGACCGAAGATACAGGTTCCACAGCAAGGAATCATGCGTCATATCACCCACCACTGGAGAAGGCCACTTTCAGTTATTTCGGCCCCAGCACCCAGATAGAGGAGAGAGGTCCCACAGCAAGGAATCATGCGTCATATCACCCACCACTGGAGAAGGCCATTTTCAGTTATTTAGGCCTCAGCACCCAGTCAGAGAGAGAGGTCCCACAGCAAGGAATCATGCGTCATATCACCCACCACTGGAGAAGGCCATTTTCAGTTATTTAGGCCCCAGCAACCAGTCAGAGGAGAGAGGTCACACAGCAAGGAATCATGCGTCATATCAACCACCACCGGAGAAGGCCACTCTCAGTTATTTCAGCCCAGCACCCAGACAGAGGATACAGGTCCCACAGCAAGGAATCATGGGTCATATCAACCACCACCGGAGAAGGCCACTCTCAGTTATTTCGGCCCAGCACCAAGACAGAGGAGAGAGGTCCCACAGCAAGGAATCATGCGTCATTTCACCCACCACCGGAGAAGGCCACTCTCAGTTATTTCAGCCTAGAACCCAGACAGAGGAGAGAGGTACCACAGCAAGGAATCATGTGTCATATCAACCACCACTGGAGAAGGCCACTTTCAGTTATTTCGGACCCAGCACCCAAACCGAGGATACAGGTCCCACAGCAAGGAATCATGCGTCATATCACCCACCACTGGAGAAGGCCACTTTCAGTTATTTCGGCACAGCACCCAGACCGAGGATACAGGTTCCACAGCAAGGAATCATGCGTCATATCACCCACCACTGGAGAAGGCCACTTTCAGTTATTTCGGCCCCAGCACCCAGATAGAGGAGAGAGGTCCCACAGCAAGGAATCATGCGTCATATCACGCACCACTGGAGAAGGCCATTTTCATTTATTTAGGCCCCAGCACCCAGTCAGAGGAGAGAGGTCCCACAGCAAGGAATCATGCGTAATATCACCCACCACTGGAGAAGGCCATTTTCAGTTATTTAGGCCCCAGCACCCAGTCAGAGGAGAGAGGTCCCACAGCAAGGAATCATGCGTCATATCAACCACCACCGGAGAAGGCCACTCTCAGTTATTCAGGCCCAGCACCCAGAGAGAGAGAGAGGTCCACAGCAAGGAAGCATGCGTCATATCAACCACCACTGGAGAAGGCCACTTTCAGTTATTTCAGCCCAGCACCCAGACAGAGGAGAGAGGTCCCACAGCAAGGAATCATGCGTCATCTCAACCACCACTGGAGAAGGCCACTTTCAGTTATTCAGGCCCAGCACCCAGACAGAGGAGAGAGGTCCCACAGCAAGGAATCATGCGTCATATCAACCACCACTGGAGAAGGCCACTTTCAGTTATTTCGGCCCCACCACCCAGACAGAGGAGAGGTTCATTCAACTTTGGGTTGCACTGCAAGATCATGGTAAAGTTAAAAAAATGAGGATTCAATAAAGAAGTGCCCCGGAGTACAAGAATGCATGGTTGAGGGGAGGCAGTTATAAATGTATATTCTGCACAAGGGAGGGACAGGTCCTGTGGGATCCATGCCTGGTTCATTTTTATGAGCGTCAGCTTGTCCACGTTGGCTGTGGACAGGCGGCTGCGTTTGTCAGTAATGACGCCCCTGCCATGCTGAATACACGTTCAGACAAAACGCTGGCCGCCGGGCAGGCTAGCACCTCCAAGGCATAAAATGCTAACTCTGGCCACGTGACCAATTTGGAGACCCAGAAGTTGAATGGGGCCGAACCATCAGTCAGTACGTGGAGGGGTGTGCAGACGTACTGTTCAACCATGTTAGTGAAATGCTGCCTCCTGCTAACACGTTCCGTATCAGGTGGTGGTGCAGTTAGCTGTTGCGTGGAGACAAAACTTTTCCACATTTCTGCCATGCTAACCCTGCCCTCAGAGGAGCTGGCCGTGACACAGCTGCATTGGCGACCTCTTGCTCCTCCTCTGCCTTCGCCTTGGGCTTCCACCTGTTCCCCTGTGACATTTGGGAATGCTCTCAGGAGCGCCTCTACCAGCGTGCGCTTGTACTCGCGCATCTTCCTATCACGCTCCAGTGCAGGAAGTAAGGTGGGCACATTGTCTTTGTACCAGGGATCCAGCAGGGTGGCAACCCAGTAGTCTGCACACGTTAAAATGTGGGCAACTCTGCTGTCGTTGCGCAGGCACTGCAGCATGTAGTCACTCATGTGTGCCAGGCTCCCCAAAGGTAAGGACAAGCTGTCCTCTGTGGGAGGCGTATCGTCATCGTCCTCTGTTTCCCCCAGCCACGCACCAGTGATGGGCCTGAGCTGTGTCGGGTGCCACCCCGCTGTGAACCTGCTTCATCCTCATCCTCCTCCACCTCCTCCTCATCCTCCTCGTCCCCCAGTAGTGGGGCCTGGCTGGCCACATTTGTACCTGGCCTCTGCTGTTGCAAAAACCTCCCTCTGAGCCACTTCTAACAGACTGGCCTGAAAGTGCTAAAAATGACCCCTCATCCTCCTCCTCCTGGGCCACCTCCTCTTCCATCATTGCCCTAAGCGTTTTCTCAAGGAGACTTAGAAGTGGTATTGTAACGCTGATAACGGTGTCATCGCCACTGGCCATGTTGGTGGAGTACTCGAAACAGCGCAACAGGGCACACAGGTCTCGCATGGAGGCCCAATCATTGGGGGTGAAGTGGTGCTGTTCCGCGAGTGCGACTGACGCGTGCGTGCTGAAACTGAAACTCCACTATGGCCTGCTGCTGCTCGCACAGTCTCTCCAGCATGTGCAAGGTGGAGTTCCACCGGGTGGGCACGTTGCATATGAGGTGGTGAGCGGGAAGGCCGAAGTTCCGCTGTAGCACAGACGGCCCTCACTTTATGCAGCAGCTCTGACATGTCGGGGTAATTGTGAATGAA
This sequence comes from Bufotes viridis, assembly GCA_033119425.1. Lineage (NCBI taxonomy): Eukaryota > Metazoa > Chordata > Amphibia > Anura > Bufonidae > Bufotes > Bufotes viridis. Next base: position 116,361,174 of record CM065597.1, on the reverse strand, counting down.
CTTCTGCACCACCAAATTCAGCACATGCGCCAGGCAAGGGATGTGCGTCAAACCGGCTAGTCCCAGAGCTACGACAAGATTTCGCCCATTATCGCACACCACCAGGCCGGGCTTGAGGCCCACCGGCAGAAACCACTCGTCGGTCTGTTGTTCAATACCCCGCAACAACTCCTGCGCGGTGTGGGGCCTGTCCCCCAAACATATGAGTTTCAGAATGGCCTGCTGACGTTTACCCCGGGCTGTGCTGAGGTTGGTGGTGAAGGTGTGTGGCTGACTGGATGAGCAGGTGGAAGCAGAGGAGGAGGAAGCCGAGTAGGAGGAGGAGGCTACAGGAGGCAAAGAATGATGCCCTGCGATCCTTGGCGGCGTAAGGACGTGCGCCAAGGAACTCTCCACCTGCGGCCCAACCGCCACTACATTTACCCAGTGTGCAGTTAAGGAGATATAGCGTCCCTGGCCGTGCTTACTGGTCCACGTATCTGTGGTTTGGTGGACCTTGCCACAGATGGCATTGCACAGTGCACACTTGATTTTATCGGATACTTGGTTGTGCAGGGAAGGCACGGCTGTCTTGGAGAAGTAGTGGTGGCTGGGAACAACATACTGTGGGACAGCCATGGACATCAGCTGTTTGAAGCTGTCTGTGTCCACCAGCCTGAATGACAGCATTTCAAAGGCCAGTAGTTTAGAAATGCTGGCATTCAGGCCCAGGGCTCGAGGGTGGCTAGGTGGGAATTTACGCTTTCTCTCCAAGGTTTGTGAGATGGAGAGCTAAACGCTGCCGTGTGACATGGTGGAGATGCTTGGTGACGCAGGTGGTGTTGTCATTATCGCACACCACCAGGCCGGGCTTGAGGCCCACCGGCAGAAACCACTCGTTGGTCTGTTGTTCAATACCCCGCAACAACTCCTGCGCGGTGTAGGGCCTGTCCCCCAAACATATGTGCAGCATACGGGTAGGTTACCCGACACTGCTATATTTTAATGTGTATCTCCCTTTAAGAAAGTTAGGCCTGTAGCAGGCAATTCATTTTCCAGCCAGCAGAGGGAGCCCCCAGTTTAGTATAAATAGGCCAGGGCCTAGCCTAGGGAGGTCAGTTGTTGGAAGTTTCTAGTTCAGAGTGAGTTCTGAGAGATTCAGGACTCAGTAACTAGTGCAGAAATTGCACCACTGGTGTGGAGGATCATTCCCACCAAGTTTTCCAGGTCAAGTAAACCTGAGGTACTCCAAGTAAAAGCCTGTCACTAACAAGTGGGACAGAGAGTGTAACCAGCAAGGCAGTTCGCATTTCAAGTATAGAGCCTGTCACCAGGAGAGAAGGAAACCTCTACAAAACCTTTGCTCAAGGGTTATCACTGTGATTTGGGTGTCTGGACCTTGAGAGTATTGCCTACAGCCAGGAACTAAGGCAGGAGAGAAAGTAAGTGTACCCCTGCAGAGAGAATAGTTGCCTGAAGTGTATTGCTGCATTGAGAGTAAGAGGAAAGCCCTGATCCTAGGAGGCCTGTCTTGAAGATAGCTTTTGCGACTGTGATTCATAATCTGAACCAATTCTGTGACTGTATTGTAATGTGTGGAATATTCTGGAACTGTACTTACCGACTGTTCATCTATCTTCAACTACGTTCAGTAAAGTTATCCTGTTATTCAAATATAAGGATTCCTCAATTATTCCACCTGTCACTACACGGTGTGCTACCGTTCAATTGGCACTGGCGTCACGACATTCATCACCTGCCTGTTCCTGTTCTGACCCGATTGAAGACGACAGTCAGTCCCAGGTTAGTGGGTTGCCCTGCACTACAAAGCCCAGCATACCTAAAGCTACACTACTGACCCCCTGGGACACTGCATATGAGTTTCAGAATGGCCTGCTGATGTTTACCCCGGGCTGTGCTGAAATTGGTGGTGAAGGTGTGTGGCTGACTGGATTTGCTGGTGGAAGCAGAGGAGGAGGAAGCCGAGAAGGAGGAGGAGGCTACAGGAGGCAAAGAATGATGCCCTGCGATCCTTGGCGGCGGAAGGACGTGCGCCAAGGAACTCTCCGCCTGCGGCCCAGCCGCCACTACATTTACCCAGTGTGCAGTTAGGGAGATATAGCGTCCCTTAGGTGGACCTTGCCACAGATGGTGTTGCGCAGTGCACACTTGATTTTATCGGATACTTGGTTGTGCAGGGAAGGCACGGCTGTCTTGGAGAAGTAGTGGTGGCTGGGAACAACATACTGAGGGACAGCCACGGACATCAGCTGTTTGAAGCTGTCTGTAGTCCACCAGCCTGAATGACAGCATTTCAAAGGCCGGTAGTTTAGAAATGCTGGCATTCAGGCCCAGGGCTCGAGGGTGGCTAGGTGGGAATTTACGCTTTCTCTCCAAGGTTTGTGAGATGGAGAGCTGAACGCTGCCATGTGACATGGTGGAGATGCTTGGTGACGCATGTGGTGTTGTCGGTGGCACATCCTCTGTTTGGTGGGCGGCAGGTGCCAACATTCCTCCCGAGGCGGAGGAAGAGGCCGAGGCAGCAGCAGAAGAGGGAGCAGGGGAGCAGAGTGAGTTCCTTGCTTTTAAGGTGTTTACTCCACTGCAGTTCATGCTTTGCATGTAGATGCCTGGTCATGCAGGTTGTGCTAAGGTTCAGAACGTTAATGCCTCGCTTCAGGATCTGATGGCACAGCGTGCAAACCACTCGGGTCTTGTCGTCAGCACATTGTTTAAAGAAGTGCCATGCCAGGGAACTCCTTGAAGCTGCCTTTGGGGTACTCGGTCCCTGGTGGCGGTGGCCAGTAGCAGGCGAACTCTCTTGGCGGCGGCTGGTCTGCTTTTGCCCCCTGCTCCCTCTTTTGCTACGCTGTTGGCTCGGTCTCACTACTGCCTCTTCCTCTGAACTATGAAAGTCAGTGGCACAACCTTCATTCCATGTGGGGTCTAGGACCTCATCGTCCCCTGCATTGTCTTCCACACAGTCTTCCTCCCTGACCTCCTGTTCGGTCTGCACACTGCAGAAAGATGCAGCAGTTGGCACCTGTGTTTCGTCATCATCAGAGACGTGCAGACTCCGATGAGGTGATATTCCAATGTCCTCATCATCAGGAAACATCAGTGGTTGTGCATCAGTGCATTCTATGTCTTCCACTACTGGGGAAGGGCTAGGTGGATTTCCTTGGGAAACCCTGCCAGCAGAGTCTTCAAACAGCATAAGAGACTGCTGCATAACTTGAGGCTCAGACAGTTTCCCTGATATTCATGGGGAGATGTGACAGACTGATGGGCTTGGTTTTCAGGTGTCACCTGTGCGCTTTCTGCAGAAGACTGGGTGGGAGATAATGTTGTGAACATGCTGGATCCACTGTCGGCCACCCAATTGACTAGCGCCTGTACCTGCTCAGGCCTTACCATCCTTAGAATGGCATTGGGCCCCACCAAATATCGCTGTAAATTCTGGCGGGTACTGGAACCTGAGGTAGTTGGTTCACTAGGACGTGTGGCTGTGGCAGAATGGCCACGTCCTCTCCCAGCACCAGAGGGTACACTAACACCACCACGACCGCGTCCGCGTCCCTTACTAGATGTTTTCCTCATTGTTACCGTTCACCAAGCACCACAATAAGGAAAAAATATTTGGCCCAATGTATTGATTTCAAATTTAGGCCTTTTTTACAGGCACCTAACACTATCTGCCTATTTGTTTATGTAGCGTGTTACACAAATCCAGGCACAGCAGTAACCACTGATTTAGGGAATATCTCTTTTAGGGCTAGTATTTAGGCCCTGGATGAAAGGTATCCTTTTATGGACAGATATACACTTGGCCTGCAACAGCTGGGACACCAGATTCAGGGTATTGCTATTTTGGCAATTGAATGTCACCCCAGAACAAAATATATGTTTTGCAAGACACTATGAATCCTGGCCTGCAACAGCTGGGACACCAGATTCAGGGTATTGCTATTTTGGCAATTGAATGTCACCCCAGAACAAAATATATGTTTTGAAAGACACTATGAAACATGGCCTGCAACAGCTGGGACATCAGATTCAGGGTATTGCTATTTTGGCAATTGAATGTCACCCCAGAACAAAATATATGTTTTTACGGACACTATGAATCCTGGCCTGCAACAGCTGGGACACCAGATTCAGGGTATTGCTATTTTGGCTATTGAATTTCACCCCAGAACAAAATATATGTTTTGCAAGACACTATGAAACGTGGCCTGCAACAGCTGGGACACCAGATTCAGGGTATTGCTATTTTGCCAGATTAATTTCACCCCAGAACAAAATATGTGTTTTGGCAGACACTATGAAATCTGGCCTGCAACTGCTGGGACACCAGAATCAGGGTATTGCTATTTTTCAGATTAATTTCACCCCAGAACAAAATATGTGTTTTGGCAGACACTATGAAATCTGGCCTGCAACTGCTGGGACACCAGAATCAGGGTATTGCTATTTTTCAGATTAATTTCACCCCAGAACAAAATATGTGTTTTGGCAGACACTATGAAATCTGGCCTGCAACTGCTGGGACACCAGTTTCAGGATATTGCTATTTTGCAAAATTAATTTCACCCCAGAAAAAAATATGTATTTGGCAGACACTATGAAATCTGGCCTGCAATTTGATAAAAATAGCCGTTTTGGGACCGTTTTAATTTTTGTTATTTACATAGTTGAACAGACAGGTTATATTGTGTGCTATTTCTATAGAGCAGGTTGTTACGGACGCGACAATACCAAATATGACTACTTTTTGGGAATTTTAGTTTTAGTTTTTCATAATAAAGCATTTGTGAAAAAAAATATTTTTTAGCGTCTCCCCATTCTGAAAGCCATATTTTTTTTTTTTTTTTGGGTGACTGTCTTATGTAGGGGCTCATTTTTTGTGGGATGAGATGGCGGTTTGATTGGCACTATATTGGAATGCATATGACATTTTGGTCGCTTGCAATTACACTTTTTGTGATGTAAGGTGACAAAAATGGCTTTTGACACCGTATTTATATTATTTATTTTTGCTGTGTTCACCTGAGGGGTTAGTTCATGTGTTATTTTTATAGAGCATGTTGTTACCAACGCGGTGATACCTAATATGTATACTTTTTATTTAGTTATTTAAATTTTACACAATAATATTTTTGAAACAAAAAAAAAATCATGTTTTAATGTCTCCATAGTCTGAGAGCCATATTTTTTTTATTTTTTTGGGCTATTGTCCTATGTAGGGCATCATTTTTTGCGCGATGAGATGACAGATTGATTGGCACTATTTTGGGGTTCATATACATTTTTCATTGCTTGCTATTTCACGTTTTGTAATGTGAGGTGAGAAATTGTTTTTCTTTTGGACACTGATTTTATTTAATTCTTTTTACAGTATTTACCTGAGGGGTTAGATCATGGGATATTTTTATATAGCATGTTTTTACGGACGCAGCAATACCTAATATGTATACTTATTTTTTATTTATTTTACTTTAACACAATAACAGCATTTTAGAAAAAAAAAATCATGTTTTAATGTCTGCATAGTCTGAGAGCCATATTTTTATATTTTTTTGGGCGATGGTCCTATGTAGGGGCTCATTTTTGCGGGATGAGATGGCGGTTTGACTGGTACTATTTTGAAAGGCATACACCTTTTTGGTCGCTTGGTATTACACTTTAAGTGATGTAAGGTAACAAAAATGCCTTTTTTTACACCATTTTTTTGTTTTGTTTTTATGGTGTTCACCTGAGGGGTCAGGTCATGTGATATTTTTATAGAGCAGTTTTTTACGGACACGGCGATACCTAATATGTGTAGTGTATTTAATTTTTTTAATTTTTATTCAGTGATATATGTTTTTTTTTTACTTTTTTTTCACTTTCTTACATTTTTTTGGGACCCAGACCCACTTGGTTCTTGAAGATCCAGTGGATCTGGTGTCTATATAATACAGTAAAGTACACTATATAGTGTACTTTACTGTATTTTTTACTTAACAAAGTCTGAATAGACTTTTGCCTTTAGCAGAAGTCTATTCAGACTTTCAGTATCATGGAGAGCAGGACGCTTCTGAAAGTGTCCTGCTGCCATGGTAACTATCACCCGCTGTCATAACTGAGCAGCGGGCGATGGGGAGGGAGGGAAGGGGCCTCCTCCCTCTGCGATCCCATCCTGTCGGGGCCTGCAAAGGCACAGCAGCCCACCGGTAGGAGAGGGAGGGAGCTCTCTCCCTGTTAACCTCTTCCATACCGCGGTCAGTACAGACCGCGGTATGGAAGAGTTAAACGGCTGGCATCTGAACAAGCACAGATGCCAGCCGTTTCTATCAGAGTGTCAGCAATGTGCTGACACTCTGATAGATCCACTAGACACCAGGGAATATTACAGAGGAGGCGGGCGGGGGATCGCCCGCAACCACCCCCCCTGCACCCCCACAGCCACAATATTATTGGGGGCTGCAGGGGGGGATGAAATTTTAACACTTTGTGAGCATTTAGTCTCTGATCCCCGTGGTCAAAGACCGCGGGAATCAGAGATCTGACAAAGCGCTGCAAACTGCAGGTCTGAATTGACCTGCGGTTTGCAGCGATCACCGATATGGGGGGGGGAGGGGGTCAGCATGATCGCAGCAGGAACCATGTTTCTAGCCATGTTTTTTTTTTTTTTTTTTAGAAGCGATTTTATTCAGGACGTATGGGTACGTCCTGTGTCCTTAGGGACTCGGACATTAGGGCGTACCCATACATCCTATGTCCTTAAGGAGTTATAGGAAGCTAAAGAAAACGATGAATATAGAGTCCTCTTCAATCCGTATCCTACAATAGCTACCTTTTATGCTCTGCCCAAGGTGCACAAGAACAGAATGCCAATGCCTGGGAGACCAATCGTATCAGGGAACAACATCCTATGTGAAGGTATCAGCGCATATGTTGACACAATTATTAGACCCTTTGTCGAGACCCTTCTGTCATACCTCAAAGACACTCTGGATACCGTTAAAAAATTTAAGCATATACATGTAACCGATAATACTCTCATTGCAAGTTTAGATGTTGAGGCGCTTTATACTAGTATACATCACGATCTGGGAATCAATGCAGTCAAACACTATCTTTTCACTAAAGGCACGCAATTTTACCAACATAATAATTTTGATATTTCACTTTTACATTTCCTTCTTACTCATAATTTTTCACTTTTGATGGGCAATATTATTTACAGATAAATGGGACCGCGATGGGGACAATTTGTGCACCGAGTTTTGCTAATTTATTTTTAGGGTGGTGGGAAGATCAATATGTCTTCACTTATAGAAACAAGCACTACACGGATTCAATTTCTTTTTGGGGCGGTATAATGATGATATTTAAATTTTTGGGGAGGCACTATCACTAACTTTACACTGTTCACAAAAGAGTTAAACCATAACGACTTAGGCCTCACTTTTACTGCTTAAATCCAAGAAAAAATATAAATTTTCTGGACTTGAAAATCAGTCTTGAGGATGACGGGGGATCTCGACGGAGGTATCTAGGAAACTAACTTCCAGTAATAGTTTCCTACACTGGAATAGTTTTCACCAACAGCCATTAAAAATGGCATTCCAGTGGGCCAATATCTAAGGGCCAAACGTAACAGTACTAACGATCAGGCCTTTGAAATAGAAAGTAAAATCCTATTTAATAGATTTACAGCAAGAGGTTACCCCAAAAAAGCTCTGTATAGGGCCTATAACAGAGCGAAAAATGAGAATAGAGATCAATTACTACAAAATAGAAAAATGAAACGTGATACTGTGATAAGATGCATTGGCACTTTCGATAATTGGAACAGGCAGGTTTATAATATTCTGAAAAACACTGGCATATTCTGGAAGCGGACGATGATATTAAGCAAGTGATACCCCAAAATCCGAGTATCACATACAGACGTGGAAGAAATTTAAAGGAAATGGTTGTACACAGCCATTTCCAAAGATTACACGACCAACCGGCCACTTGGTTAAAAACACTGGGATCTTATCCATGTGGAAGCTTTTGCTTCTGCAAGTTCATGTCCCCTAAAAAGAATTTCTTAACCCCTATGATGATAAAATCTATCAGATAAGGCAATATATTAATTGTAAAAGCACCGGGGTTGTCTATGCAATTCAGTGTGGATGTAATAAATTTTATGTAGGAAAGACAACCCAAGAATTAAGGAGAAGAATCTCTAAACATCTTAGTACCCTAAATACCAATGAGGAGACACCATTGTCCAGACACATTATTAAATATCATGGAGGTCAAACCTCCAATTTAAAAATCTGGGAATACAAAAAATTAAAAAGGGCCCAAGATTAGGTAACATTGATTGTAAATTTCAACAAGCAGAGACCAAATGGATAAACCGTCTTAATACCCTCTCAAGAATAGGTATAAATAAAGGTTTCACTTTTGTTTCATTTCTATAAAAAATGCAGGCTCTTACTAGTATACGAGACACCTAATGATGAGATTTACTACTTATACTATGAGGAACAATATAAGGGGACCTCAATATTCTTATTCAATTCTTACCATTTATTTCCGGGAGGGTGAAGGCTCTAATGAAGGACTGAGAGGAACCATCAATATTGATGACCTATTAAATAAAATAAAATAAAAATTAATATGACAGTAATTTATACCTGAAAGTATTGAATATTTCGGAATCAGAGATAAGATAATAGGGAGACTGAATATTGATTAGAAAGTGATAATAATTCATAACTCTATACAATATGGAGTCATATGTATAAAAAATAGAATACCTGTTTTTGTTACTGCTAGGGTAAAAGAATTGTGATTAATATCATTATATATTACATTTTAATAAGTACTATATATCTCATAAATAAATCATTAGAACTTCATTTCAACATGATCCCATATAATTCATCATTGTATACACAAAATTCATATATTTAATAACTTATGCCATATGTGTAATGGTGAAGTAGTACATCAGTGGCGTATGTTTTTCCTAAAATATATTTTTATATATAAAAATACCCTTTGAAAACATCCTTTTAAAAAAAAAAAATTTAAAAAATAAAAAATAACTAAAAAATATATTTATGCAATCATGACATTTAAATATATTTAATTGTGTTATTGTCTCATAATTGCTGCTAAAGGTGACATCACCACACATGGCCTTAGTAATGTAATTCATTTCCATACATATATTTTAGTGTCTCCATAAATGTTTCCTCATAGTATCTCCCTAAGCTTTCCTGTTTAAGCTATTGTAACAATATATCCAGCAGCCTCCCAAGTTTTTCTAAGTCCAGACGCATGCGCATATGTGGGATTCGCCAGGATAGTGCGATCCACTTAGTTCGCAAGCGCTTGTAGTGGGATTTTTCAAAGTCCAGACGCATGCGCAGATATAGGATTCGCCAATGCATTGCAATCCTTCTAGCTGGCGACTTTTTCTAAGTTTGAGTGCCTGCGCCAGTCATCGGTTAGAGCCGACCACCTCATTGTGACCTCATCTATACACAATGGGGTGAGTATTACTGGAATTACACCCTATTGGCGCACAGGATGATTGATCATATTGAGATAAAGCAATTGGCTGAAACTTTGAATTCAGAGGGTTTAAAGGGACCCTCCTGCCCCCAACACACATACCTGCAGCTATATCCTCTTAAGACGCCCGTTGTGGCGAAACATGTCACGATGTAGGGACTGATGTGTGTGTGAAAGTATTTTAATATTCAGCCTAGTTTGAGAGGGACCCAACAAAGCTATCTGAGATAGTTGAGCACAGGAGGAGGGAATGAGCACATGGATCGTGTATAAGAGTGAGATATCCTCCACAGTATAAGCCTCGGAAGTTTGCGGCCGCAATATTTACCACGGGGGCTATATAGTTGAAATCTCTGTAATACTGCCACCTGTGTGATTTATCAGCAATCCAGTATAAATTCTATGAATCAAAGCACATGGTGGAATTGATGAATGGGTTTAAGACATTTCAAATGATAGTCACTATGAGTGACTTGATGCTTTAACTCATAGGTGTTATCCCTCCTGACTCGGCTTAATATTTTACAGTTTACGGTTCAATCATGGAAGTGCATTAAAAACGCTTATAAGTCTCTTGATAATAACATACTGACTCCTAAATTAAAAGAAGGTTTGTTCGTGGAATTCCCTAAAATACCTACATTTTATCTGCTGCCTAAAGTTCACAAGGACCTCAAGAATCCTCCCGGACGACCTATAGTGTCGGGGATAGGAGGTCTTTGTGAACAGGCAAGCTAGATATGTGGACTTTATCTCAGGGGCTGCGTGGAGACCTTGTTGTCCTATGTTAGGGACACATCAGATATTCTCAAGAAGTTTAATGGGGTCTTTCTGGAGGAGGATAAGTTATTTGTCACTTGCGTTGTGGAGGCCCTATATACGTCAATATGCCATGACCATGGGATCCGAGCGGCCTGATATTTCGGCCCGATATTTCTTGCAGTTGTCAAAATTTTGGATTTTGTGCTAAAGCACAATTATTTTGTATTTAATGGGTTGTCGAGATGGTGATGTCAAGAAATTATTACTCCAGAGGAGGCAAATGGATTGTGATACTAAAAACTGAGATCCCCTCGGGACAAATTAATTGTATTTTTTTCTTCTATTAAAATAATAAAATCTGACCTGTACTAATATAAAAAAAAAAAAGGGCAGTGTAGCAGCCATAAATAAGTTTCAGGCCTTTTTTTGTAATTTCCGCTATTTTAATGTTGGGGTATATTGTATTTATGTGGTCTTATGTTTTACCATAAGTTGTCTATGGGATTTAAATTTTTTGTTTGTTTGCTTATAGTATTCACACCTGTGGTGTTATTATACGTTTGAAGATGGAACAGTAAAGATTCTTTGGAAGAATCTCTAGTTTGGAGAAATTATCCTTTAAGTGGAATCAACAGCATGTTTGCACATAGGAGAAACCTTTTAAATAATCACAGTTTATATTGACACTTTAAAGACTTTTTATGAATGTTTACTTTTATGTAATTTATTTATGATGATGATTTCACTTGCACGTTTTGGTTTTTATAGCACTTTGCATTTGGCACTTTGGTAAATTTTTGACACTTAATATAATTTGTTGACATTATGAAATTTTGATTGAGATCTGTATCACTGATTATTATATACAACTTATTGCACATATAATCTAATTGGTTTTGCTACATGCTGAGACATCTATTACTGGCACAGGAGGAATTGGTCCCCAGTGTGGTTCCCCTTAAATAGACTTAGACGTTTTATTCTGGGCTGACGCATTCCATGCATGCACTGAATGTCCGCATCGTGGAGCGCTCCGTTTGTGTTTGATCCCATGGTGATGGGCGTTGTGGGGGCCCAGCACTGTGCGTTATCGCCATATGACGTGCGTCTGTTGCTGTGCGGGCCCGCCTGGTGCCGGTCACGTGGGAGCGGATGGCGCCATGCTATGATGCGGCCCATCTAATCATCCCGGACATGCGTCTACAATTAATCCCAGGAGTGTTTGTGGATATATATACCCCTATGTGTCACAGTGTACTTCAGCCTGCTGACGAAGCCAGTGGGTGGGCGAAACACGCGTCGAGGCAGTTTCAGTGCCGGTCCCCTAATCTTCAGCTCACGATGGTTAAATTACTCTTTGTATTATAGCATGTGACTATTATTACTGATGTATTGATGCCAACTGCAATAAATCAAACCTGGTCCACAGCTCATATTTGGGTTCTGTTAGAGTACATGCTTGGTACATGTGGAATGACTTGCTTGATGATTTTGCTATTTGGAAGCCAACTCTCTATATTTGGAATGACTCCTATTTAACAATGCTGTTACTCTGGGAGCCAACTATGTATAAAGCTGATTAACACATGCTATTTTTCACTTTATTTGGAAGCTTATCACTCTAAATAAAGCTGAATAATATATGTTACCCTTGGTACTACTTAAAAGTTTGGACCTAGTTACTCTGAGCTGTTGATTTACTGGGGTCCTGGCTGGTCTCTGTACGACAGGGGAGGGGTTTGGGACCCGAACGGGTGCACTACGAGTTGGAGGTCCAGCGAGAGACCTCCTCGTTGTCAAGCAATAAACATACAGAAACCAGGTACAGACACACAAGACTTTATTGCACAAACAAAAGCCAAGGAAGGAAGCACAGGCAAAACATGAGCTCTATGTATCGTCAGCACAGTGGGAGAAAACCCCACTGTGCCACTGTCTAGTAATACTCCAGAGGGTGTGACTAAGCAACTCCTGGTATTTACTAGGGCCCCAGATGGTAGGGTTAGGCTTTGCAGCAGGAAGTTGCCAGGGTCCACTCCAGAGCGTGAACTAGACAGTGACAACCGGAATGAACGGACAACAGGTACCAGAAGGTACCGACGGTACATAGGCAAACATAACATAGACAGGCAAATACAAACAAGCCAAATAATAAAACAAGAAGGAGTTCTAAGCAAGGAAACAGTAGTGGCAATGAGCAGAGAAGGACTTGCTCCACCAGTAGTATACTGCATGGCCTTGCCCATAGCACTCTGCAGCAAGGAAAGCTGCAACAAGGGCTTGCTGAACAGAGTATCCCCTAAAGCAGATACATAGTTCTCCATACAGAGGAACGAATACGAAAAAGGGGAAGACAGACACAAAACAAGACAGGCAAAACTAATCAGGGCAGAGGCAAAAAGACATAATAATAAACACAAGGTGACTCAAACATAACTGGCAGAACTAATAGCAGAAACACAGAAAAAGGACGACAATGAGGAAGTAGGCGAACCCACAGAACACAGACAGACACGGATCCCATGGGTCAGCAGCATGGGAGACAGAGTACGAACTAAGAGCAGGGCAGGACAAACACACACCAGGAGAGCTGACCCAGAACTGAGGGAATATGAGCCTTATATACAGGTTCTATGAGTGAAGCAGAGAGGCCACACCCATGGAGCAGACAAAGGATTAACTCCTAATAGGCACACAGGGGAGTTAACCCATACAGAACCACATACAACACACAGGAATGGAACTGCAGCGAGGAGCTGCAGTACGAGCATGGATAGAAGGTCACAGCCAGAGGTAGCGACTGTGACATGCACCTTTCCCAATTATGTGATTTCACCGATGTATGTGATTTTTTTGTAGCTTAATAAACTTTGGTATTTTTATAAGATATTTTGTATCTATTATTAGGAATTATTGGTGGGTTCTATGATTGGCAATACAATATAGTATATCTTCCATGTTCCTTATCATTTAGCTATAGCTAGAGTGTCAGTTCGTGCCACGTGTCCAGCTGGGACACCCAGTAGTTGTAAGGCACAGAGAGATCACTTCAGATGCCGCCACGGTCTTCTATATACTCCTTCACCATCTTCCAAATTTTTCCATCCTTGTGACACTAGGCCGCACATCAAGGTGAGGGTGCTGGCGGGGTGTCATGAAACTGTCCCAGGCCTTGGAGAGTGTTGTGCTGCCTCTGTTGGAACTGCTGTGTGTTCCTCTCATCTCCCTCCTGGGTGTTCCAAGAACTACGTACTCTGCCGCCAGCGTTGTCAGATGGAAATGTATGGAGCAATTTTTGAGAAGGACCTTCTGGTATTGCACTATTTTGCTCGTCCTCTCCACCACAGGAATGAGAGATCAGAAGTTCTCTTTGTAGTGGCGGTCGAACAACCAGTAATTGCTGTTGTGCAAAATTCATAGACTGCAAGGGTCACAGGAAAGGCAGCATAACATAAAGTCAGCCATGTGTGTCAGAGTCCCAACAGAATAGACTTTGCTGTCCTCATCCGGAGGATGACTCTCAATCTCCTTATCCTCTTCCTCCTCTCCTACCCATCTATGCTGAACAGATGGAATAAACCTTCTATGGTTACTACCCTGTGTAGCGGAGGCAACCGTCTCTTGCTCCTCCTCCTCATCATCATCCAATTTACACTGAGAAGACGAGCTGTTGCAGCTGGTATTCCACTACTGCCTTCTGCTGCTCACAAAGCATGGCCAACATGCGTAATGTGAAATTCCAGCACATGCTCACGTCTCACAACAGTCGGTTAGCTGGCAAATACAAGCGCAGCTGCAGCGTTGCCAGACCGTTGACAGCTGTAGATGACTTTCTGAAATGGACACACGCAAGGCACACCCTCACTAGTAGCTCAGGCAAATTGGGGTAGGTTTGGAGAAAGTTAAGAACAAGTGGGCTAGGCATGGTATGGCCAGATCCCGGACATTAAGGAGGGATCCACATGGCCATATCAGCATTTGTCCCATTTAAAGTTTGCCTTCTTCACTGGGTAGAGGTTGTCTTCTGCCCAGTGAATAAGATTATATTACTAGGATAGGTTTTGAGGGACAATTTCCCAAGATTTTGCTGTGGACCCTGGGCAGAGTTGTCATTCTGCCCAGTGAGGGCCGTGCTTGCCTGAGGGCTGGCCCTGTTATGTTCCAGTGTTTGAATTATTATTGTTATCATTTGCGTTTGAGTTTATGACTACGCTGTAAAATATGTTTTAGTTATTTGGTTATTTATGAGTTCTTAAACAGGCCATGCCATTAGTTTACCTCCACTCTCGTTGTGTTAGGTTTTTATTTATATAAGTTTGGGATATTTGTTGTGCATGGTACATATATGCTGTATGATTGACATGTGTGTGAGCTTGCCAAGCTACAAAGCTGCCAACAAGTTATGGCCATTATTAGACACAACCAACCTCGTCCCTTATACCGTGCCACAGCTCTGCTTGTCACCCAAGCAAATGAGTCTCAGCCAGGCTCGGACTGTCCCACCGGGTAGCCGGGAAACCCTCGGTGGGCCCCTGGGATTTATAGTTAATTGTGCAGCAGGCAGCTCCAGTGTCGCTGCCTGCCACTTCAAAAAGCACACACACTTAATGTTAGCAAGTAGCGAGATGACTGATGATCACCTCGACACTTCACTTGTCCCCCAGACCACCCCCTCCTCAGCTCTGCTCTGCTCTGCTCTGGCTCCTTTCTGGCTCCGCCCCTTTCCTCTAGCCACTTCTCCCATTAGCTGCTGCAGCTTCACAGTCCCGTCCAGACCCAGTGCCAGAGTCTGCTTCCCTGCTACCTATGCAGCCCAGCACAGACTGCACAGCCAGAAAGGGTTCCAGAAAGTGTGACCAGGCGGTCTTACATGACTGGATCTGCCTGTACATGTTCTGAAAATAATATGGTGAGATATTTTGTCTACATACCAGTCCTACACATAAAGCATTAGTGAGTGTTCAAGGAGAGAGAGCACATGGACAGATCCTGTCCTCCTCTTGCTTTGTGGCCCTCAGCTCTGATGCAAAGGGATCCTGAGCAGGGGACCACTCTATGGTGTTTATTTGGCTATAAGAGGGTCAGTTCTGTGTGTGACCTGATAAAGGGATCCAACTTGAGAAGTTTACAAGAATTTTACTGTGTAAAATTTTACTCCAACAGGGGCACAATGCTTGATAGTTACAGACAGCTTCAGGACCTGCTGGGAGTTGTAGTTTTCCTTTATACGACTTGCTGTAATTTTATGTTGCAATTATGATGCGGGCACAGGTCTTGCATTCTCACCCGCTGCCCGCACCATCAATTTTCAATACCAAACCAGAAACTACTGTATACAAGCAAATAAGGGCGGGTTTGCACTTGCGCTCTGTCTTTCCGTTATAGGTTCCGTTTATAATAGGATGCCCAGACAGAATGAAAAACGGAAACCATTAGAGGCATTCCGTTTAAATCTGTCAAAATTGAAGTCTATAGGCAGCATAACGGATCCGTCTGGAGGACAGAAAACAAAGTCCTGTTGACAGGATCCATTATGCTTGCCCATGGACTTCCACTATGATGGATCAAAACAGAATGCCTCTTAACTTCTTGCCTACCGCCTCACGCAGGATTGAACGGGAAAAAAAATCTCATTACCCGTATGCTCAATATACGGAGAATCGCAGAGACTCCTAATGCTGGCCATACGTGTAATGATTGCAGAGACCCTCAAATGCCAGGGCAGTAAAAACCTCACATGTGACCCCATTTTAGAAAGAAGACACCCCAAGGTATTCCGTGATGGGTATGGCGAGTTCATGCAACATTTTATTTTTTGTCACAAGTTAGTGGAATATGAGACTGTAAAAAAAAAAAAAAAAAAATCAATTTCCGCTAACTTGTGCCAAATATTTTTTTTTTCTGTGAACTCGCCATACCCCTCACGGATTACCTTGGGGTGTCTTCTTTCCTCAATGGGGTCACTTGTGGGGTATTTATACTGCCCTGGCATTATAGGGGTCCTAAAGTGTGAGAATCCAAATGCGTAAAAATGGCCTGTGAAATCCTAAAGGTACTCATTGGTTTTAGGGACCCTTTGCGCATCTTGGCTGCAAAAAAGTATCACTCAGGAGAAGTAGGGCAATGTGTTTTGGGGTGTATTTTTACATATACCCATACTGTGTGTGAGAAATATCACTGTAAATGACAACTTTTAATTTTTTTATTCAAAGTTGTCAATTTACAGAGATATTTCTCACACAAAGTATGGGTATATGTAAAAATACACCCCAAAACACATTTCCCTACTTCTCCTGAGTACGGCGATACCACATGAGTGACACTTTTTGCAGCCTGGGTGCGCAAAGGGCCCAAATTCCAACGAGTACCTTTAGGTTTTATAAGGCTGCTCACAACTTAGCCCCACCCAAAATGCCAGAACAGTACAAACACTCCACAAATGACCCATTTTGGAAGAAGACACCTCAGAGTCGCTGAGGGCATAGTGAGTCCATGAAAATTTAACTTTTTGTCAAAAGTTAGCAGAAAGGTAGACTTTATGAGAAAAACAATAAAAATCAATTTCCGCTAACTTGTGCCAAAAAACTTTTATGAACTCGCCATGCCCCTCACAGAATACCTTGGGGTGTCTTCTTTCCAAAATGGGGTCACATGTGGGGTATTTATACTGCCCTGGCAATTTAGGGGCCCTAAAGCGTGAGAAGAAAATTGCGTAAAATGCCCTCCTAAAAGGTACTCATTGGTTTTAGGGCCCCTTTGCGCATCTTGGCTGCAAAGTGTCACTCATGTAGTATCGCCGTACTCAGGAGAAGTGGGCATATGCTTTGGGGTGTATTTTACATATACCCATACTTTGTGTGAGAAATATCTCTGTAAATTGACAACTTTGAATAAAAAAATGTAAAAAGTTGTCGTTTACAGCGATATTTCTCACACGCAGCATGGGTATATGTAAAAATACACCCCAAAACACATTGCCCTACTTCTCCTGAGTACGGCGATACTACATAAGTGACACTTTTTGCAGCCTGGGTGCGAAGGGCCCTAAACCAATGAGTACCTTTAGGTTTTACATGGCGGCTCACAATTTAGCCCCGCCCAAAATGCCAGAACAGTAAACACACCCCACAAATGACCCCTTTCGGAAAGTAGACACCCCGAGGTATTCACTGAGGGGCATAGTGAGTCCGTCTGAGATTTCTTTTTTTTTGCCAGAAGTTAGCAGAAATTGAAACTTTTTTTTTTTTTTCTCAGAAAGTGTCATTTTCCGCTAAATTGTGAAAAAATGAAATGATACATGAACTCACCATGCCCCTCCGCGAATACTTTGGGGTGTCTTCTTTCTAAAATGGTGTGATTTGGGGGTATTTATACTTTCCTGACATTCTAGCACCTGAAGAAACATGACAGGTGCTCAGAAAGTCAGAGCTGCTTCAAAATGCCGAAATTCACTTTTTGCACCATAGTTTGTAAACGCTATAACTTTTACCCAAACCAATAAATTTACACTTATTGGACTTTTTTTATCAAAGACATGTAGAACAATAAATTTAGAGAAAATTTATATAGAAATGTATTTTTTTTAAAAATTTACAACAGAAAGTGAAAAATGTCATTTTTTTGTAAAAATTTCGGTCATTTTTGATTAATAGCAAAAAAGTTAAAATGTCAGCAGCAATGAAATACCACCAAATGAAAGCTCTATTAGTGAGAAGAAAAGGAGGTAAAATTCATTTGGGTGGTAAGTTGCATGACGGAGCAATAAACGGTGAAAGTAGTGTAGTGCAGAATTGTAAAAAGTGGCCTGGTCATTAAGGGTGTTTAAGCTTAGGGGGCTTAAGTGGTTAAAGGCTTCTGTTGTCCATTGCATTATAAACAGAACCTATAGCGGAATGCCAAAACGCAAGAGCAAACCCACACGTGAACCTGCGAACCCACCCTTAAAAGGTTTCTGTCACCACAATTATCCCTATTAAACAGGCTGACATTGCATTCCATGTGCAAATGTGAGCGGAATCTAACTCTGCTATTCTTTGTTTAATGTATGCCCCTGTTACTACCCAATTTTTAGGATATGCAAATTAGCCTCTAGGAGCAGTGAGGCGTTGCTCCTGCTCCTAGAGGCTCCGTTCTCCTTCTTCATTCTGCGCCTTGGCAGTAGAACAGGGTCAGGCCAGAATTCGTCTTCTCCTGCTGGTCCTGTGTGCTGGGGAAATCTCCTTCACTATGCCTGTCTGCGCCAAATACTAATGGCACAGTGCAGTCTCAAGATTTCCCCAGCAGACAGGACCAGCAGGAGAAGATGAACGCAGGCCTGACCACGTCAATCTACACTGAAAAGTACTGATCCAGGGAATAAAGCAAACAGGTCAGTTTTATCTCATAGGGAACACCGTGTATGATACAGATCCAAGATCCATGCACATGAACATCTGCACACAAACCATATGATATTCTACAACTATTGCAAAAAGCATATGTGATAAACTATTTTATTGCACAAATCCACTGAATAAATAACATTAAATATTAAACTCAAATATTAAATAAAATTAAATAATATTAAACTGCTCAAAGTAGTTACTGCACATAGTAATTGCACAGTACCATACAAATACTGTAACATTAAATAAAATGGTATTAAGGTCTCTTTCACACTTGCGTTGTTAGGATCCGGCGTGCACTTCCGTCGCCAGAAGTGCCCGACGGATCCGTAACTAACACAGTGACCTGAAGCATTTGAAGACTGATCAGTCTTCAAATGCTTTCAGTGTTACTATGGCAGCCAGGACGCTATTAAAGTCCTGGTTGCCATAGTAGTAGTGGGGAGCGGGAGCAGTATACTTCCATCCATGCGGCTCCGGGCGCTCTGAATGACGCCAGAACGCCCCATGCGCATGGATCACGTGATCCATGCGCATGGGGCGCCCTGACGTCACTCAGGAGCCCCCCGGGAGCCGCACGGATGGTAAGTATACTGCCCCCGCTCCCCACTACACTTTACCATGGCAGCCGGGACTTTAGCGTCCTGGCTGCCATGGTAACCCTTCAGAAAAAGCTAAACGTCGGATCCGGCGATGCGCCGAAACGACGTTTAGCTTAATGCCGGATCCGGATTAATGCTCTTCAACGGGCATTTATTCCGGATCCGGCATTACGGCATGTCTTCCGGATTTTTGGACGGAGACAAATCCGCAGCATGCTGCGGTTTTGTCAACGTCCAAAAAACGTTCACGTACTGAACGGAAGACATCTTGATGCATCCTGAACGGCATGCTCTCCATTCAGAATGCATTAGGGAAATCCTGATCAGTATCTTTCCGTCCTAGAGCCCCGAGGACGGAACTCTAGGACGGAAAGGAAAAACGCATATGTGAAAGGGGCCTAAAGCAATAACTTAGAAACAGTTAAAGGGGTTCTGCACTTTGTTTAAACTGATGATCTATCCTCTGAACATGACTCCTATAGGGTCTTACTCAAGTGGTCAAGACACATGAGAAAGACCCTATAGGGGTGGTTACATGGTGGCCTATTCACTGTAGTACACATTTCCATTTGAAGATGCCGGCAAACATTTGCTTTACTTTGGATATTGTTTAGGATGAGGGAAAGGGTGGTTCATCAAGGATAAGGAATTTCCATGTGTGAGCGCTGTCCAAACTACTACTGACTGTAAATAACGGATAAATTATCAACTACAATAAGTTGCTTAATGACACGGCTTGTTGCTGCTTCCCCACTGCCGTGCTACACTGTTTCCAGCTACTGACTGATAGTTGACTGCTGCTGCAAGATGAGAATTCTGAGTTTGCAGTGGAGGAGGAGAAGGGGGGGTTGCAGCCACTAATATAGGTGGTGGCAGAAATCCTGATGGAAGTAGGGCCCGCAATCCTTGCTGTCGGTAGTAAAATGGATACGGACAAATGTCTTCTGGAATATCTGCCCCTGTCCTGATTAGCTATATTGTTAAGGATGCATGCATCAGAAGAATTCACAATGACACCATGTTCAGTCTATGGACTTCCTTTCTTTATAAATGAAAGCAGTGGTGTGCAAAGGTTACTTGTAATCTTCTGATTGGTCATGTCGTTATAAGGGAAACCTTTTTCCAAGTCTCATGTTTCTTCTTGGGGGTTGTCTAAGGATGAAGGCTCCACCTTGACTTCACATTCCTTTTCTTGATGGGAGGGGAGTGTTGCATAGTGACTATTCTTGAGTAAAGGATTTAACACAATATAACAATATAAAAATATAAAAGCAATAGGCATTTTACTATATCTATCACAGTCTCAGGGACAGAAGGGTAAAATAGTCATTTTAAGGGGTTAAAATGACTATTTTACCCTTCTGTCCCTGAGATCCTAACTCATCTGGCTTTATGCACCTTGCAACTCTTTTGTGCTGTACGTTAGACAGGCGATGGCTATTCCATCACCCCCTTGCCGCAGACTTTGTGATAAGGTGGTCAGATGCTGTCCCTAACAGCATTATACTTCACAGGGAGGGACTGCAATGGAGTGTGAGGTTTCTCATCTGCCACATAAAAATCTCTTTCTTCTTGATTCAGGAAGGTCGGTGTGCTATTGTCTACAGCTTTTTCCACCA
Organism: Bufotes viridis; assembly: GCA_033119425.1. Lineage (NCBI taxonomy): Eukaryota > Metazoa > Chordata > Amphibia > Anura > Bufonidae > Bufotes > Bufotes viridis. The sequence goes on along the minus strand of CM065597.1, from coordinate 116,340,264 downwards.
ATTTCTTTAGACAAGGCAACACATAGCAAATTATTAGGGCGAGAATAACCAGGACAATCAACAAGGCTATCCCTATCTGTGTCAACATTCTCTGCCACCCACTCATCCAGCTAAAATATTGATCCCATGGGTCCGTAATACCTGAATTCTTTTTCAATTCCACTAATAGGCCCTTCAGTTTTTTTAATGGCTAAGGTAACCTTTCCATTGGGACCAGTGTTATCAGGAATATATGTACAACAGGTTCCTGTTCCTCCTATCATTTTGCAGATGCCCTCTTCTCTGCTAGGACCATGCCTAAGGCTATTCGATTCTGGAACGCCATATAGGATGTAAGTCCCAATTGATCAACAACTCCCTGTAAGGCATCCCTAGTGTAGTTTACAGCTGCATTTCTGAAACTCTGGAGCAAAATAGTTCTGTACCTGAAGTTATGAAGTTATGAACCACTGACTGGGACAGGACAGCCATCATGGAAAACAAATAACAGGGCAAACAAAACTTAGTGTATACACGTAAGGACCCTCCTCCTTGTATGGCACCTCCCTCCATCCATACCTCTTATTTATGAGGAAATGTCTGGTTCTGAAGGGTCCATAGCTGTTCTATTTCTACTGCAGGCATGGCCGATGGGGCAGCCACCATCAAGGGAGTAATGCTGTTTTTGTGGCCACCTGATCTGACAATGTATTCTTCAGAGTTTTAGGGGTCTGCTGTTTGGTGTGTGCTGACACCCTCACCACTGCTGCTCTTTATATTTAATATCCATCCATAACTGTCATATAACCTTAGCATTCTATACAGGCTTACCTACAGAGCTCAAGAAACTGTAGCTCCGCCAAATGACTCCAAAGTAATGTGCTATACCAAACACGTACCTCGAGTCCATAGGGATGTTCATCTCTTTTCCCTTACCCAGATTACATGTTGCAGTGATTGCCTTCAGCTCCACATCTTGCATCAAGCAACTAGAAAGGAGTGTTTTTTTCCGAATACACAAGCAGCAATGTGTGAGCTCCTATTGGCAGAATAAAAATCTTCCACCTTATCTTTCCCCTTGAGGAAAAGGGAAGAGCTAAGTGGGGTTAAGCACATCACACATAAAGATAAGAACAGTGTCCAGAAGGAGACATGAACACTGCATGCAGAGATGCCTAGCAGCTAAAAGGTGTTTTGGCCAAGTGGGCTGGAGAAGTGCAGAAATATCATGAGGGGAGAAAAGGGGGGTTTGGCAGGATCTGCAAGATGGCCATTTTACTCACAGTATACTGTGTTTCGCCTCACTGGATTGTGTCTCCATCCTGCAACACATTAAGCTATAGCAAGGCACGGAAACCATTTTTAAGGTAAACCTTGAAACCAATTATAATCTTAATAAAGACAAAACACCATTAACCCTTAAGGACGAAGGGCATACATGTACGCCCTTCGTCCGGACTTTAAAGATGGCGCCCGCTCCCGCACGGAGCGGGCACATGAGCTGCCGGTAAACGCTTGATTCATCAAGCTGACACCCGCAGCTCATGTCCGCGACCGGCAGCGGTGCCGATCGCGACATTTAACCCTCAGATGCCGTGGTCAATCCTGACCACGGCATCTGATCACGCAAAACCGAAAGTTTCACTGGTTTGCCCGGCCCCTTGATGGCCACAAGGGGAGCCGGAGCATGCATTTAGTAGCCTAGGTTTCTGTGAATGAAACCTAGGTTACTACTTAGTATTCCTATGGAGCCTATGACTGTAATAGGCTCCATAGGAAATATGCGTATTTTTCATATATTCCAATGCTATTGCATTGGAATATATGAGAATAGCAATCTGATGATTGTATCTTATAGTTCCCTATGGGAACTATAAGAAAGTGGTAAAAAAAAAAAAAAAGTTAAAAATAAAAAAAAATAAAAAATATAAAAATTCAAATCACCCCCTTTCCCCAAAATGAAAATAAAATAAATAAAAAATAAAAAATTACACATAATGGGTGTCGTAATGTGCGAAAACGCCCATACTATAATAATATTAAAAATATTCACCATAAGGTAAACATAAAACGAAAGAAAGCGTCCAAATGGCTAATTTGCCATTTTTGTACGCTTCATTTCCTAAAAAAATGAATAAAAAGTGATCAAAACATCATACGCACCCCATAATGGTATCAATTAAAATTTCAGATTGCCCCGCAAAAGAATGAGCCCCTTCACTGCTCCGCACGCATAATTACAAAAAGTTATAGGGGTCAAAACATGGCGACAAAAAATGAAATAAAAAATTCCCACTTTTAATTTTTTTTCACTATCAAAACGCAAGAAAAACTATACATATTAGGTATTGCCGGATTCGTACTGACCTGAAGAATAAAATTAACCAGTCAGTTTTATCGCAAATCGAACTTTGTAATTTAAAAACCCGTAAAACTGTGGTGAAATTGCTTTTTTTTGCAATTTTACCCCATTTGGAATTTTTTCCCGTTTCCCACTACATCACATACAAAAATAAATGGTAGCGTTAAAAGTACAACTTGTCCCGCAAAAACAAGCTGTCATATGGCTATGTGAGCGGAAATATAAAAATGTTATGGCTTTTGGAAGGCAGGGAGCGCAAAACAAAAGCGCAAAATCCCAAAACCCCGGTCCTTAAGGGGTTAATATCTTTGCATTCATGACTCTACTTAAGATACTCAATGGTATTTGGTGTTACTCTGCACTTAATACCTTTTTGGCATTTAGATTTACAAAATCACCCTGTTTTCCTTATTATGAAAATAAAAAGACTGTTCCCTCTTTTAGTCAGTAACATCTCAACAGTTCATGAGAACAGACCTCCAGCGGTAGCAATACATTTAACATTGAACACGTAACTAGTGTTGAGCGAACAGTTCGAGCATAGTTAATTTTCGTAAAAGTTCGGGTTCGTTGTTCGGAGATTTCTATGGCGCATTTTGAAAGCCTGCAAAGCTTTCCCAAGAGGCCGTCACAGCCATGCCTACTATTGGCATGGCTGTGATTGGCCAAGTGCAGCATGTGACCCAGGCTCTATTTAAGCTGGAGTCACAGAGCACCGCACGTCACTCTGCTCTGATTAGTGTAGGGATAGGATGCGGCTGCTGCGTTAGGGCTAGATAGGCAGGGATTAACTCATCAAAAACACTTAATGAAGTGAAAGATCTACAGCTGCGAATCATTCAACTACTGCTAGTGAATTTCTCACTGTTTTTAGGCTGGGCAGACCGTTTTTCTGTCAGTTTTTTCTGGGGTGATCGGCGGCGGCTATTTTGTGCTGCCACAAAGTCCATTTGTGGTCGGATCGGCTATCCAAAAGGTGTACCTAACCTATCTAACCCTATCTACAACAAGCAGTAGAATTATGCCATAACTGCTGCGGTAGGGCAGCCTAAAGGGGGCCACCCTAATATGAAATTACTGTAAGATGGTGTGGGTGGGTGGGTGAAATCAGCTGAATCGGCGTCAGCCTGGGCTCACAGGAGCCTGTAAATAGCCTAGCAATCAGCCAGCCTAGGCCCGCAGGTGCATGTAACTAGTCTTGTGATCCGCCTCCCCTCCCACAAATGCAGCAAATATATTTGCTTAAACTTGTGGTCGGATCGGCTATCCGAAAGGTGTACCTAACCTATCTAACCCTATCTACAACAAGCAGTAGAATTATGCCATAACTGCTGCGGTAGGGCAGCCTAAAGGGGGCAAAAAGAGCAGACCTTAGTTTAGAGCAAAATATATACATACCATTACTACACCCACTTTAAACGTAAAAGACATTCCCCGATGAAGGTGCGGAATATACCGTACATATCAGAGTGACTACCATCAACCTTACCTCTGTCATGTGCACCGGCACATCATTCTTGGAGGTGGCTAATGCTGATGCGAATGAAGGAGTGGCCGGTAACCAGAAACTATTTACTCCTATGTATACTAACAACGTACGAACATATTACGAGAAGGTCTGGATCCTGAGAGCTGCAGACTGAAACAAACAATGGTGAATTTGTTGGAAGGCCTAAATGAATACTAAGCATTCGCCAAGGGCCCTGACCGGGCACCAACTGTTCCTGGTTGCAAACTACTACACCTCTACTTATTCCCCAGGCCACACCTTATATATATATATATATATATATATATATAAAGGCCCAAAAAGTTAGAACATGGCGTATGTCTACTTACCCTATTAGTAGATTAAGCGGAATATGTGAACACGCCAGGCCTGGGGAACCATCAACACGGATACATGGCTATTAAAATTAACGAGCTAATGTCGCCTGTAGTGAGGACAGAGAACGTACACACCATACCTGCAGTGGTGACAGGAAATAAGCTAAAGGTCGTGATAACTATGACTGCTGTGCCTGTAGTCGTGATAGGACTTGTCGAGTCTGTAGCTGTGAGACATTGTGAATTGCACCTTATTACTGTACCTCCTACTGGAAGACTGACCGATGCCCGACACCAACACCCTCTGCCCGAGTGGCGAGCGAGGACATGGAAACTACTTGTAGTGGGGCCACGAGGCCGACCTCAAATGGTGAAGTCATATATGAAAACATTTAATCGTAGAAGCCATGCGTGAGAGACTAATGGCGGTGCCATGCGTGAGAGACACTAACGGCGGAGTCATGTGTGTAAAATATGAACGGAGAAGCCATGCGTGAGAGACTAATGGCGAGGTCAAATGTCAAACACTAACTGGAGAAACCATGCGTGAGAGACTCTAATGGCGGTGCCATGCGTGAGAGACTCTAATGGCGAAGTCATATGTCAAACACTTAATGGGATAAGCCATGCGCGAGAGACTAATAGCGGTGCCATGCGTGAGAGACTCTAATGGCGGAGTCATGTGAGTAAAACAAACTGAGGCCATGCGTGAGAGACTCTAATGGCGAAGTCATATGAAAACACTTAATGAGATAAGCCATGCGTGAGAGACTCTAATGGCGGACACTTAAATGGAGAAGCCATGCGTGAGAGACTGATGGCGGAGCCATATGTGTAACACTAAATCGAAGAATCCATGCGTGGGAGACACATGGCAGAGTCATATGTGCAATACCTAATTGGAGAAGCCATGCGTGAGAGACTCTAATGGCAGTGCCATGCGTGAGAGACTCTAATGGCAGTGCCATGCGTGAGAGACTAATGGCGGACACTTAATTGGAGAAGCCATGCGCGGGAGACTGATGTCGGAGTCATATGTGTAACACTAAATCGGAGAAGCCATGCATGAGAGACTCTAATGGCAGTGCCATGCGTGAGAGACTCTAATGGCAGTGCCATGCGTGAGAGACTAATGGCGGACACTTAATTGGAGAAGCCATGCGCGGGAGACTGATGGCGGAGTCATACGTGTAACACTAAATCGGAGAAGCCATGCGTGAGAGACTAATGGCAGTGCCATGCGTGAGGGACTCTAAAAGCGGAGTCATATGTGTAACACTTAATTGGAGAAGCCATGCGTGAGAGACTCTAATGGCAGTGCCATGCGTGAGAGACACTAATAGCGGAGTCATGCGTGTAACACTAAACCGGAGAAACCATGCGTGAGAGACTCTAATGGCAGTGCCATGCGTGAGAGACTCTAATGGCAGAGTCATACGTGTAACACTAAATCGGAGAAGCCATGCGTGAGAGACTCTAATGGCGGACACTTAATTGGAGAAGCCATGCGTGAGAGACTCTAATGGCAGTGCCATGCGTGAGAGACTAATGGCGGACACTTAATTGGAGAAGCCATGCGCGGGAGACTGAAGGCGGAGTCATACGTGTAACAATAAATCGGAGAAGCCATGCGTGAGAGACTCTAATGGCAGTGCCATGCGTGAGAGACACTAATAGCGGAGACATATGTGTAACACTTAATTGGAGAAGCCATGCGTGAGAGACTAATGGTGGTGCCATGCGTGAGAGACTCTAATGGCGGAGTCATACGTGTAACACTAAATCGGAGAAGCCATGCTTGAGAGACTCTAATGGCGGACACTTAATTGGAGAAGCCATGCGTGAGAGACTCTAATGGCAGTGCCATGCGTGAGAGACTAATGGCGGACACTTAATTGGAGAAGCCATGCGCGGGAGACTGATGACGGAGTCATATGTGTAACACTAAATCGGAGAAGCCATGCATGAGAGACTCTAATGGCAGTGCCATGCGTGAGAGACTCTAATGGCAGTGCCATGCGTGAGAGACTAATGGCGGACACTTAATTGGAGAAGCCATGCGTGGGAGACTGATGGCGGAGTCATACGTGTAACACTAAATCGGAGAAGCCATGCGTGAGAGACTAATGGCAGTGCCATGCGTGAGGGACTCTAAAGCGGAGTCATATGTGTAACACTTAATTGGAGAAGCCATGCGTGAGAGACTCTAATGGCAGTGCCATGCGTGAGAGACACTAATAGCGGAGTCATGCGTGTAACACTAAACCGGAGAAACCATGCGTGAGAGACTCTAATGGCAGTGCCATGCGTGAGAGACTCTAATGGCAGAGTCATACGTGTAACACTAAATCGGAGAAGCCATGCGTGAGAGACTCTAATGGCGGACACTTAATTGGAGAAGCCATGCGTGAGAGACTCTAATGGCAGTGCCATGCGTGAAGACTAATGGCGGACACTTAATTGGAGAAGCCATGCGCGGAGACTGAAGGCGGAGTCATACGTGTAACAATAAATCGGAGAAGCCATGCGTGAGAGACTCTAATGGCAGTGCCATGCGTGAGAGACACTAATAGCGGAGACATATGTGTAACACTTAATTGGAGAAGCCATGCGTGAGAGACTAATGGTGGTGCCATGCGTGAGAGACTCTAATGGCGGAGTCATACGTGTAACACTAAATCGGAGAAGCCATGCTTGAGAGACTCTAATGGCGGACACTTAATTGGAGAAGCCATGCGTGAGAGACTCTAATGGCAGTGCCATGCGTGAGAGACTAATGGCGGACACTTAATTGGAGAAGCCATGCGCGGGAGACTGAAGGCGGAGTCATACGTGTAACACTAAATCGGAGAAGCCATGCGTGAGAGACTCTAATGGCAGTGCCATGCGTGAGAGACTCTAATGGCGGACACTTAATTGGAGAAGCCATGCGTGAGAGACTAATGGCAGTGCCATGCGTGAGGGACTCTAAAGCGGAGTCATATGTGTAACACTTATTTGGAGAAGCCATGCGTGAGAGACTCTAATGGCAGTGCCATGGGTGAGAGACACTTATAGCGGAGTCATACGTGTAACACTAAACCGGAGAAACCATGCGTGAGAGACTCTAATGGCAGTGCCATGCGTGAGAGACACTAATAGCGGAGACATATGTGTAACACTTAATTGGAGAAGCCATGCGAGAGAGACTAATGGTGGTGCCATGCGTGAGAGACTCTAATGGCGGAGTCATACGTGTAACACTAAATCGGAGAAGCCATGCTTGAGAGACTCTAATGGCGGACACTTAATTGGAGAAGCCATGCGTGAGAGACTCTAATGGCAGTGCCATGCGTGAGAGACTCTAATGGCGGAGTCATACGTGTAACACTAAATCGGAGAAGCCATGAGTGAGAGACTCTAATGGCAGTGCCATGCGTGAGAGACTCTAACGGCAGTGCCATGCGTGAGAGACTAATGGCGGACACTTAATTGGAGAAGCTATGCGTGAGAGACTCTAATGGCAGTGCCATGCGTGAGAGACTCTAAAGGCGGAGTCATACGTGTAACACTAAATCGGAGAAGCCATGAGTGAGAGACTGATGGCGGAGTCATATGTGTAACACTAAATTGTAGAAGCATTGCATGAGAGACTATAACGGCGGAGTCATGTGTGTAAAACATAAACGGAGAGGCCATGCGTGAGAGACTAATGGCGGTGTCATGCGTGAGAGACTCTAAGGGCGAAGTCATATGTCAAACACTAAATCAGCGAAGCCATGCGAGAGGGACTCTAATGGCGGATACTTAATCGGAGAAGCATTGCTTGAGAGACTATAATGGCGGAGTCATATGTGTAACACTTATTTGGAGAAGCCATGCGCAAGAGACTCAAATGGCGGAGTCATATGTGTAACTCTGAATCGCGAAGTCATGCGCGAGACTCTAATGGCGGAGTCATGTGCTTAAACTTGTGGTCGGATCGGCTATCCGAAAGGTGTACCTAACCTATCTAACCCTATCTACAACAAGCAGTAGAATTATGCCATAACTGCTGCGGTAGGGCAGCCTAAAGGGCGCAAAAAGAGCAGACCTTAGTTTAGAGCAAAATATATACATACCATTACTACACCCACTTTAAACGTAAAAGACATTCCCCGATGAAGGTGCGGAATATACCGTACATATCAGAGTGACTACCATCAACCTTACCTCTGTCATGTGCACCGGCACATCATTCTTGGAGGTGGCTAATGCTGATGCGATTGAAGGAGTGGCCGGTAACCAGAAACTATTTACTCCTATGTATACTAACAACGTACGAACATATTACGAGAAGGTCTGGATCCTGAGAGCTGCAGAGTGAAACAAACAATGGTGAATTTGTTGGAAGGCCAAAATGAATACTAAGCATTCGCCAAGGGCCCTGACCGGGCACCAACTGTTCCTGGTTGCAAACTACTACACCTCTACTTATTCCCCAGGCCACACCTTATATATATATATATATATATATATAACGAAGGAAGGAGACTGCGGCACCGCTGAGTAGTGAAACAAGGTGGATCCTTTATTCACCTAGTGCATGCGACGTTGATCCTCTCAATGGGATCCGTATCAAGCAATGAATACATGTGATTCAACGTATAAATAGCCAGTCAAATAATTTGCATACATAATTCCAATTATGTATGCAAATTATTTGACTGGCTATTTATACGTTGAATCACATGTAATTCATTGCTTGATACGGATCCCATTGAGAGGATCGAAACGTCGCATGCACTAGGGTGAATAAAGGATCCACCTTGTTTCACTACTCAGCGGTGCCGCAGTCTCCTTCCTTCGTTTGTATGTAGCCCAGTCCAGGCCTTTTGACTGCGGGCACGCCATTCTACCTGGCTGAGTGCCGCCATTGGAGACATCTTCTCTGCATTATATATATATATATATATAAAGGCCCAAAAAGTTAGAACATGGCGTATGTCTACTTACCCTATTAGTAGATTAAGCGGAATATGTGAACACGCCAGGCCTGGGGAACTATCAACACGGATACATGGCTATTAAAATTAACGAGCTAATGTCGCCTGTAGTGAGGACAGAGAACGTACACACCATACCTGCAGTGGTGACAGGAAATAAGCTAAAGGTCGTGATAACTATGACTGCTGTGCCTGTAGTCGTGATAGGACTTGTCGAGTCTGTAGCTGTGAGACATTGTGAATTGCACCTTATTACTGTACCTCCTACTGGAAGACTGACCGATACCCAGGACATAGGCCCGACACCAACACCCTCCGCCCGAGTGGCGAGCGAGGACATGGAAACTACTTGTAGTGGGGCCACGAGGCCGACCTCAAATGGTGAAGTCATATATGAAAACATTTAATCGTAGAAGCCATGCGTGAGAGACTAATGGCGGTGCCATGCGTGAGAGACACTAACGGCGGAGTCATGTGTGTAAAATATGAACGGAGAAGCCATGCGTGAGAGACTAATGGCGAGGTCAAATGTCAAACACTAACTGGAGAAACCATGCGTGAGAGACTCTAATGGCGGTGCCATGCGTGAGAGACTCTAATGGCGAAGTCATATGTCAAACACTTAATGGGATAAGCCATGCGCGAGAGACTAATAGCGGTGCCATGCGTGAGAGACTCTAATGGCGGAGTCATGTGAGTAAAACAAACTGAGGCCATGCGTGAGAGACTCTAATGGCGAAGTCATATGAAAACACTTAATGAGATAAGCCATGCGTGAGAGACTCTAATGGCGGACACTTAAATGGAGAAGCCATGCGTGAGAGACTGATGGCGGAGCCATATGTGTAACACTAAATCGGAGAAGCCATGCGTGGAGACACATGGCAGAGTCATATGTGCAATACCTAATTGGAGAAGCCATGCGTGAGAGACTCTAATGGCAGTGCCATGCGTGAGAGACTCATGGCGGACACTTAATTGGAGAAGCCATGCGCGGGAGACTGATGTCGGAGTCATATGTGTAACACTAAATCGGAGAAGCCATGCATGAGAGACTCTAATGGCAGTGCCATGCGTGAGAGACTCTAATGGCAGTGCCATGCGTGAGAGACTAATGGCGGACACTTAATTGGAGAAGCCATGCGCGGAGACTGATGATGGAGTCATACGTGTAACACTAAATCGGAGAAGCCATGTGTGAGAGACTAATGGCAGTGCCATGCGTGAGGGACTCTAAAAGCGGAGTCATATGTGTAACACTTAATTGGAGAAGCCATGCGTGAGAGACTCTAATGGCAGTGCCATGCGTGAGAGACACTAATAGCGGAGTCATGCGTGTAACACTAAACCGGAGAAACCATGCGTGAGAGACTCTAATGGCAGTGCCATGCGTGAGAGACTCTAATGGCGGAGTCATACGTGTAACACTAAATCGGAGAAGCCATGCGTGAGAGACTCTAATGGCGGACACTTAATTGAAGAAGCCATGCGTGAGAGACTCTAATGGCAGTGCCATGCGTGAGAGACTAATGGCGGACACTTAATTGGAGAAGCCATGCGCGGGAGACTGAAGGCGGAGTCATACGTGTAACACTAAATCGGAGAAGCCATGCGTGAGAGACTCTAATGGCAGTGCCATGCGTGAGAGACACTAATAGCGGAGACATATGTGTAACACTTAATTGGAGAAGCCATGCGTGAGAGACTAATGGTGGTGCCATGCGTGAGAGACTCTAATGGCGGAGTCATACGTGTAACACTAAATCGGAGAAGCCATGCTTGAGAGACTCTAATGGCGGACACTTAATTGGAGAAGCCATGCGTGAGAGACTCTAATGGCAGTGCCATGCGTGAGAGACTAATGGCGGACACTTAATTGGAGAAGCCATGCGCGGGAGACTGAAGGCGGAGTCATACGTGTAACACTAAATCGGAGAAGCCATGCGTGAGAGACTCTAATGGCAGTGCCATGCGTGAGAGACTCTAATGGCGGACACTTAATTGGAGAAGCCATGCGTGAGAGACTAATGGCAGTGCCATGCGTTAGGGACTCTAAAGCGGAGTCATATGTGTAACACTTATTTGGAGAAGCCATGCGTGAGAGACTCTAATGGCAGTGCCATGCGTGAGAGACACTAATAGCGGAGTCATACGTGTAACACTAAACCGGAGAAACCATGCGTGAGAGACTCTAATGGCAGTGCCATGCGTGAGAGACACTAATAGCGGAGACATATGTGTAACACTTAATTGGAGAAGCCATGCGAGAGAGACTAATGGTGGTGCCATGCGTGAGAGACTCTAATGGCGGAGTCATACGTGTAACACTAAATCGGAGAAGCCATGCTTGAGAGACTCTAATGGCGGACACTTAATTGGAGAAGCCATGCGTGAGAGACTCTAATGGCAGTGCCATGCGTGAGAGACTCTAATGGCGGAGTCATACGTGTAATACTAAATCGGAGAAGCCATGAGTGATAGACTCTAATGGCAGTGCCATGCGTGAGAGACTCTAACGGCAGTGCCATGCGTGAGAGACTAATGGCGGACACTTAATTGGAGAAGCTATGCGTGAGAGACTCTAATGGCAGTGCCATGCGTGAGAGACTCTAAAGGCGGAGTCATACGTGTAACACTAAATCGGAGAAGCCATGAGTGAGAGACTGATGGCGGAGTCATATGTGTAACACTAAATTGTAGAAGCATTGCATGAGAGACTATAACGGGCGGAGTCATGTGTGTAAAACATAAAACGGAGAGGCCATGCGTGAGAGACTAATGGCGGTGTCATGCGTGAGAGACTCTAAGGGCGAAGTCATATGTCAAACACTAAATCAGCGAAGCCATGCGAGAGGGACTCTAATGGCGGACACTTAATCGGAGAAGCATTGCTTGAGAGACTATAATGGCGGAGTCATATGTGTAACACTTATTTGGAGAAGCCATGCGCAAGAGACTCAAATGGCGGAGTCATATGTGTAACTCTGAATCGCAAAGTCATGCGCGAGACTCTAATGGCGGAGTCATGTGAGTAAAACAAACGGAGAAGTCGTGCGTGGGAGACTAATGGCGGAGCCATACATGCGAGACTAATGGCTGATTTATTATTATTATTTTTTATAAAGCACTTTAGCGGCACCAGTATGACTTGGGAACTCGCGTAACCATGAACCCCTCTGACAGGGAACCTAAGACGCTAAAACCCTACGACCATATGGTACCCCTAACGAACAACGTGAAGGACGGTCAAAGAGCCACCCGGAGCCATGAGGCCGAAGCGATCATCAGGCCCCCAAAGCCATGAGACCCCTCTAAGCCAAGACTGAACTGAATGACTATACAGTGACGATAAGAAATTAAATGTGAGCCAGACCCGATGGGATATGCATAGACTTTAGTGAAGCGAACCACGTGCATAAATAAACATAACCATCCGTGAATTTGAACAGACGGGAGACAACGAAGCCAGAGGCCTAACAATTCGCTAAGAGAGGACCCTTATCTTGACAAATAAAGGATTTGTAAAACATAGTATGAAACGTACTCCAATTGGGCCACTGACCGCTGAAAAGCTATTTGGTTAACTGGGGCAAAGGACCAATCTGAGTGAATATGAACCAAAAGTAAAGCGGACCGGTCTAAGTAACCGCAAACCAGGACTGAAACACCAAAAATAATAAAAAAAAAATTATTTTTTTTTTTTTATTTATTTATTTTTTTACATTTTTTCTCAAAAATTATTATTATTTTTTTTTTAAATAAACAGAAAAAGTAGAATTAGGCCTTCGGATTGTAACAACCAACGAGAAAACAAGCAAGCCTGAAAGAATGCAGCTATTATGTTTATCGGAGAGCAGTGTCAGAGTGGTGTGCAGACTGTCCTAGTGAAAATACTGGCTTAACCATGATGTCAAAAATAAATAAAAGGAAAATGTAGCTATAGGCAGAAGCATTGTATAACACATGGTGTAAGAACAGGTGGGTGACTGCAGCTCTGGATGTGAGTAGTGCCCAACACATGGTATGGGCACAGCTCTGAGTTTTAGCATGATATAAAGCAGCCGTATGAATGCAATCTAAAGCGAGTAGAGTATTAACGTGATACAACAGAAGCATGAACGCAGCTCTGGTAGTGAATGGAGTAGAGGACAAAATGTCAATGCAGACACACAGACATAGCCTTTGCAGGTAACGAACCTAGCCATGATCATTAGTGCCCAACCCCTTCGCCCCAGAGCGCTACAAGTCACAGACCGTGTAACCAAGTCCGATCCCACGGTGAATGACAGTACTCGCCTGGCACCTTCTGCAATTGCCCAGGTGCGAATGAACCTCCACGTAATGCTGCAGGAATATTTTTTATTTTTTTTTTTAATGATGGTCACCACAACACCCCTCGTGTTACAGAGCATCAGCACTCAAATACAGGCGCCTTTAACAACCTGCTAGTGGCCCCACGTATGGGCTACTGATACACATTCACCAACACCTTGCGTGTCTGGCGCAACTGCGGACGTGCGCCCCACATGTACAACAGTGACAGAAACATTAACTTTTTTTTTTTTTATGACCCTTGATACACGACCCTTCCAGAGAGATAACTACGTAATACCATCGCTTAAACGCAGCGTGTGTAGCTTGGAGACACGTGTCCCGTATGATACAGATATCAGAAAACACGCGACCATACCTACTCTAGGCGCATGCAACACCAATAACTATATGCAATAGCCCCCAACAATCCCCTAAACAGCTGGACAAAATACTAACAACAGTCACTTGACCATTAGCGCCCAACTTTGCTTCGTCCCAGAGTATTACGAATCACATACCGCAGTGTGGGTCTCATGCCAACAAGTGTGATTCTACAGTGAATGCCAGCGCCGCCTGGCACTTTGTCGCTGCCCAGGCGTGAATGAGCCTGCACACGATGCAGCTGCGCTACATGTCGCGGACCACAGCGTGGGTCCCGTGCAAACCATTCCGATCCTACCATGAATACCAGTACCTTCCTGAGAGATTCTGCCATCGTCCAGCCGTAAGGAGCCTCCACACCATGCTGCAGTATCCTGGAGCTGACCCAGAGGTAGTGAAATCAGCTGAATCGGCGTCAGCCTGGGCTCACAGGAGCCTGTAAATAGCCTAGCAATCAGCCAGCCTAGGCCCGCAGGTGCATGTAACTAGTCTTGTGATCCGCCTCCCTCCCACAAATGCAGCAAATATATTTGCTTAAACTAATCGCTCAATAGTAGTTTGTTTTTTTTTGCTATATCCTACATCAGGGGCTTGGCTGTACTTATTTTGTCACCCCTAGTAACTCAGGAGAGATTTTTCTATATATTATTAAGTGGTTAAACTGAAATTCACTTAAATAGCAATCCCCTGAATCTGGTGTTCCAGCTAGGCTAGCCAGCCAAGAGTAAAACTGTCAGCCAAAATAGAAAAAATTTCTGGGGTTGAAATTTAATTTCTAAAAAGCAATCCCTGAATCTGGTGTTCCATCTGTGGCTAGCCAAGTGTAAAACTGTCAGACAAAATATATATATATATTTTTCTGGGGTTGAAATTTAATTGCCAAAAAGCAATCCCCTGAATCTGGTGTTCCAGCTGTGGCTAGCCAAGTGTAAAACTGTCAGCCAAAATATATATTTCTTTTATGGGGTTGAAATTTAATTGCCAAAAGCAATCCCCTGAATCTGGCATTCCAGCTAGGCTAGCCAGCCAAGTGTAAAACTGTCAGCCAAAATAGAAAATATTTCTGGGGTTGAAATTTAATTTCCAAAAAGCAATCCCCTGAATCTGGTGTTCCAGCTGTGGCTAGCCAAGTCTAAAACTGTCAGCCAAAATATATATTTTTTTCTGGGGTTGAAATTTAATTGCCAAAAAGCAATCTCCTGAATCTGGTGTTCCAACTGTGGGTAGCCAAGTGTAAAACTGTCAGCCAAAATATATATTTTTTTCTGGGGTTGAAATTTAATTGCCAAAAAGCAATCCCCTGAATCTGGTGTTCCAGCTGTGGCTAGCCAAGTGTAAAACTGTCTTCCAAAATATATATATTTTTCTGGGGTTGAAATTGAATTGCCAAAAAGCAATCCCCTGAATCTGGTGTTCCAGCTGTGGCTAGCCAAGTGTAAAACTGTCAGCCAAAATATATATATTTTTTCTGGGGTTGAAATTTAATTGCCAAAAAGCAATCCCCTGAATCTGGTGTTCCAGCTGTGGCTAGCCAAGTGTAATACTGTCTGCTGTCTGACAAAGAATATATTTTTTTCTGGGGTGAAATTTAATTGCACAAATAGCAATTCCCAGAATCTGGTGTTCCAGCGGTGACTGGATAATTTCCCTAGTGTCCGTCAAAGGATAGATTTTGTTCTGTGGTGAAATACAGTTCCAAAAATAAAAATACAGTAAATCTGGTGTTCCAGTTGTTGCAGGCCTAGTTTAAATCTGTCCATAAAAGGGTATATTTCTTTCTGTGTTGAAATTGAATTACTAAAATAGCAATTCCATAAATCTAGTGTTCCAGTTGTTGCAGGCCTTGTTTAAATCTGTCCGTAAAAGGGTATATTTCTTTCTGTGCTGAAATTTAATAGCTGAAATAGCAATTCCATAAATCTAGTGTTCCAGTTGTTGCAGGTCTAGTTTAAATCAGTCCGTAAAAGGGTATATTTCTGTCTGTGGTGAAATATAATTGCTTAAATAGCAATTCCATAAATCTAGTGTTCCAGCAGTTGCAGGCCTATTTGAAATCTGTCCGTAAAAGGATACCTTTTCATCCAGGGCCTAAATACTAGGCCTACAATTGATATTCCCCAAAATCAGTGGTTACTGCTGTGCCTGGATTAGTGTAATACGGTACATAAATAACTAGGCAGTTAGTGTTAGGTGCCTTTAAAAAAGGCCTGAGTTTGACATCTTCACATTGGGCCAAATATAATTTTTCTTATTGTGGTGCTTGGTGAACCGCAACAATGAGTAACACATCTAGTAAGGGACGCGGACGCGGTCGTGGTGGTGTCTGTGGACCCTCTGGTGCTGGGAGAAGACATGGCCGTTCTGCTACAGCCACAAAAAGTAGTGAACCAACTACCTCAGGTCCCAGTACCTGCCAGAATTTACAGCGATATTTATTGGGCCCAATGCCGTTTTAAGGATGATAAGGCCTGAGCAGGTACAGGCATAAGTCGATTGGGTGCATCCAGCACGTTCACAACATAATCTCCCACCCAGTCTTCTGCAGAAAGCGCCCGAAAACCAAGCCCATCAGTCTGTCACATCACCCCCATGCATATCAGGGAAACTGTCTGAGCCCACCACTCATGTTTCCTGATGATGAGGACATAGGAATACCACCTCATCAGAGTCAGCAAGTCTCTGATGATGACAAAACACAGGTGCCAACTGCAGCATCTTACTGCAGTGTGCAGACTGAACAGGAGGAGGTCAGGGAGGAAGAATGGGTGGAAGACGATGCAGAGGACGATGAGGTCATAGACCCCACATGGAATGAAGTTCGTGCCGCTGACTTTCATAGTTCAGAGGAAGAGGCAGTGGTGAGACCGAGCCAACAGCAAAGCAAAAGAGGGAGCAGGGGGCAAAAGCAGAACAGCCGCCGCCAAGAGAGTTTGCCTGCTACTAACCAGCACCACCAGGGACCCAGCACCCCAAAGGCAGCTTCAAGGAGTTCTCTGGCATGGCACTTCTTCAAACAATGTGCTGACGACAAGACCATAGTGGTTTGCAAGCTGTGCCATCAGAGCCTGAAAGCGAAGCATTAACGTTCTGAACCTTAGCACAACCTGCATGACCAGGCATCTACATGCAAAGCATGAACTGCAGTGGAGAATACACCTTATAAACAAGGAACTCACACAGGCTCCCCCTGCTCCCTCTTCTGCTGCTGCCTTGGCCTCTTCCTCCGCCTCGGGAGGAATGTTGCCACCTGCCGCCCACCAAACAGAGGATGTGCCACCACCACCTGCGTCACCAAGCATCTCCACCATGTCACACGGCAGCGTTCAGCTCTCCATCTCACAAACCTTGGAGAGAAAGCGTAAATTCCCACCTAGCCGCCCTCGAGCCCTGTGCCTGAATGCCAGCATTTCTAAACTACTGGCCTTTGAAATGCTGTCATTCAGGCTGGTGGACACAGAACAGCTTCAAACAGCTGATGGCCATGGCTGTCCCACAGTATGTTGTTCCCAGCCACCACTACATCTCCAAGACAGCCGTGCCTTCCCTGCACAACCAAGTATCCGATAAAATCAAGAGTTCCTTGGCGCACGTCCTTCCGCCGCCAAGGATCGCAGGTCATCATTCTTTGCCTCCTGTAGCCTCCTCCTCCTACTCGGCTTCCTCCTCCTCTGCTTCCAACAGCTCATCCAGTCAGCCACACACCTTCATCACCAACTTCAGCACAGCCCAGGGAAAACGTCAGCAGGCCGTTCTGAAACTCATATGTTTGGGGGACAGGCCCCACACCGCGCAGGAGTTGTGGCGGGGTATTGAACAACAGACCAACGAGTGGTTTCTGCCGGTGGGCCTCAAGCCCGGCCTGGTGGTGTGCGATAATGGGCGAAATCTCGTCGCAGCTCTTGGACTAGCCGGTTTGACACACATCCCTTGCCTGGCGCATGTGCTGAATTTGGTGGTGCAGAAGTTCATTCACAACTACCCCGACATGTCAGAGCTGCTGCATAAAGTGAGGGCCGTCTGTGCGCGCTTCCGGCGTTCACATCCTGCCGCTGCTCGCCTGTCTGCGCTACAGCAGAACTTCGGCTTTCCCGCTCACCGCCTCATATGCGACGTGCCCACCAGGTGGAACTCCACCTTGCACATGCTGGAGAGACTGTGCGAGCAGCAGCAGGCCATAGTGGAGTTTCAGCTGCAGCAAGCACGCGTCAGTCGCTCAGCGGAACAGCACCACTTCACCACCAATGATTGGGCCTCCATGCGAGACCTCTGTGCCCTGTTGCGCTGTTTCGAGTACTCCACCAACATGGCCAGTGGCGATGACACCGTTATCAGCGTTACAATACCACTTCTATGTCTCCTTAAGAAAACACTTAGGGCCATGATGTAAGAGGAGGTGGCCCAGAAGGTGGAGGATGAGGGGTCATTTTTAGCACTTTCAGGCCAGTCTGTTAGAAGTGGCTCAGAGGGAGGATTGCAACAGCAGAGGCTAGGTACAAATGTGGCCAGCCAGGGCCCACTACTGGAGGACAAGGAGGATGAGGAGGAGGTGGAGGAGGATGAGGATGAAGCAGGTTCACAGCGGGGTGGCACTCGACACAGCTCAGGCCCATCACTGGTGCGTGGCTGGGGGATACTGAGGATGATGACGATCGCCTCCCACAGAGGACAGCTTGTCCTTACCTCTGGGGAGCCTGGCACACATGAGCGACTACATGCTGCAGTGCCTGCGCAACAACAGCAGAGTTGCCCACATTTTTACGTGTGCGGACTACGGGGTTGCCACCCTGCTGGATCCCCGGTACAAAGACAATGTGCCCACCTTACTTCCTGCACTGGAGCGTGATAGGAAGATGCGCGAGTGCGTCACTCCTGAGAGCATTCCCAAATGTCACAGGGGAACAGGTGGAAGCCCGAGGCAGAGGAGGAGCAAGAGGTTGCCAACGCAGCTGTGTCACGGCCAGCTCCTCTGAGGGTAAGGTTATCATGGCAGAAATGTGGAAAAGTTTTGTCTCCACGCCACAGCTAACTGCACCACCACCTGATACGGAACGTGTTAGCAGGAGGCAGCATTTCACTAACATGGTTGAACAGTACGTCTGCACACCCCTAGACGTACTGACTGATGTTTCGGCCCCATTCAACTTCTGGGTCTCCAAATTGTCCACGTGGCCAGAGTTAGCATTTTATGCCTTGGAGGTGCTGGCCTGCCCAGCAGCCAGCATTTTGTCTGAACGTGTATTCAGCACGGCAGGGAGCGTCATTACTGACATATGCAGCCGCCTGTCCACAGCCAACGTGGACAAGCCAAGCTGATGTTCATAAAAATGAACCAGACATGGATCTCACAGGACCTGTCCCTCCCTTGTGCAGAATAGACATTTATAACTGCCTCCCCTCAACCATGTATTCTTGTACTCCGGGGCACTTCTTTATTGAATCCTCATTTTTTAACTTTACCATGATCTTGCGGTGCAACCCAATGTTGAATGAACCTCTCCTCAATATGGGCGCCGGGGCCTAAATAACTGAAAGTAACCTTTTACAATGGTGGGTGACATGAAGCCTAAACCTCTGCCATGCGACCTCTCTCCTCTGTCTGGGTGCCGTGGGCTAAATATCTATTAGTGGCCTTCTCCAGTGGTGGGTGATATGGCACCTTACTCCTTGCTGTGGGACCTCTCTCCTCTGTCTGGGTGCTGGAGCCTAAATAACTCAAAGTGGCCTTCTTCAGTGGTGGGTGATATGAAGCTTGATTCTGTGCTATGGGACCTCTCTCCTCTGTCTGGGTGCTGGAGCCTAAATAACTCAAAGTGGCCTTCTTCAGTGGTGGGTGATATGAAGCTTGATTCTGTGCTATGGGACCTCTCTCCTTTGTCTGGGTGCTGGGGCCTAAATAACTGAAAGTGGCCTTCTCCAGTGGTGGGTGATATGATGCCTGATTCTCTGCTGTGGGACCTCTCTCCTCTGTCTGGGTGATGGGGCCTAAATAACTGAAAGTGGCCTTATCCAGTGGTGGGTGATATGATGCCTGATTCTCTGCTGTGGGACCTCTCTCCTCTCTCTGGGTGCTGGGGCCTAAATAACTCAAAGTGGCCTTCTCCAGTGGTATGTAATATGACGCCTTATTCCTTGCTGTGGGACCTCTCTCCTCTGTCTGGCTGCTGGGCCTAAATAAGTGAAAGTGGCCTTCTCCAGTGGTGGGTGATATGATGTCTGATTCTCTGCTGTGGGACCTCTCTCCTCTGTCTGGGTGCTGGGGCCTAAATAACTGAAAGTGGCCTTCTCCAGTGGTATGTAATATGATGCCTTATTCCTTGCTGTGGGACCTCTCTCCTCTGTCTGGGTGCTGGGGCCTAAATAACTGAAAGTGGCCTACTCCAGTGGTGGGTGACATGTTGCCTGATTCTCTGCTGTGGGACCTCTCTCTTCTGTCTGGGTGCTGGGGCCTAAATAACTGAAAGTGGCCTTCTCCAGTGGTAGGTGATATGAAGCTTGATTCTGTGCTATGGGACCTCTCTCCTTTGTCTGGGTTCTGGGGCCTAAATAACTGAAAGTGGTCTTTTCCAGTGGTGGATGATATGACGCCTGATTCTCTGCTGTGGGACCTCTCTCCTCTGTCTGGGTGCTGGGGCCTAAATAACAGAAAGTGGCCTTCTCCAGTGGTGGGTGACATGATGCCTTATTCTCTGCTATGGGACCTCTCTCCTCTGTCTGGGTGCTGGGGCCGAAATAACAGAAAGTGACCTTCTCTATTGGTGGGTGACTTGAAGCCCGATTCTCTGCTATGGGAACTCTCTCCTCTGTCTGGGTGCTGGGGCCTGAATAAGTAACAGTGGCCTTCTTTAGTGGTGGGTGACATGACGCCTGATTCTCTGCTGTGGGACCTCTCTCCTCTGTCTGGGTGCTGGGGCCGAAATAACAGAAAGTGACCTTCTTCATTGGTGGGTGACTTGATGCCTGATTCTCTGCTATGGGACCTCTCTCCAATTGATATTGCTTAATTTTTATCTATTTTATTTTATTTTAATTCATTTTCCTATCCACATTTGTTTGCAGGGCATTTACCGACATTTTGCTGCCTTTTGCAGCCCTCTAGCCTTTCCTGGACTATTTTACAGCCTTTTTAGTGCCCAAAGTTCTGGTCCCCATTGACTTCAATAGGGTTCGGGATGAAGTTCGGGTCGAGTTCGGATCTCGAACCCAAACATTTTCGGGAAGTTCGGCCGAACTTCTCGAACCCGAACATCCAGGTGTTCGCTCAACTCTACACATAACTACAAACATTGAAACAAACAGATCTGACAGATCACACAACAAGTATGGCAGTCTGATTGGGCTGCATCTGTGGGAGGGGCGGAGGCTCTACTTAAACCAGGCACAGCCCCACCTAGGGGCGGGTGTTTTCTCAGTTGCATAGGGGATGCTGGTGTGTCAGCAGGGTGCACTTCTTTCATTACAGTATGGAGCTGGAATGGAGCTGGAATGGAGCTTTTCTTCTGCTCGTGGCTACCGTAGGGACGCGTGCGCCATGTATGTAAGTTAATTGAGCCGTGTCCGTCTTTCCGGCCGGCTGGAATCTGACTTTTCTTGCGAGCGGAAGGCATCGCCTCAAAATCGTCCACCTCAGATTTGTTTTGTCGGAGTTAAACAATTCCTTTCACTTTGTTTGTTAGGTAATCTGATTTAGTTCCCCTTCTATCTCACATGTTTTACGTTCACGTTGTTTTGCTTTGAAAAGTTGCTTCAGCCTGTGTGCGGTAAGGAAGGTTTACCTGGGCTGCATGTGACGTTATGTTGGAGATTGGATGCAGCTGTTGCTTGTTACGGCTTTTGCTATAGCAATTACTTCCCATGTGACCCGCCCCTCCCCGCAATCAGGGCTACGTTTACGCTTCAACTCTTTACGCCAGGTTTGCCCTGTCAGTTGAGACGCTGCCTTCTCATGTCTGCTCTTTCATCATGCTCATTTTCTGAGCGGTGCTCTTGTCCGCTCTCGCATCACGTTTACGCTCCACGCTTGGTCACAACAGCGGGTAAATCTGTCTTATTCTCTGTGCATTTATTTATTTTTCTGTCATCCTGTTTTTGCATTCATACCTCTTTTGCTTTTATATGTTTGCTTGCACCACACTCAGACCGGTGTCACACATCCACTGTTGCTTAGGCCCATTGCAAGAGCGTTCATGTCACCGTTACAGTTTGTTTATGCCTCGTTCACTGCAGGCTGCGGTCATACCAAATTTTACGCTTGGCCTATTGCCAGAGTTGGGGTTCACACTACCGCTGTGACTCCGGGTTTTTACTTTCACGTTTACGTCTCAATGTTCCCGCCCATCCATGGCCGCATCTTACGTCGGCTGTTACAGCAAGTTAATACTCCTTTCACGCTCTAGCTGAGTTCACACATTTGCTGTTACATCTAGTACTACACTCCATTCCCCGCTAGAACTGCGTCCATGCATTCGCTGTCGCGGCGCTATCTTATTCCGCTCACATTCAGGTCTGCATTTTGGTTATACCATGTTTTTAGGTTTTACTCATTCCAGGTCCACAGTCACCCATCTGCTGGCACACCATGCTCCCATTCAAGCCACATTCTCCTGTTGGTTTCTACGTCACGGTTGTTTTACTCGATAGTCTCACTGAGGCAGTTGGTGGCTCGGTGCCACTCTCCTGTCAAACATGACAGGCATCAATGGTCATTTCCTTTACATCTGGTTTTTCTGCGCGTATACATCAAGTGGGTCTTTTCTCTAGTTGCAAGCAAAAAAAAAAAAATAATCTTTTGTCTGCTCTGCTTTACTTCTGGTTTGTATTCACTAAGATTGCTCCCACTGCCCCAGTTCAATAAACAGCCTCTCAGCTGAGGCCAGTGGGTCATTAGGGTTTGAGCTTCCTACTCACTACTGTTTCTTTCAAGTTTTTCAGTTGTTTGTCGCGACAAGGGACTTGACTTTGCAAATCGCATGCCTCAGGTTTTGGTTGTTCTCTCTTCTCCGGTTCATATTCCACGTTTGCATTTTTAAGTTTTATGGCTGGTTTCGGTTTTTATGCTTATGTCCGTTGTGCGGATTACTAATGTCCATACCTGTCAGCAATCACGTTCCTTTCCAGGCCACTTTTAGACGTCCCAATAATCCTAGCTGCTGCTTTTTCCATCATGTTGGGCTCATTCTTATTTACCTTCACCCTTCACGTACATCTAGGATGGCCTCATGGCCCAGGGGCCCCTTAATTGCTTGGGCCGCAAGGCCGCGGCGGCCCTTGATTGCTTTGGCCTCATGGCCGCGGAGGCCCCATGACTGCTTTAGCCTCAGGGAGCAGGGATTCCATGACCGCTCCGACCCCATGGTGTCGGGGCATGATGACCGCTTCGGCCCCTTGGCATCAGGGTCTCGAGGACTACCTTGACCTTACGGCTTGGGACCTCATGACTGCTTTGGTCTCATGGCTCTGGGGTCCCATGACTGCCTTGGGCTCATGGCGCTAGGGGCCCCATGTCTGCTTGGCCACATGCCTTGTGGGCCCCATGGCTGCTTGGCCTCATGACTTGAGGTCCTCGCGATTTCTGTGGCCTCAATGCTTTGGGGGCCCATGTTTGCTTTGGCCTCATGGCTATGGGGGCCCCCTATGGTGGCTCGGGTCTCATGGCTTGGGGGCCCACATGATTACTTGGCCTCAGGATTTGGGGGGGCCCCATGTTCGCTTTTGCTTCATGGCTTGGGGACCCCATGACTGCTTGGCCTCATGGCTTTGAGGGCCCGCTGACTGCTTCAGCCCCATGGCTTTGAGGGCTCGCTGATTGCTTCGGCTCCATGGCTTCGGAGGCTCGAAGGCGGCTTCGCCCCATGGCTGGGGGCTCGGTGACTGCTTCGGCTCCATGGCTTCGGGGGCAAGATGACCGCTTCGGCCCCATGGCTTCGGGGGCACGATTACCGCTTCGGCCCCATGGCGAGGCACGATGACCACTTCGGCCCCATGGCTTCGGGGGCACGATGACCGCTTCGGCTCCATGGCTTCGGGGGCACGATGACCGCTTCGGCCCCGTGGCTTCGGGGGCACGATGACTGCTTCGGCCCCGTAGCTTCGGGGGCACGATGACCGCTTCGGCCCCATGGCTTCGGGGGCACGATGACCGCTTCGGCCCCATGGCGTCGGGGGCACGATGACCGCTTCGGCCCCATGGCTTTGGGGGCACGATGACCGCTTCGGCCCCATGGCTTTGGGGGCACGATGACTGCTTCGACCCCATGGTTTCGGGGGACCGATGACTGTTTTTCGTCCTGCCTGGTGATTTACCTGGTGGGTTGAACTTCTGTGCATCCAGGTTGATTTGGCCCATATGTCTCACATCCATATCTGCTTCTTTGTTCATCCGGGCGCAGGCCACTTTTCCAAAGTCTGTCGGTGGTGCATCCATTGTCTGCCACGCTTCCCCAGGCATACTCTTCCTTAATGGAGCTCAGCCTGGTTAGGGTCACCTGCCATGCGGGTCAGGCAACTTTTTCAGTAACATTAGCCTGTCCGGTATTCAGGCTAGACCCTCGGTTTTAATTATCATAGTTATAACTTCCTGCGGTCTGCCAGTTAGGTATCGTATGTACATATTCATTCGTTCTGCATACCACAGGCGGTATCGCTGTGCGGCTCCACCCACCAGGCAGTCCTTGCCATTGCGCTCTCCTGTTCTTCTAGTCCCCTCGGCAAACATAATTTATTATTCACCATTTTGTTCTGCTTCACAGTCGTAATTTCCTTGGCTGGTCTCTCCTTATCACCACATAGCTTTCCACCAGACTCTCCTCTTATGGCACCACTCTCCCTGCTGGTTCCACCGTCGCTTTGCTCCCTCTGCCGGGCACTTGCTTTACTGCACTGCTCCCTCGGCTGGAGAATCTTTTACTGCACAGCTACCTTCACCGGATAGTCGGATATGCTTACTCTCCGGGTTTAGTCTTTACTACTGTCCCTCTTCTGGACAGGCTTCTTCTGGCAGACTTTGGGTGCCGCATGGATTCTTTCCGTTTGCTCCTCATTTCTGCATTGCTTCCTTCTCTAGTCACTCCTTGTTACCATTCCGTTATCTCTGCGGACAATTTAGTGCTTAGCAGGGATTATGGTAGGTCATTTGCTATGCTCGGCTGACAGGAAGCCGATTCCAGAAACATACTAATAGACTTAATCGTGGTACATACAGGATGGCGGCGGCGCCGCTGCCGCCACATACAACGTATCATTATTGTCATTGGAGCGTGGGCCACCCCGGGTGTCATAGCTCTTGTTCTTTTGTTAGGCCCTTGTTCTCTAACTCAACGCCCTTAGCCCATTACATCCCAATCATCCACATTCAATTATTTATGTCACACTTAGGCTTCAGTTTTAAACCTAATGTCTGTACTTGTTGCATTCTTAATCCTACGTTTTCAATCACCATAGTTGGTTGCCCGCTTATGTTTTTCTTCACGTTCAATAATCAATGTGGCCAGCTCACAAACTCCTGCCTGGTCGACAGATCACCTGTCTGGCTATGTTCCCCCCAGGACCAGACTTCAATTTCCGGAGTTCAAGTCATCGGTGTCATCGGCCACCTACTTTCAGGTTCTCGTACCGAATGACACTCGTCATTAGGTGTCACCGGCCACGTTGGTCTGGTCTCGTGTTCACGATATTCGCCTGTCAGGTTTTTTCAGGAAATGTAGTTATTTTAAGTATCGCATATCACATCGGTCAGGCCCATGGTGTAATCCCGCCTGTACTTTCTTCAGGCCACTTTTTAGTTATTTTCTTGTTTACCCCTCATATTTGTCATTTGTATTACCATGCCGGTTACCTTTTCAATCAGCCAGGTCTGCGAACTAAATCGCCAGCAGCTTACCGCAATTGCACTCCTTCACTCGCGTGAGGGCATCGACAGGATTCCATATACTACGTTCTTAGATTATTGCTTTACATCCTCTCCTGGCCTACATGGTATTCTTCGGGCCCTTCTTTACATAGTCTAGACAGTTAGGCTCTCAGTTCTCCGGTCTCATAAGGCTAGGGGAATTTGTCAGTGCTCGCACCACAACCAAGTCTTCTGGTTTAGTTAGTATCGTCCACGCTTCCTTCTGAAGCGTTTCCCAGTTCCTCCCTCGTGCATTGGGGCAGTATCTGCGACATTCAGAATTCTGTCCTGGCTCTATCCGCAGGATGGATGCAGGCATCATTATGGTTGACTTATGTACCCGAACTCTCGTGGGAGATATTGCTTCGCAGTTTGGATCAGGGGTTTCTTTGTACAGGCCATTCAAGTCTCTTTTCACCCTACATGTCTGGTTTTTGCCACCCTTTTATAGGCCTACCCACGGACATGGCTACAGGCACACCACTAGCCATTTAGTTAGGTAAGATGTGTCTTGCAGTTATGGTGGGTCTCGGTGTTTATCCCACTAGGGCTCTTCGGCTTTCGTGTCCATAGCCCTGACCACAAGTATGGCAGTCTGATTGGGCTGCATTTGTGGGAGGGGCGGAGGCTCTACTTAAACCAGGCACAGCCCCACCTAGGGGCGGGCGTTTTCTCAGTTGCCCCACCCTCCCTCCCTTTCTATTTTCACTTCTACAGGGTATGCCACCCTTTATAGGCCTACCCACGGACATGGCTACAGGCACACCACTAGCCATTTAGTTAGGTAAGATGCGTCTTGCAGTTACGGTGGGTCTCGGTGTTTATCCTACTAGGGCTCTTCGGCTTTCGTGTCCGTAGCCCTGACCACAAATAAAATATATGTAGTGCTCAATTAAAAATGTTGGTACCAATAAAAACCAAAAATCTTCAAAAAATTTAATTAAATTAAATTCCTAATGCACATGTTATAAAAACTAATATCGCACTCCCATACGCCTTCACGTTTTCAGTTGTGCATTTTTGGTTGCAGTATCATTTAATCATAACCACGCCCTTACTCCTATAGACTGCACACACAGTTCCGCTAAGCATCCATCAGTCTTCACTTCACACATACTCAACTCAAGTATAACTGAAAGCCACACCCATTCACATTCTCCGATACTTCATACCCCTATCCCCCTTGATAGTCACTTTTGCTAGCGGCCCCCGGAATTCCCAGACTACACTGCCATAACATTTGAGGGTGACACAGGCTTGCCTAAATCCTAGTGTAGAAGATCTAAATGTTCTATGCTGGGTTCGGGGGTGTAGTGTGGTTGCTGTTGCTTGTATTGTCGTTCCTGTGGACTTTGGTTCCACTGTGGGCGTCGACATCTGGGTGCTCTGCAATCCCTCTTAAAATGTCCTGGAATTCCACAGTTAAAACAAGAAGGCCTTGGTTTGTCCGCAAAGGGACCACTCGTGGAGTAGGGGGCAGTGGGCCAGGTGTCTGCGACCAGGGCTGCCATCAGAAATTTTGGGGCCCCTTACACAGCTCCATACCTGCCCCCCCCCTCCGGGGCGGGACTACGGCGCCACGCGGCAGTGCATGTTGTAGTTTTAGTCTGGTGTCCTCTTTCTGTGCCCTGTCGCGCTGCGCCATGACTCCGCCCCCATTATAGTCAATGGGGACGGAGCGGCAGTCCGGGGGCACAGCGAAATAGCAGGGGAGATCGGGAGGAGGGGCAAGCAAGTACCATATTTTTCTCCCCATAAGACGCACCGGACCATAAGCGCACCTAGGTTTTAGAGGGGGACATTAAGAAAATAATATTTTTCATTATACCTCTGGTCAGACCCCTAATGTTAATCAGACCTCAGCTAACAGCCCAAAATAAGACCTCAGATCAGACCCCAATATGAATGACCCCCAATCAGACCTCAGATAAGAGCCCCATGCTTCTCATCTGCCCCCAGTGCCTCTCTATCAGCCC
Source organism: Bufotes viridis (assembly GCA_033119425.1). Lineage (NCBI taxonomy): Eukaryota > Metazoa > Chordata > Amphibia > Anura > Bufonidae > Bufotes > Bufotes viridis. The sequence continues at coordinate 116,312,577 of CM065597.1, read as the reverse complement.
CCCAGTGCCTCTCTATCAGCCCCCCAGTGCCTCTCTATCAGCCCCCCAGTGCCTCTCCATCAGCCCCCCAGTGCCTCTCCGTCAGCCCCCCAGTGCCTCTCCGTCAGCCCCCCAGTGCCTCTCCGTCAGCCCCCCAGTGCCTCTCCGTCAGCCCACAGTGCCTCTCCGTCAGCCCCCAGTGCCTCTCCGTCAGCCCCCAGTGCCCCCTCCATCAGCCCCCAGTGCCCCCTCCATCAGCCCCCAGTGCCTCTCCATCAGCCCCAGTGCCTCTCACCAGCCGGGTTTTGAGTCTTGACATGGGCACGCATCTCTGTCTCCATCCCAGGCTGTGAACTGAACGCTGCGATTGGCTAGCGCAGTGCTTCAGCCTGGCAGATGGAGACGTGCGCCCAGGGCACGAGAATAAGTCTCCTCCGATATGCACCGCACGCCCAGGGCTTCAGACAAAAAATTACCTAGGAGCTGTTGGCTCCTAAACTGAAAAATTTAGCCAAATAAAAATGTTAGTCGCCAAATTTAAATACATACATAATTATAATATATAAAAAATCGCCTAATTTACATCGTCCGTCAGTGATTTCCATCAGTGATTGTGAACGAAAGCCAAAAGTGAATGCTACACAGACAAAAGGTATAAGGAAAAGATCTGCTCCTGTTCTGTGGTTAGAGGCACTCCTGGTTTTGGCTCAAAATCACTGATGGAAATCACTAATCAAACACTGACTGTGTGAATGAGGCATCAGTGTTCGGTCAGTAAAGGATCCAATTCTGGTTTCGGCTCACAATCACTGATGGAAATCACTGACCAAACACTGATGTGTTAATGAGGGCTGTGTGAATAAGGCATTACTGTGTGCTGTGTTCCAGACACCCGACTGCAATGACAAGGTTTGGTGTCATCATCGTTCCCCATCATTGCAGTCGGTGTGTCTGCAGCAGTCCGCTCCATCCATTTGCGCAGCACCGCATAGTGAGTGGGGCCCAGCACTGCCTGCACGGCTTATCATAAGCTGGGCCATGCCGGCAGCGGGACATGGTGAAAGCCCAGTGACAGCTCCTATTGATCCTTTCTACACGGGCCTTTTTCTCTCTCTGTGCAGGAAACACTGACAACTGTTGCGGTCCGTATCTTTTGCAGCCCAATTGAAATTAATGGATCCGCAAATACCTTCTGAAAAATTGCGGAACGGACTCAGAATTAGGCCTCTTGCACGTGAATGTTTTGGTTCTGTTCCACAATTTGTGGTCCCCAATGCATGGTAAACGTCTGTGCAGCAGCCAGGACGGATCCAGACGCATTCAACTTAAATGGGTCCATGATCAATCTGTTCCGCAAAAAAATAGAACATGTTCTATATTTTTGCGGAACAGAGGCACGGACAGAAACTCCATGGAAGTGCTCCGTAGTGGTTATGTGGAGTTCCGATTTGTGCTTCCATTCCGCACCTCCGTGATTGCGGACCCATTCAAGTGAATGGGTTCACATTCCTGATGCAGAGTGCACACAGGCTGCTGCCAGTGTATTACGGAAGCGCTGTTTGCGGGCCACAATACAGGCACGGGCAACACACATTCGTGCGCAAGAGGCCTTAGTCGTGTGACTAGACCCTAAAGGTGGGTCATCAGTGACACTTGGTGGTGACAGAAGCGCTGAGTGACAGTAGCTACTGACACCACCTACTAAGGACAGGCTCTAAGGATTTAGAATGGACGAGTATGACTTCTCCATTCTAAGGCCTCTTTCACACTTGCGTTGTTAGAATCCGGCGTGCACTTACAGTCCAGTGCGGCTCCGGGCGCTCCACAATGACGTCAGAGCGCTCCACGCTCATGGATCACGTGATCCATGCTCATGGGGCGCTCTGATGTCTTTGTGGAGCGCCCGGGACTCGGGAGCCGCACGGACGGTAAGTATACTGCTCCCCTACCTCCCCACTACACTTTACCATGGCAGCCGGGACTTTAGCGATGCGCCGAAACGACATTTAGCTAATGCCGGATCCGGATTAATGCACTTCAATGGGCATTAATTCCGGATCCGGCGTTACGGCATGTCTTCCGGATTTTTGGACGGAGACAAATCCTCAGCATGCTACGGTTCTGTCAACGTCCAAAAACATTCACATACTGAATGTAAGACGTCCTGATGCATCCTGAACGGAAATGCATTGGGATAATCCTGATCAGTATCTTTCTGTCCTAGAGCCCCGAGGACGGAACTCTAGGACGGAAAGCGAAAGCGCAGATGTGAAAGAGCCCTAAATCATACAGCGTGTCCTAATTATAAGTAAATGGGACATCATGGTGGTGCTGGCTGAGACTCACTACTTGGCAATTGAAGAAGCTCAGTCACTGTGACATGTCTGAGCCTGAAGGGGTTAAACTTTAAAAACTGGAGAAAAAAAAAAAGCACCTTACTAGTTTGAAGACCAATTCTGACTGCAGGGGGAGGGGAGGACAGCAGGAGGCACTGAGTGTCACAGAAGAACTCACTTGTCACTTGTCAGGAGGACTGCAGGAGGCAATGATCGGGTCATTTTCCCGGCAGTCCTTATGAAAGCTTCTCAGTGCTCCCCACTCCCCAGCACTCTCTTCCCGGGCTCTGTGAGGAGGCGGGGACGAGGCATCAGAGAGACAGGAGGCTGGATGTCAGGGGATGGGCTTAGCAGACGTGCAGAGCGTGGTGTCTGCTGAAGAAAGATTTCTTTTTTCTTAAAGGTACAGCACCAGACGGACTGCCTGGTGACAAAAAAATAAATAAAGCTCAGGACCGGCGGCCGGGCCCCCGGGTCCGGGCCCTTACTGGGTATTGGCTGTACCCCTGATGGCAGCCCTGTCTGCGACCATGAGTGGGGTAGCCTTCTTGGCAGTCTGGGAGGAGTCCAGGCCTTTTGCCACCAGTAGGAGGGTGTCCAGAGGCAAGACACCATACTCGGGGTGGGCCATAGTAAGACCCCTTTTGATGGACTCCTTCAGGCCTGCCACAAAGGCTGATGACAACATCTGGCTATGTACTTTGTTGTGATTGCTAAATCCTAAATCTGAAAATTCCTGTGACAACCTGATATAGAACTTTTCTATCGTCTCTGTTTTGTCTTGAGTGATATCCTGAAGGCTCGTGGCTTGGTCGACCAACCATTCCCTTGCCCAGCCCTGCAGTTGTTCACAGAATTCTACACCGGAAGTGAAGGTATTATCATCATTAATCCTTGCATTTTGGAAGCTCTTTTCCATGATTGGCCAGTAGACATCTCCTGCTTTTATTTTGCACAGGCTGACTAAATATCTTCACACTGCTGAATATGTTTTCTGTATCTGTGCTATCCGTCGGTAGAAGAGCATAAGCTGTTTCTCTGGGTCTGGCAGGGTGTTTACCAAGCTAGATGCCTGGGACGAGGTGAAGGTGACGAACATTACCGGTGCCTTGGGGTCAGGCTTATTGAGTGGCCTTCCGTACCCCAGTTGTCTGATCACTGGGGAACCCCGCACAGTTTGGGGCGTGGCATCTAGCGTTATTAAATCTGAGTCTGGTTGTGAGTTCTCGACCATCAGATAGGTACGTAGGCTCTTAATAGGTCTTTGTCTTGTGTCCGGGAGTACCAGGACTCTACTAGTAGGTGTAGTGTCTGTCTGGGGTGGCACTACCGGCATAATAGTGGTTTGAGGTTCAGTAGGTGGTATATAGTAAGAGCCACCCATTGTTATAACTGGGTAAAGTGAGGTTTCAGTGTATATATGCCTTTTAGTGGGTTTACAAGGTGTGCCATGATGGCTGCCGACATGAAGTCGAAGATTTGGTGTAGCAAGATGGCTGCTGACAGGAAGTGATGTATTGGGAATAGCAAGATGACCGCTGGCACGAAGTGATGGATTGGGTGTAGCAAGATGGCCACTGGTGGAGGGAAGGTAGTGTAGGGAGGTGGCACAATTACAACATGCATTATGCCAGTGGTGGTTCCGGGCTTTGCACTTGGTGCATGACCAGGAGGGAGTATCACCATTATAAGGTGGTGGCTGGGATACACTTACATCGGCACATTTATGATACAGAAGGGAGGACGAACTGTTTTTGTGTATTTCTTGTTCTACCCAATTCTCCTTGTGAATAGCCTTGGCAACGTTATACCAGGCTTCGGCTGTCTTTAGTACCTTTCTGTCCACTAAGACATCCTGTTTCTCTCTAAGCAGCTGCCGCCACTCCTCTGGGTGCAGCCGGCCCTCTTTCGTAGTTATGTGACATACTTTCACCAACTTTCCCAACTTTTTACATGTTCTCACCCTTCCCTCTGTGCAACCAGCTCACATGGCGAAATACCTCTGTCTTGTTTAACTGCCGTCTGTCCCATCTTTTGGCACAGAACTACAAAGCATCTCCTCTCTATACTGTAGTACCCGTATTTACTATGCCAAACAATTCTACAATTCAGTGTAACCGCAACAGATATACAAACATTAAGCAGAATCATCAACTATAAGACAATTTCACCGCTAAACTGCCACTAATATTCACTCAATGATTCCCCTATCAAACTGGTCACTGAGGTATACCATAACCGAACATTCAACCGATATCTAGCACAAAACTTACCAAAACAAAATCAAACTGTACAAAGAAAGGTTACAAAAGGACAAAATAACTTTTCTGGACAAAAACTGACATTTAAAGCAAAAACAAACAAATTGCTTTCCATAGAAACCAGAACTAAAAGCTAAAAATGAACCAGCTCAAACTAAAAATGAATTCCTTGTTAAACCCTGCAGCACCAAACTAGCCCACATGTCTGCCAAAATCACATGGTCTTTGATAGCTCTTTCCAATATAAGGTGGTTATGAGATGGGCATACAATGAGGCATCAGACCTCAACCGGAAAATTATCCCCTTCAGTGAATACTCTCTACTCTAGCTGGGAGATAATAACAGTCCAGAACTCAATCTTGGATAGTTAAGATCGGAAGTCTTTATTCCATAGTACATGTATTTATAGGACATTGGGGGTGGGAATATCAAATTTAGTTCAGCAGATGACATGTTAATTTTGGAAAGTTGGTAAACAATACTGGTATCTGCCATATACAATACATGAAAGGGTATTTTACATATTACAATGGTAGTCTAGATGCTAACAAGTTAAACTCGTTACAGCTTGCTGTCATGTACATGAGGTTCCTGCTATCCATTGTATTTCCAAGTGATAACTGTCTGCCATCTATTGTAGTGTCAATGTCTGGTGGGGTGGGCTCGCATACTTTAATTAAGAGCCCTCTGGGAGTGTGTCTTCTGAGGAAATAAACTGTCTTGTAACCGTGTCTAATCCATACAAGTGGCAGTGCCTGATAGAAATATAATATATATCTAATAGCTAGGTTAAAAATCCCTTTCAACTAGTGTTGAGCGAACAGTTCGAGCATCGAATTTTGGGGTGTCCGGGACACGGATCCGAACCCGGACATTTTCAAAAAGTTCGGGTTCGTTGTTCGTCGATTACTTCCCGCTTTCTGAAGGGCTGCACAGCAGCCAATCAGCTAGCGCTTTACTTCTTTCCCTAAGATCCCATCACAGCCATGTCTACTAATGGCATGGCTGTGATTGACCAAGTGCAGCATGTGACCCAGCCTCTATTTAAACTGGAGTCACGTGGCGCCGCACGTCACACTGCTCTGATTAGTGTAGGGAGAGGACGCAGCTTCTGTCAGGGCGAGATTAGGCAGGGTAAAGTCAGCAACAGCACCTAATGAACGGATCGATCTACAGCTGTGAATAATTGAAATTCTGCTAGTTACTTGCTCACTGGTTTTTAGGCTGCACAGAGCGTTTTTCTGTCACTTATTTTCTGGGTTGATCGGCGGCCATTTTGTGACTTGTGGTGCACCAGAACAAGCTGCCACCAAGTCCATCAATCCTTCAATACTAGTTTTTTTGCTATATCCTACATCAAGGGCTTGGCTGTGCTAATTGTCACCCCTAGAAACTCAGGATAGCAATTTCTATATTTTATTAAGGGGCTAAATACAATTGTCCAAATACCAATCCCCTAAATCTGGTGTTCCAGCTTTGGCTAGACAAGTATAATACTGTCTGCTGTCTGGCAAAGAATAGATTATTTTCTGTGGTGAAATTCAATTGCCAAAATAGCAATACCCTGAATCTGGTGTCCCAGCTGTTGCAGGCAAAGTTTCATAGTGTCCGCCAAAACATAGTTTGTTCTGGGGTGAAATTAATTTGCCAAAATAGCAATACCCTGAATCTGGTGTCCCAGCTGTTGCAGGCCAGGTTTCATAGTGTCCGCCAAAACATATATTTTGTTCTGGGGTGAAATTAATCTGCCAAAATAGCAATACCCTGAATCTGGTGTCCCAGCTGTTGCAGGCCAGGTTTCATAGTGTCCGCCAAAACATATATTTTGTTCTGGGGTGTAATTAATTTGCCAAAATAGCAATACCCTGAATCTGGTGTCCCAGCTGTTGCAGGCAAAGTTTCATAGTGTCCGCCAAAACATATATTTTGTTCTGGGGTGTAATTAATTTGCCAAAATAGCAATACCCTGAATCTGGTGTCCCAGCTGTTGCAGGCCAGGTTTCATAGTGTCCGCCAAAACATATATTTTGTTCTGGGGTGAAATTAATCTGCCAAAACAGCAATACCCTGAATCTGGTGTCCCAGCTGTTGCAGGCCAGGTTTCATAGTGTCCGCCAAAACATATATTTTGTTCTGGGGTGAAATTAATTTGCCAAAATAGCAATACCCTGAATCTGGTGTCCCAGCTGTTGCAGGCCAGGTTTCATAGTGTCCGCCAAAACATATATTTTGTTCTGGGGTGAAATTCACTTGCCAAAATAGCAATACCCTGAATCTGGTGTCCCAGCTGTTGCAGGCCAAGTTTCATAGTGTCCGCAAAAAAATATATTTTGTTCTGGGGTGAAATTAATCTGCCAAAATAGCAATACCCTGAATCTGGTGTCCCAGCTGTTGCAGGCCAGGTTTTATAGTGTCCGCCAAAACATATATTTTGTTCTGGGGTGAAATTAATTTGCCAAAATAGCAATACCCTGAATCTGGTGTCCCAGCTGTTGCAGGCCAGGTTTCATAGTGTCCGCCAAAACATATATTTTGTTCTGGGGTGTAATTCACTTGCCAAAATAGCAATACCCTGAATCTGGTGTCCCAGCTGTTGCAGGCCAAGTTTCATAGTGTCCGCAAAAAAATATATTTTGTTCTGGGGTGAAATTAATCTGCCAAAATAGCAATACCCTGAATCTGGTGTCCCAGCTGTTGCAGGCCAGGTTTCATAGTGTCCGCCAAAACATATATTTTGTTCTGGGGTGAAATTAATTTGCCAAAATAACAATACCCTGAATCTGGTGTCCCAGCTGTTGCAGGCCAGGTTTCATAGTGTCCGCCACAACATATATTTTGTTCTGGGGTGAAATTAATCTGCCTAAATAGCAATACCCTGAATCTGGTGTCCCAGCTGTTGCAGGCCAGGTTTCAAAGTGTCCGCCAAAACATATATTTTGTTCTGGGGTGTAATTAATTTGCCAAAATAGCAATACCCTGAATCTGGTGTCACAGCTGTTGCAGGCCAGGTTTCATAGTGTCCGCCAAAACATATATTTTGTTCTGGGGTGAAATTAATTTGCCAAAATAACAATACCCTGAATCTGGTGTCCCAGCTGTTGCAGGCCAGGTTTCATAGTGTCCGCCACAACATATATTTTGTTCTGGGGTGAAATTAATCTGCCTAAATAGCAATACCCTGAATCTGGTGTCCCAGCTGTTGCAGGCCAGGTTTCAAAGTGTCCGCCAAAACATATATTTTGTTCTGGGGTGTAATTAATTTGCCAAAATAGCAATACCCTGAATCTGGTGTCACAGCTGTTGCAGGCCAGGTTTCATAGTGTCCGCCAAAACCTATATTTTGTTCTGGGGTGAAATCAATTTTCCAAAATAGCAATACCCTGAATCTGGTGTCCCAGCTGTTGCAGGCCAAGTGTAAATCTGTCCATAAAAGGATACCTTTCATCCAGGGCCTAAATACTAGCCCTAAAAGAGATATTCCCTAAATCAGTGGTTACTGCTGTGCCTGGATTAGTGTAATACGCTACATAAACAATTAGGAAGATAGTGTAAGGTGCCTGTAAAAAAGGCCTGAATTTGAAATCAATACATTGGGCCAAATATTTTTTCCTTATTGTGGTGCTTGGTGAACGGTAACAATGAGGAAAACATCTAGTAAGGGACGCGGACGCGTGTCGTGGTGGTGTTAGTGTAGGAGAGGACGTGGCCACTCCTGGGAGAGGACGTGGCCATTCTGCCACAGCAACACGTCCTAGTGAACCAACTACCTCAGGTTCCAGTACCCGCCAGAATTTACAACGATATTTGATGGGGCCCAATGCCGTTCTAAGGATGGTAAGGCCTGAGCAGGTACAGGCGTTAGTCAATTGGGTGGCCGACAGTGGATCCAGCATGTTCACAACATTGTCTCCCACCCAGTCTTCTGCTGAATAGCGCACAGGTGGCACCTGAAAACCAAGCCCATCAGTCTGTAACATCATCCCCATGCATATCAGGGAAACTGTCTGAGCCTCAAGTTATGGAGCAGTCTCTTATGCTGTTTGAAGACTCTGCTGGCAGGGTTTCCCAAGGGAATCCACCTAGCCCTTCCCCAGTGGTGGAAGACATAGAATGCACTGATGCACAACCACTGATGTTTCCTGATGATGACATGGGAATACCACCTCATCGGAGTCCGCACGTCTCTGATGATGACGAAACACAGGTGCCAACTGCTGCGTCTTTCTGCAGTGTGCAGACCGAACAGGAGGTCAGGGAGGAAGACTGTGTGGAAGACGATGCAGGGGACGATGAGGTCCTAGACCCCACATGGAATGAAGGTCGTGCCACTGACTTTCATAGTTCAGAGGAAGAGGCAGTGGTGAGACCGAGCCAACAGAGTAGCAAAAGAGGGAGCAGGGGGCAAAAGCAGACCAACCGCCGCCAAGAGAGTTCGCCTGCTACTGGCCACCGCCACCAGGGACCGAGCACCCCAAAGGCAGCTTCAAGGAGTTCCCTGGCATTGCACTTCTTTAAACAATGTGCTGACAACAAGACCTGAGTGGTTTGCATGCTGTGCCATCAGATCCTGAAGCGAGGCATTAACGTTCTGAACCTTAGCACTAGTGATGAGCGGCAGGGGCAATATTCGAATTCGTGATATTTCGCGAATATTTGGGCGAATATTCGCCATATATTCGAAAATTCGCAAATTCGTAATCTCCAGACATTATTTTCTTGTTTGCAAAAATTCGCATAAAAAATTGCATAAATTAGCATAAAAATTCGCATAAATCAGCATAAAAATTCGCATAAACTGGCATTTAAAAGATACCTTTTAAATACCAGCTTGTGCGAATTGTTATGCTAATTTATGCGATTTTTATGCTAATTTATGTGAATTTTTTATGCGAATTTTCGCAAACAAGAAAATAATGACATTATTTTCTTGCATGCGAAAATTTTCATATAAAAAATTCGCATAAAGCGAATATTCGCAATTGCGAATATATTTTGCGATATTCTAAATATTCGCGAATTCTCGAAGTGTTGATATTCGCGATTAAAATTCGTAATTCGAAAATTCGTGATCAACACTACTTAGCACAACCTGCATGACAAGGCATCTACATGCAAAGCATGAACTACAGTGGAGTAAACACTTTAAAAGCAAGGAACTCACTCTTGCTCCCCCTGCTTCCTCTTCTGCTGCTGCCTCGGCCTCTTCCTCCGCCTCGGGAGGAACGTTGGCACCTGCCGCCCACCAAACAGAGGATGTGCCACCGAAACCACCAACTGCGTCACCAAGCATCTCCACCATGTCACATGTCAGCGTTCAGCTCTCCATCTCACAAACCTTGGAGAGAAAGCGTAAATTCCCACCAAGCCACCCTCGAGCCCTGGGCCTGAATGCCAGCATTTCTAAACTACTGGCCTTTGAAATGCTGTCATTCTGGCTGGTGGACACAGACAGCTTCAAACAGCTGATGTCCATGGCTGTCCCACAGTATGTTGTTCCCAGCCGCCACTACTTCTCCAAGACAGCCGTGCCTTCCCTGCACAACCAAGTATCCGATAAAATCAAGTGTGCACTGCGCAACACCATCTGTGGCAAGGTCCACCTAACCACAGATACGTGGACAAGTAAACACGGCCAGGGACGCTATATCTCCCTAACTGCACACTGGGTAAATGTAGTGGCGGCTGGGCCACAGGCGGAGGGTTCCTTGACGCACGTCCTTCCGCCGCCAAGGATCGCAGGGCATCATTCTTTGCCTCCTGTAGCCTCCTCCTCCTACTCGGCTTCCTCCTCCTCTGCTTCCACCAGCTCATCCAGTCAGCCACACACCTTCACCACCAACTTCAGCACAGCCCAGGGAAAACGTCAGCAGGCCATTCTGAAACTCATATGTTTGGGGACAGGCCCCACACCGCGCAGGAGTTGTGGCGGGGTATTGAACAAAAGACCGACGAGTGGTTTCTGCCGGTGGGCCTCGAGCTCGGCCTGGTGGTGTGCGATAATGGGCGAAATCTCGTCGCAGCTCTGGGACTAGCCGGTTTGACGCACATCCCTTGCCTGTCGCATGTGCTGAATTTGGTGGTGCAGAAGTTCATTCACAACTACCCCGACATGTCAGAGCTGCTGCATAAAGTGAGGGTTGTCTGTGCGCGCTTCGGCGTTCACATCCTGCCACTGCTCGCCTGACTGCGCTACAGCGGAACTTCGACCTTCCCGCTCACCGCCTCATATACGACGTGCCCACCAGGTGGAACTCCACCTTACACATGCTGTAGAGACTGTGCGAGCAGCAGCAGGCCATAGTAGAGTTTTAGCTGCAGCACGCACGCGTCAGCCGCACTCGCGGAACAGCACCACTTCACCACTAATGATTGGGCCTCCATGCGAGACCTGTGTGCCCTGTTGCGCTGTTTCGAGTACTCCACCAACATGGCCAGTGGCGATGACACCGTTATCAGCGTTACAATACCACTTCTATGTCTCCTTGAGAAAACGCTTAGGGCGATCATGGAAGAGGAGGTGGCCCAGGAGGAGGAGGAGGAGGATGAGGGGTCATTTTTAGCACTTTCAGGCCAGTCTGTTAGAAGTGGCTCAGAGGGAGGTTTTTGCAACAGCAGAGGCCAGGTACAAATGTGGCCAGTCAGGGCCCACTACTGGAGGACGAGGAGGATGAGGAGGAGGTGGAGAAGGATGAGGATGAAGCAGGTTCACAGCGGGTGGCACCCGACACAGCTCAGGCCCATCACTGGTGCGTGGCTGGGGGATACGGAGGACGATGACGATACGCCTCCCACAGAGGACAGCTTGTCCTTACCTCTGGGGAGCCTGGCACACATGAGCGACTACATGCTGCAGTGCCTGCGCAACGACAGCAGAGTTGCCCACATTTTAACGTGTGCGGACTACTGGGTTGCCACCCTAGTGGATCCCCGGTACAAAGACAATGTGCCCACCTTACTTCCTGCACTGGAGCGTGATAGGAAGATGCGAGAGTACAAGCGCACGCTGGTAGAGACTCTCCTGAGAGCATTTCCAAATGTCACAGGGGAACAGGTGGAAGCCCAAGGCGAAGGCAGAGGAGGAGCAAGAGGTCGCTAACGCAGCTGTGTCACGGCCAGATGATCTTGCGGTGCAACCCAAAGTTGAATGAACCTCTCCTCTGTCTGGGTGGTGGGGCCGAAATAACTGAAAGTGGCCTTCTCCGGTGGTGGTTGATATGACGCATGATTCCTTGCTGTGGGACCTCTCTCCTCTGTCTGGGTGCTGGGTCGAAATAACTGAGAGTGGCCTTCTCCGGTGGTGGTTGATATGACGCATGATTCCTTGCTGTGGGACCTCTCTCCTCTGTCTGGGTGCTAGGCCGAAATAACTGAGAGTGGCCTTTTCCGGTGGTGGTTGATATGACGCATGATTCCTTGCTGTGGGACCTCTCTCCTCTGTCTGGGTGGTGGGGCCGAAATAACTGAGAGTGGCCTTCTCCGGTGGTGGTTGATATGACTCATGATTCCTTGCTGTGGGACCTCTCTCCTCTGTCTGGGTGGTGGGGCCGAAATAACTGAGAGTGGCCTTCTCCGGTGGTGGGTGATATGACTCATGATTCCTTGCTGTGGGACCTCTCTCCTCTGTCTGGGTGGTGGGGCCGAAATAACTGAGAGTGGCCTTCTCCAGTGATGGTTGATATGACGCATGATTCCTTGCTGTGGGACCTCTCTCCTCTGTTTGTGTGGTGGGGCCGAAATAACTGAGAGTGGCCTTCTCCGGTGGTGGTTGATATGACGCATGATTCCTTGCTGTGGACCTCTCCTCTGTCTGGGTGGTGGGGCCGAAATAACTGAGAGTGGCCTTCTCCGGTGGTGGCTGATATGACGCATGATTCCTTGCTGTGGACCTCTCTCCTCTGTCTGGGTGCTGTAACCGAAATAACTGAGAGTGGCCTTCTCCAGTGTTGAGTGATATGACGCATGATTCCTTGCAGTGGGACCTCTCTCCAATTGATATTGGTTAAATTTTATTTATTTTATTTTATTTTAATTCATTTCCCTATCCACATTTGTTTGCAGGGGATTTACCTACATTTTGTGCCTTTGGCAGCCCTCTAGCCCGTTCCTGGACTATTTTACAGCCTTTTTTTGCCTAAAGTTCGGGTCCCCATTGACTTCAATGGGGTTCGGGTTCGGGAAAAGTTCTGGTCGAGTTCGATCCCGAACTCGAACATTTTCGGGAAGTTCGGCCGAACTTCTCGAACCCGAACATCCAGGTGTTCTGCTCATCTCTACTTTCAATTCAACCATTGATCCCAACTTTTTATACAAAAAGAGAACGGGATCATTTTCTATGCTGAGAGATGCACTGTGTGTCCTCCTCCAGCTAAAGACCTTGTGTGTGTATATGTACATAACATATAAAACAAAAGTAGAAATCATAAAGGAGATTGAAAACCTTCTTGTGCAATTGGCGCACAGTAGGAAAAAAATCTCCTGCATAGTGGAAAAGAACGAAAAGTAAGAAAGAACACAAAACATAAAATAATCCTTTGGGATCAGTGTTGTTCTGAGAGTAGCACCATGTGTCCTTTGTGTCTACTAGGCTTGGCATCAATTGCAGAGTGGAAACGTGAATGTCTCTTGCTTGCTGGGGTGATGAGGGGCATATTGGGGGTATCTTCTCAGAGATGTGGGCACACATTGCCACTAGCCAAACAGTGGCTGCTAGCATTGTGTCTGATACAAAGAATGCCATTGCTGCACGGATCTGAGGTCTTCCAGGGGTAGGGGTGTACATTGGCATTGTACAGAGCACTGAAGCTTGCTTCTTCCTAATGACTGGATCCAACTGGGACTCGTCTGGTTCTGGTCACTCAGGCATAGGTGAGGCTTCCTTCAATTGGGATGCATGAATCCAAATAGGATAGTTGTCTGTTGACACTTTAGTTCTGGTCATGGCATGGACTGTCACCGGGGTTCCATAGGGGGTCCAGCGACTTCAACTAATGGAGAGACTTCATCAGGACTCTGCCTCCAGGCTTGAATGGGTAGGTTGGTGCACCTGTTGGCAAAGGAAACGAAAGCGAAGTATCACCATAATCACTGCTTAATTCTCCAATCAGTCCCAAACCATGTATTTGGGGGGCTGCTATTTTGGGAATTTCTACTCTACTACTCCTCCTTGACCATAGACCGTTAGCGTATCTGGTCAACCCTTGAAGATCCCAATAAGTGATGTCTGCTGATTTTGCAAATGTTTGAAGCTGGGACAACATTATGTTGTTTTCAGGCGTGAGCGGTACTAGCGGGGAATTTACAAAAACCTTGGTTGCGCAATTTTGTGTGACACAGGAGGCTGCTTTTGCTTGCCTGTCTGCTAACCTGTTCCCCTGGGCAACTAGTGTCATTGAAGTTGTGTGTATCTGACACTTAATGACTGCAATGGCCTCTGGGAGTTGAATTGCTGCAATGAGATTTGAAATGAGTTGTGCATGTGCTACTGGCTTGCCTGTCGCTGTATTGAACCCTCTATGCTGCCATATTACTCCAAAATCATGACACACCGAAAATGGGCATTTAGAGTCTCTGTACACATTTACTCGCCTGCCAGCCATAATTTTGCAAGCTCTAGCAAGTGCGATTAACTCTGCAGCTTGTGCTGATGAGACAGTGGCTGGCATGGCCTCAAGAACTCTATTGGGCAATTGTACAACTGCATAACCAGCATGAAACGTGTGATCATCTGGTCGGGTGCAGGAGCCATCTTCAAAAACATCTTCTGCATCAGGAAAAGGAACCCTTTGTAGGGTGGGGGCTGGTAGCCATGTGAATTTGTTCTGCACATTCATGTTGTTCTGAGATCTCATCTTGTGGGCCCTGGGCTGGTGGTAAGTATAACATCATATCCTGCCAACCTTTGGGCAGTCAGTCATGTGTTGTGTGGACAGATTTTTTCCTATAAGGTGTAGGACAGAGTGGGACATGTACAGTGTGGTATCATGTCCCAGTGTGATCGAGCTTGTCAATTCTACAGCCATTGCACATGCTGCCACGGTCCTGAGACATGGTGGCATGCCCTGTACAGTGACTGGGAGTAGTTTGGATATATACTGTATGTCACAGTCCTCAACTGTCCTCCATGGTCTTGAGCTAACACAGCAGCTATGGTTTTGCAATTTCCATGATCATACATGTGAAATGGTACATTGTATTGTGGAATGCCCAATGCAGGGGCTGAAACACCATGGAACCATACTGCGGGTGCCAGTTTACAAGGACTTTCTGAGAGCGGTGGAGTAAACTGCAGATGTATCAATTAGACCTTGTGGCAATCTGCACCAGGTCATTTGATGGCCTTTGAATACAAACGTCATCAGTGGCTGCGTCTTCCTATCCAACGCTACGCTAAATACACATTTGGGAGATTACCCACACTGAAAAAAACTTTTAAGTTTAGTGAATACCCAAGCAGTAGGTCTCTATATATAAAAACAAACAAAATACTTACAACAAAATGTAAAGGTAGAAAAAAATCATATAAAAATATTCTGCTGGCCATTAACACATCGCACACAGACAGACAGACACATACTAACACCACCTGCCAACCCACCTTTTGTTCTGGTGTGTGAACAAAGACCTCTTCCTGTGAGTTTCATTAAAGGAGCAGATGATATTTGCACCTAAAACCCAAAAGGTTATGTGGGAACAAAAATACTTCCACATCACAAAGGTACAGTATACATGACTGTTTTAACCAACACATGCCTGACTGTTATTTAATTGTTTGCAAACAATTACTAATTATTGAGCTCATGATACCATGTGGTGACTATGAAGACCTTTTAAACTGATATAAAACGTGTGAACACAGCAAAAACATTAGTGTTTAGCCAGCTTGACTAAGCCGCCTTTAGTGGCTCTTAAAAAGAAACACAGAGACAATTATTACACACAATTATCATAACAGTCACATCTTTATTCCCTAAGCCTTGTCATGTTATCTGTATGGCTGGAATATAAATCCCATATTCTTCTTAAACTAAGCAAGCATTCTTTACAAAATTTTCCATATTGTAAATGAAAATGGTAATGCAATTTGGGACCAACTTAGATTAGCATACTCACAAAAATCCTGTATTTCAGGTTCTGTAAAACCAGAAGCTTGTGGGACAGTTAACTGTGCGCATATCTCATCTGATTCTGTGGTTAATTTAGTTAATACAGAGTAAATTGGCACATATGGGGGTTTTAATCTGCTGTCTTTCAGTTGAACTGCCAAAGTCAGTCTAAAAGGTCTGCAATGATAACCATGCCTGTACACAAGTTTTCATATCCATTTTATCCCAATGAGCGTCTCCTTTGTACCATGGAAAAGTGTCCATGTCATTCAAACATAGGCCCTTGATCATGGCAATATGAAAATCTGAGAAAGACCCTCTTTAGGGAATGGGTCAGTACATTTCATTTCTTCTGCCAATTTACACAAACTCCAACCCAAGGATCAGTATAAAATGGACCTAAACACCTCTGGACAAGCATTTCTGGACTTTCTACCAGTTATTTTTAGGCGACAGTTTTACCATAGAAAGATTTGCAGCAGACTTAGGAACATGATTTTAGTTCTAAACTTAAAATTGAATTTCTTTCTGGGATTCTTCTTACCATAAGAATTGCCCATTTTATTAAGCTAAAAATATACAGTGAGGTCAGCTGAATTTGAAGGTTTAGCTAAGAATGATTATGTTTGTGTTTAGTGCAAATACTTACTGACAAACCTTATGCTTATCAGTTTATATGTTTTTCATCCTATTTCTTCTAATCCAGGCTCATGACTGCTCCTGAATTTATAGTTGATTTTTTAAACTATTCTGGGGGGGTATTTGCATCCTATTTCTTCTAATCCAAGTTCATGATTACTCCTGAATTTATGTTTGATCTTACACTATCCTGGATGGCCAAACTTATACCTTCAATTTCAGCATGAACTCGCATACAATCTATACACAGTCTATAAACAATCTATACAGTAAATTTCAATCTTAAAACGACTTAAAAAATGCTTAAGCAATTATACAGCAATATACATTGTTTTAGGAGAGACTATTCACTGCACACAGTACTGTTTTCAGATTTGGGGACTCCAGACCCCTGTTTTTGTTTAGGAATATCAGATTCCTGGGACTTCAGATCCCTATAACTTCTTTAGGAATATCAGATTCCTGGGACTTCAGATCCCTATAACTTCTTTAGGAATATCAGATTCCTGGGAGGCGCATAAAAAGCGCTTACCGGGTTCAAATAATCCGCTCTCACAGTATAGGGCAGTAATAATACATATATAAAAATATAGAATTACTTACCAGATACTGTTTATGGCGAATCCCACCTTCTGACACCAAACTGATAGATCTTTCCAATCTGAGGTGGTTATGAGATGGTCATACAATGAGGCATCAGACCTCCACCGGTAAATAATCCCCTTCAGTGAATACTCTCTCCTCCAGCTGGGAGATAATGACAGTCCAGAACTCAATCTTGGATAGTTAAGATCGGAAGTCTTTATTCCATAGTACATGTATTTATAGGACATTGGGGGTGGGAATATCAAATTTAGTTCAGCAGATGACATGTTAATTTTGGAAAGTCGGTAAACAATACTGGTATCTGCCATATACAATACATGCAAGGAAAGAAGAAATGGAGGTTTAATTAGATCCGTTGGAATTAATTCCACGTGATCTAATAAAAATAGAGGCGCCACCAGTGCGGAAGGGAAGAGAAAAGGAACAGATAAAGGAAAAAGGTTGTTTCCAAATAAAATTATGGATTTCTTTATACAGGGCGGCTGCCTGGTGTTATAGA
The DNA here is from genome assembly GCA_033119425.1 of Bufotes viridis. NCBI lineage: Eukaryota > Metazoa > Chordata > Amphibia > Anura > Bufonidae > Bufotes > Bufotes viridis. Next base: position 116,295,154 of record CM065597.1, on the reverse strand, counting down.
GCTCATACCACTCCCCGTGTGAAGTGAGTAAATCCTTATGGTGATTTCTTTATTTTCCACTTTGCATGGGATCCTTAAAAGTCATTTCCCACATTTCCTATATTTGCTTGTAAATAGGGCTGGCGCCAATTGTTTTTTGGTGTAAAAGGACTATGGAGCGCGTCGGTGTTTTTGACTAGAACAACGCCGCTATCCACCAATAGTCTTCACCTACTGCTATATACAATACATGAAAGGGTATTTTACATATTACAATGGTAGTCTAGATGCTAACAAGTTTATCTCGTTACAGCTTGCTGTCATGTACATGAGGTTCCTGCTATCCTTTGTATTTCCAAGTGATAACTGTCTGCCATCTATTGTAGTGTCAATGTCTGGAGGGGTGGGCTTGCATACTTTAATTAAGAGCCCTCTTGGGGATATGTCTTCTGAGGAAATGAACTGTCTTGTAACCGTGTCTAATCCATCCAAGTGGCAGTGCCTGATAGAAATATAATATATATCTAATAGCAAGGTTAAAAATCTCTTTCAGTCTTCACACAAAGAAAATCAAACATAGCCGACAAAACCACATGGTTTGACACACAAAGGAAGACAAGATGGTGTCTCCACAGTCTAGCAATAGAAAAATCCTGTGCCCCACCCCTGAAACCAGAACAGACCTCCACTCTGTGGGTGATTTAAAGGCTAACAGAATGCAACAGAATGCTATCTTTCTTGTACAAACACTAAAAACAAACTGCTGCCTCTACAGACCAAAATCACCTTTTTCAAAATCACAGCTACAACAAAAAAACACACAATACACTATACTGGTCAGCACACACATATCACAATCTCTCCATACAATCTTTCCTGCTTCTAATGAAAATCTCAAAGTTTCTTCACTCACTCCCTCTCTTTCTAAGGAAATGCTTTTAACCCTTGTTACTGTTTGACATTCCACAAGGGGAGGGCACACAGCTGCTGCCTTTATCTATTTCTCACTAAGGCTCACACTGGCTAAAATCCGAACATTATCAAACATTTACCCACAAACACATTTAGGACATGACATATCAACCAGCCTCGGAGGATCTTAGAACAGGGGTGGGTGGGTTTACTGAGTCCCCCTATGACGAACTTCACCGCTCAGTCATGGGTTCACTGAGTCCCCCCCCGTGACGAACTTCACCGCTCAGTCACTGCAATTACCACGTCATCACTCACTCGTGACGCATTCCTGACACCCTCTCTCTATCTTAGATGAACTTCACTGCTCAGTCGCAGAGAAGAGTTTATGTGTCTAATCCCTCAAGTGAACCCCCCCCCCCCCCCGTCTCTCCCTCTCCTTCTGACTAGCACATGTATATACAAATGGGCAAATGGGAAAACGCAAATCAGGTAGCAGATAGTCAGATACAGGTTCTAAATAAAGCAGACTCTGGGCAAGCAATATTACCTGTCTTTGGTGACCGTCGGCAACCGATCTGACACAACAAGGGACCAACAATGAAGACGGGTCGTATACGGACAAGAAGGAATAAAAGTGTTACCGTATCCCACAGAGGTGATCAGTCTCTGTCCCGTCCGTGTTAGTCCGCTCCTGCGCTCCACCCATACGGCTGTCCGTTGGTTCACAACCCAGAGCCCCACGTTGGGCGCCAGCTGAAAAGGATACAGACAAATGTCTGCTGAATATTTGCCCCTGTCCTGATTAGCTATATTGTTAAGGATGCATGCATCAGAAGAATTCACACTGACACCATGTTCAGTCTATGAATTTCCTTTCTCTATAAATCAAAGCAAAGGGGGCTACATATACAAGCCAATGAAGTGGTGTGCAAAGGCTACTTGTAAGCTTCTGATTGGTCATGTCCTTATAAGGTAAACCTTTTTCCAAGACTCGTGTTTCTTCTTAGGGGTTGTCTCAGGATGATGGCTCCACCTTGACTTCACATTCCTTTTCTTGATGGGAGGGGAGTGTTGCATAGCCACTATTCTTGAGTAAGGGATTTAACACAATATAGCAATATAAAAATATAAAAGAAATAGGCATTTTACTATATCCATCACAGTAGCACCTGTGCCATCCCAGGGTACGACTCGCCACCGGCCTCCACAAGGTTCACCCAGTGTGCTGCCATCGAAATGTATTGTCCCTTGCCAAAAGCACTTGTCCATGTGACCGTCATTAAGGGGACCTTCACAATAACTGCGTTGGTCAGGGCACGGGTGATGTTACGTGACACAATTGCCGGTGCAATACGGGGCGGCACATAGAGAAAAATAGTGGCGGCTGGGGACTGAATAACGAATAACGGCCCCCGCCATGAGGCTGAGGAAAGCCTCAGTGTCCAAAGGCCTAAATGGCAACATTTACAGGGCCAGAAATTGTGAAAAGTGCGCTTTTAGTGCTATGGCCTGTGGGTGGGTGGCTGGGTATTTGCGCTTACGTTCAAAGGCCTGGCGTAAGAAAGAACATCTCTACGCTGTGCTTGGGCACAGAAGTAGGTGTGCTAGCTGATGGTGCTTATGAAGGCCCAGCTGCAGAAAGGACGTCATCCAGGCCTGTGTCTAGGACAGAGGATTGCCCAGTCCAGCACATAACACAGGGGCGGAAGAGAAGGCAGTGGGGTGACCCATAGACACTGATTGTGGACCCAGGGGTTCGGGCCTGTCTTTGATGCCATGTGGTGGATCATGCCAGTGGTGGTGAGGTTGCTAGTGTTCACAACCCCTACTTATTTTGCCTCCAGTGTATTGTCTTGCCCCATTGTGTTCCCGGGTTTGAGTTTTTATTATTATGGCTTGACTTAGAGTTAATGAATAGGATGTAACATATGTTATGGTTATTTGTTTATTTATGAGTTCTTATTTTGGTATAGCACAGTTACAGTTAGCAAATTAAAATTCTTTTATCGTCCGCACTTTCCTCAAAAAGCGCCAGACTGCGGAAAACCTACCCCTTCCTTGGCAAGGGAGATTTCCGTAAGGGGAACAGTTGCGGGCCTATTTGGTGTGGCCCGCCTTCTCCCTTTTTCCACCCCATAGCCTCTTCCAGCCTATTGCGATGCTAAGGATCCCTCCCCTCTGTCCTGCTGTCCTCACTTGGCTTGCCACCTTTTCAGGTTGGGTCAGTGATGTCATCGTCCCTCATCTCCTCTTCCACTTCCTCACTCTGGTCATCCTCCTGACTTGTGTTGACCTAACAAGACCCTCACTCACTGTGAACTGTGTCTCATCCGCATCATCCACCTCGTGAAAGACTAATTGCCATTCCGTCTTCTTCTGATTGTTGCGTCTTCTTCTGATTGTGGATGCTGAAGAGTTTGGGGATCAGTGCACAAGATCTCCTTATTTCCCTCTTTAGGGAGGGTCAGCTCACCTGCAGGACCTCACCTACAATCTTTTACAGGTCAATCAAAAAATATTGTTAAAATTGCAATTAAATTTTTTCATAGCCGGTGGTGACCGCCATTCTCTGCACTAACTCTGCAATGTAACATTACCGGTAATCAAAAAATATTTTTAAAATTTCTATAATATTTTATTGTGGCCAGTGTTTTTGATAATATCTCTAAAATGTCCTTGCACTGGTAGCCGGGGGCTGGTTAGCACAGAGGAATCTCATTGGTTATCGGATTAAACCAGACAAATCGCTCCACCCACTCACAACGGCCATGCACCACCACTTTCTGACCCTTTTCAATGAACCAGGCACCCTCCCCTGTTCAGAGCAGGGGGTGCCTGGTTATCTCCTATTGACTTCTATAATACTCGGGTGCTCTGCCGAGCACACGAACATAGCAATGTGTTCGGCTCGAACATCCGAACAGCCGAATACTTTGGTGCTCACTTATCACTACAAAACAACTGAAAGGTGGCATTACTCCACTGCAGCCCGTGTCTTGCATGTAGATGCCTGGTCATGCAGGTTGTGCTAAGGTTCAGAACGCTAATGCCTAGCTTCAGGCTCTGATGGCACAGGGTGCAAACCACTCGTCAGCACATTGTGTGAAGAAGTGCCATGCCAGGGAACTCCTTGAAGCTGCCTTTGGTGTGCTGGGTCCCTGTTCTGCTTTTGCCCCCTGCTCCCTCTTTTGCTACGCTGTTGGCTCTGTCTCACCACTGCCTCTTCCTCTGAAAGACAGTAGCACGACCTTCATTCCATGTGGGGTCTAGGACCTCATCGTCCCCTGCATCGTCTTGGGCTCGTGTTCGGTCTGCACACTGCAGAAAGACGAAGCAGTTGGCACCTGTGCTTCGTCATCATCCGAGACGTGCTGACTCTGCTGAGGTGGTATTCCCATGTCCTCATCAGAAAACATAAGTGGTTGTGAGTCTTAAAAAGCATAAGAGACTGCTGCATAACTTGAGGCTCAGACAGGTTCCCTGATATGCATGGGGGTGATGTGACAGACTGATGGGCTTGGTTTTCAGGCGATGGGAGATAATGTGAACCTGCTGGGTCCACTGTCGGCAACCCAATCGACTAGCGCCTGTACTTGCTCAGGCCTTACCATCCTTACAACAGCATTAGGCCCGACCAAATATCGCTGTAGATTCTGGCGGCTACTGGGACCTGAGGTAGTTTGTTCACTAGGACGTGTAGCTGTGGCAGAATGGCCACGTCCTCTCCCAGCACCAGAGGGTCCACTAACACCACCACGACCATGTCCGCGTCCCTTATTAGATGTTTTCCTCATTGTTACCGTTCACCACAATAAGGAAAAACTTATTTGGCCCAATGTATAGAGTTCAAATTAAGGCCTTTTTACAGGCACCTAACACTATCTATCTATCTATTTATGTACCGTATTACACTAATACAGGCATAGCAAAAACCACAGATTTAGGGGAATATCAATTTTAGGCCTATTATTTAGGTCCTGACTGAAAGGTATCCTTTTACGGACAGAATTACACTTGGAGATGCACAGTAGCATGTACAAATATAGAGGATTTAGCTTTCAGCACTTGTATTTAGACGTTGAGTGTAATATACACTTTTACGGACAGAAATACACTTGGAGATGTACAGTAGCTTGTGCAAATATAGAGGATTTAGCTTTCAGCCCTTGTATTTAGACATTTAGAGTTATATACCCTTTTACAGACAGAAATACACTTACACAAATAGGTCAACCTGAAGTTTTTCTAGGGTTCCTAGAAATGCTACAGCAGCAAATATATTTAGCTGATGGATGCTCCAATGACCTAGAGCATCAACAATTAAAGGAAGTTCTCTTAGAATTCAAGGATATCTTTGCAAAAGATTCCTATGATTGTGGTCTGACTGACATACACATTGCCAGAATTCAGACTGATCTAGCCGCTCCTCTCATTTATATCAAGCACAGTTCTTATAATAATCCTATTCTTGGTATCCTTAAATTGAATGATCAATGGCGTTTATGTGCTGATCTTAGACAGCTCAATAAAAGAGTATATATGTCCACTTGGCCCGTGCCATATATCGACCAATGCTTGGTACAAATGAAAGGCGCCAGGATCTTTACCACATTAGATTGCGCTCAGGGTATTGGACCATCAAGGTGAGTCCTAAAGATCAACATAAATTGCCATTTACCTTTGGCAAGGAACAGTTTGCCTGGACCAGACTACCATTTGGATACATAAACTCAGGTCACGAATTTGCAGTGTTTTACATAAGGCTACGCCTGATGCCACGAAAAGAAGAAACTTGATGTACGTGGATGATATTTTGATGAAAAGTACCTCATTTGACCAGCATATCCAAGAGATTATAGGAAAAAGGTGTTCTGGTCAGGCGCAAAATCTCTGGGATAGCCGGTCCTTGAAGATTAGTTCTTCTTTTTTTTATATATAAACAATGTGTTTCGGGGCTCAAAAATCCCCTTCATCAGGTTTTTAGGTAACAGATAAAATTGGTGATAGTGTTTATATGTGTTATATAAATACACTTAAAAGACCGCCAAAAACAAATTTCCTGTAAGTTCGTCCACAAATAGGAGAGGCAAGCTCCAGGTATAGTAAAGATAATGCATACACAATGCGATTTTTAACGTTTCATTGAAATATTCCTAGATACTCTATTTCTAGATGCATCTGTCTATGCATCGTTAGATATGAAACTAGTGTAATTTATAATCATTGGAGTGGCGAAACTAAAAGGCCTAGGGAGGAGGTCACATGACCGCTTTCATTCGATCACATGACTACTCAAGTGATGTAGGCGGGGTCTCGGTGTGTGTTGCTCCTCAAAGTCATATAAGTTTATCAGCCGAAGTGTGGGGGCTATTTTACGGTCATGTGATTGGTCACGTGTTGGGGCGTGCGCTGAATAAGCTTTCAGCGCTGGGAGACAGGGCGGTCACGTGATCGCAAGCTTACGATCACATGACCAGTGGCCATGCAAACCAAGACACCTATGTGGAAGGAACAGCAGCGCTCGTGTTCTAGAAGAGCGTTGTGTTTATATAGTTATCAGATGGGTCACAACTATAAGGATAGAGTGTGCTATTAGTTGGAGGGGACAAAGGTGCTAATATAATAGTTGTCACCATTACAAAGCAGGTCAATTAGCAACACCCCAAGGCTGCATACATATGAGATTAGGAGTAACATAATTCAATCAAATAGAATAAATTATAGAACATATAGAATATGGATATAAATAAAAATCATAATATGATAAGAATAAAAATGAATCTGAGGGTATACATAATAATAATACAACCTATACGATATATACTGTAGGTGTAAAAATAATAATATAGTATCATGAAAGGGTATATAATCAATATACCTACAAAGACCTGGAAAAAGTTTAAAACACAACCATAGAATGGATAATAAATAATAAAAAATAGAATGAATAAAATAAAATAAAAAAATAAATAAAATAAAAAATATATATAATAAATTATATCCATTTGTATACATACACATGGGTATGTGAATATGTACACGATCACAATTACACACACGCACACAAAATTGGTAGTGTAATGCACCATCTACTATGGCAAGTTGTAGAACTGGGGTGCGCAATATTTTCGTATTTACCAGTGTGAATATATATCATTATATGCATATATCCATGTGTCCGTATCCCTGTCTGTTTACCCTTATAGATTTATCTCAAAGGCTTCATTTAAACCATACGGGTTCAGACTGTTAAGTTTAAAAATCCAGTACATTTCCATGTGTCTAATGTACTGGATGTCGTTATGTAAGTGGACCGGGATTTGTTCTATTGTTCTACGTTGAACCCAACTGGGCAGGCGAATTTTAAAACCCACAGGGACTCTTTCTGGCCACAATAGTGATGGAAAAGTTGTTTCAAGGGATTAACACCTGGACTGTGGCATGCTGGAGGGCGATCCATGGCAAAACTCCCATGGAAAATTACATAGTTGACGCAGAGTCGGGTTTTAATCCATAAAGGGCATAAATCACCTAACAAATACTAAATTGTTTGGAATAACGTGCTTTAAAACATTCAGTGTGTGTATACGATCAGGTATGATGTTGTATCGATCAGGTAGTGTAAGGGTTACGCCCACTTCACAGTGACAGACCAAACTCCCTGTTTAACGCACCGCAAACAACCACAAACAGTCCATTTGCACAACCGCAAACTCCCCATTTTTACAAGGTTGGATACCAAGCTAGCCATGTCCCGTTCCTTGTCCTCACTGACGTCATTGAAGGTCTCTTCCTCCACCCAGCCACGTACAACACCACGGGTCCCAGATAGGTGACAACAAGCCCCCGGGACGCCTGCTGTGGTTAGTCTTCCACCTTCTCAAAGCCACCTTCCTTCTCTGACTCCTCTTCTTCAGACTCCTCTCTCTGCGTTGCCACAGGTCCAGCAATCGACGATGACAAGGCTGCTTCTGGTGGTAATGGTGACCACAACTCTTCCTCTTCATGCTCATCTACGGCCTGATCCAGCACTCTTCACAGGACACACTCCAGAAAAAACGCATTTGGGATGAGGTCGATGATGTTGCCTTGGGTTTGACTGACCAGGTTTGTCACCTCCGCAAAAGGGCACATGAGCCTACAGCCATTGTGCATGAGCGTTCAGTAACGCGGCCAAAAAATACCCAGCTCCTCAGAGGCTGTCCTCTTTTTTTTAAATTAAAAAAATCTGTTCTCACCAGTTTAATATCTGTTTTGTCCCCTATCAGGGGCCGGTGTATAGAATAGATTTTAGGAAACTGGAGATGGAAAAAGATGGTTGATCGGTCCTCTTCCTTCCAATTTGGGGCATTGCGCGTGCACCATGCAATGTAATGTGCCACACTATATGAGTGGTGTGTTAAGTAGTACTATTTCTATCAGTTTAATCCCTGTGACGTCCCCTATCAGGGGACGTGAATAGATTTTAGGAACCGGGAGATGGAAAAAGATGACTGGTCGGTCCTCTTACTTCCAATTTGGGGCACTGTGCGTGCGCCGTGCACTGTACTGTGCCACCCTATATGAGTGGTGTGTTAAGTAGTACTATTCCTATCAGTTTAATCCCTGTTACGTCCCCTATCAGGGGATGTGAATAGATTTTAGGAACCGGGAGATGGAAAAAGATGATTGGTCGGTCCTCTTACTTCCAATTTGGGGCGCTGCGCGTGCGTCGTTCAATGTACTGTGACACCGTATATGAGTGGTGTGTTAAGTAGTACTATTCCGATCAGTATAATCTCTGTTACGTCCCCTATCAGGGGATGTGAATAGTTTTTAGGAACCGGGAGATGGAAATTCAGGGGACATGTATCGAATGGATTTTAGACAACAATATTTGACACACTCATGACATAAATTTTATTCCTCTATGCATCAATCTTGGTGTAGTGATGAGGGAGATTGCAGCAGATGGCGGTTTTTCAAAGCCTATGATCGTGCTGAGGTAGTTCAGTGACAGTTAAGTGACCCAGAAAACAATGATTCTGCAGTGTGGGACCTTTGTTGGCCTATTAGGCTTTAATGATCACCTTAGATAATCACAAAGAAAATGTTTTTTCTATGAAAAATTATCCAGCCGATCGCTTTTGGTCTGTTCACAATGAAGCAACGAACTTATCATTTGGGGTGTGCCAACATTGCCAACACACTCATAGAGGTGATCGCTTCATTGTGATACACAAGCTCCTTCACGACAACAAGGTAAGGATCACGAAGGGAAGTGACACATGTATGTGCCTTTTTTTTGTTTTGTTTTTGCATCCACAGTGCAACACCAGAGGCCAGAAAAATTAGGCATGTACACATGCCTGAAAAATTAGGTATTGTTGCAGCCACTGCTGTAGCAGCGGCTTGAAAAATTGATATTTTCCATGCAGAAAGTGTACTAAAACATTGTGGCTTGAACCCTAGTTGGTGGCGGAGAAGTCATGCAAGTCATCTGGCATGCAGAGATGAAATACAGTAGCCTGGGGACCATTTTTATCCCAAGGCATCTCATCTAGAGTTGAGTGAACACCTGGATGTTCGAGTTCGAGAAGTTTGGCCGAACTTCCCGAAAATGTTCGGGTTCCGGATCCAAACTCGACCTTAACGTCACGCCGAATCTGAACCCCATTGAAGTCAATGGGGACCCGAACTTTGGGCACTAAAAGGCTGTAAAATAGCCCAAGAAAGGGCTAGAGGGTTGCAAAAGGCAGCAAAATGTAGGTAAATCCCCTGCAAACAAATGTGGATAGGGAAATGACTTAAAATAACATAAAATAGAGAAAATAATAAAAAAACATTCTAAACTTGAGCCCAAGTGAGTGACAGTGGCACCTGTCACCCAGCAAACAGAGGATGTGGCAGCAACGCCACCACATCTGTCATCGTCACCAAGCATCTCCACCAAATCCCATGAAAGTGTTCAGCTATCAGCTGTCCATCTCCCAAACACTGGAGAGAAAAGAAATAGAAAGAGGAAGTACTCCCCTACCCATGGCTCTGAATGCCTTGTTTTAAACTTCCTGGTCCTTTGAAATGCTGTCATTCTGTTGGTGGACAGTTTTAAAAACCTTATGACGGTGGCAGGCGAGCCATCCCTTCCCTGCACAACCAAGTGGCGGACAAATTAGGTGTGCACTGCGCAACGCTATCTATGGCAACGTCCATATAACCAACAACACACTGGGTAAATGTAGCGGCTGGCCCAGAGGCGGATAGCATTTTTGCGAATGTCCTTCCGCCCCCGAGGATTGCTGGGCATTTCTCTTTGTACCCTGTTACCTCCTCCTCCTCCTCTGCTTCCTCCTCCGCCTCCTCCTCTACCCCGCCCTCATCCACTCAGTGTAACACCTTCACCACGCACATCAGCACAGCCAGGGGAAATGACAGAAGTCTGTTTTAAAACTTGTGTGTTTGTGGGAAAAACCCCACAACGCGCAGGAGCTGTGGACAGGCATGGAACAACAGACGGATGATTGGTTTGTGCCATTGAGCCTTCAGCCCGGCCTGGTGTTGTGCGCTAAAGGGGCAAAATGTAATAGCAGGTCTGGGCCTAGCCGGTTTGACGCACATCCCCTGCCTGCCACATGTGCTGAATTTGGGGTGCAGTAATTCCTAAACACCAGACAGTGAAAATCAATTCAGTTAATTGAACACACACAACACCCCCCACTTTCACTCAAACCATTAACAAACTATTTACAAATTTACTTAAAAACATATTAAAATAACTATAATGCAGCTAAACTAACCATACAAACAAACAAAACTTTATACACGCCTTATCCTTAACTTAAGGCCAGCCAATTACAAGTGGCTCAGAGGGTGGGTTCCTGCACCAACATAGGCCCTGGCCTGGAACACAATTGTCCAGCCAGGGCACAGTTCTGGAGGATGAGGAGGATAAGTAGGATGAGGAGGAGTAGGAGGAACCGTATTCTCAGCAGGGTGGCACCTAAGCCAGCTCACGGGCAGCTGGGTCACCATCAGCACCTCAGAAGGCTATGTTAGCATTAGCAAAATGTGGGAAAGCTTTGTCATCACGCCACAACAACCTGCACCACCAGCAGATCTGGAACGTGTTAGCAGGAGGCAGCATTTCAGCAACATGGTGGAAGAGTACACGTACTGACTAATGGGTTTTCCCAGGGGCTAAGCTACAGGGAAGCATGGGAAGATACTGTTTTGGGTCCCTTTGGGGCCCATCCAGGAGGAGAAAGAGGAGACAGTATTATACAATGAAATTATATACAGTGGCAGTATAGACAGTATAGAAAGCAGATGGAAAATTAACCCAAACAGCCTCACACCCTACACACTCAACACCCCCTTTCACTCAAACTATTTACAAACTATTTACAAATTTACTTAAAAGCATATTAAAATAACTATAATGCAGCTAAAGTAACTATATAAACAAACAAAACTATATACACGCCTTAACCTTAACTTAAGGCCAGCCAATTACAAGTGGCTCGGAGGGTGGGTTCCTGCACCAACATAGGCTCTGGCCTGGAACACAATTGTCTAGCCAGGGCACAGTTCTGGAGGATGAGGAGGGGTAGGAGGAACGCTGGGGATACAGAGGACCCAGACGATATACCTCCCTCAAAGAGGATAGCTTGTCCTTGCCTCTGGGCAGCCTGGCAGACAGGAGCAACAACATGCTGCAGTGCCTGCGCAACGACCGCCCAGTTACTGCCACATTCTAACTTGTGCTGATTACTGGGTGGCCACCCTGCTGCATCCCCATTACAAGGACAACGAGCCGTCCTTAATTCCCTTACTGGAGTGTAGGAAGTGATAGGAAGATGAGCCCGCTAGTAGAAACGCTACTGATAGCATTTACACCTGACACCGTGGACTCAGTGGAAGCACAAGGTGAAGGCAGAGGAGGAGGAAGAATTTGCCAATGCAGCTGGGTCACCACCAACACCTCAGAAGGCAGGTTTATCATTGGCAAAACGTGGAAAATCTTTGTCATCATGCCACAACAACCTGCACCACCAGCAGATCTGGAACATCTTAGCAGGGGGCAGCATTTCAGCAACATGTTGGAACAGTACACGTACTGACTGATGGGTGTGCCTAGGGAATAGCTACAGGGGAAGCAGGGGAAGCAACTGCTATGGGGCCGTGACCTAGAAAGGGCCCATCCAGGAGGAGGAGGAGTAAAGGACTTTGTCAGGGCCCCCTCAACAGTATTATACAATGAAATTATATACAGTTGCAGTATAGACAGTGTAGAAAGCGAATGGAACAGCTGCTGGGCCTGGTCTGAGAGAGCAATCTTTAGTAGCCACAGGCATGGCGGCATGAAAAGAAGGGGTTGCGCAAAAATTACTGGGGAGGGGGCCCCATTCAAAAATTTGATGTGGTGCCCAATCATTTCTAGCTACGCCACTGGGTCTGGCCCATTCAACTTCTGGGTCTTCAAATTGGGCACATGTCCTGAGGTTGCCCTTTACGCCTTGGAGGTGCTGGCCTACCTTGCAGCCACTGTATTGTCTGAACGTGTGGTTAGCATGGCTGGGGGCATTATCACAGACAAGTGCAACCGCCTGTACGCAGACAAAATTGGCAACTAAGCTTTCGTTTATTAAAAAGAACCAGACATGGATCCCACAGGACTTGTTTGAACCTTATGCAGAATAGACATGTATACCGGCCTCACCCAAACATTGTTGTAAAATAAAAATAAAAAATTAGTTATTGGAGACTACCTTTGGCTTCTCAGCCCAAAAGGCTTCATTTCATGCAAGAATGTAACCGCCAATTGTAAGTTCCTGTCAGTTATGCAGTGCAGTGGATTGTACCTGGCAAAAATGGTAATATTTCACCAAACTATTTAAAATCTATCCTTTGTATAAAACTTGAAGTATTAAACTTGAACAGCCACAGCTGAAACCAATGATTTATGGTAGTGCTATTTTGGCAATTGAATTTCACCCCAGACAGGGCCAGCGCCACCTGTAAGGCGACTCTAGGCAAACGCCTAGGGCGCAATTTAGCAGGGGTGCTGCCGGACCTACATGATCATCAAACGGGGATGCTGTTACTGCTGCGCTGCTAAGAATAAGCATCCTTTTTTACCTGCGCTGTGCACAGTGCCGAATGTCATGTCATCGCGCTGCCTGACTCGAGCCACTGCGCTGGAGGCAGGACATCAGCAGCGCTGGAGACAGGAGCCTTGCGTGATTTTCATGCAGCCGAGGAGGAGGACCCAGGAGGACAGGTCCAGACCAGGAAGCAAGGTAAGGGGGGGGAGGTTTAAATATGGTCTGGACTGGCTGGCAAAAGGCATAGTGCCCCCATAATCTGTGTGGGACAGAATCATGAATGGTGGACATGGACTACATGATGGGGGATGGGGGGGGGGATAATTATGGTCTAGACTGGCTGGCAAATTGGCAATGGTCAATGGCATTGAATATTTTGTCACTGGCACATTATAGGGGGGCCTATGGCTACTACTGGCACTTTATAGGGGGGCCTGTGGCTACTGGCACATTATAGGGGGGGCCTATGTCTATTGGCACATTATAGGGGGGACTATGGCTACTGGAACATTATAGGGGGGGCTATGGCTACTACTGGCACATTATAGGGGGCCTATGGCTACTACTGGCACATTATAGGGGGGCCTTTGGCTACTACTGGCACATTATAGGGGGGCCTATGGCTACTGGCACATGATAGGGGGGGCCTATGGCTACTGGCACATTATAGGGGGCCTATGGCTACTGGCACATGATAGTGGGGCCTATGGCTACTGGCACATTATAGGGGGTCCTATGGCTACTGGCACATTATAGGGGGCTTATTGGCTACTGGCACATTATAGGGAGCCTATTGGCTACTGGCACATTATAGGAGGGCCTATTGGCTACTTGCACATTATAGGGGGCTATTGGCTACTGGCAGCCTGGAACTTATAGAGGGGGCCTATGCTTCTGGCACATGTTGTTGATGGGGGACTCAGGCTACTGGCACATGATAGGGGGCTCTGGCTACTGGCACATTATTGGGGGACATCTATTGGGGCACTTATTACTGGCACATTGGGGGCACCTCTTACTGGTAAATTATTGGTAGGCACTATAGGGGCATCTACTGAGGTCACAAAGAATGGTTATTTTATATAGGGGCTCTGTATAGGGGCATTTTATACTGGGACACATTATGGTGGGTACAATGGGGAAGGGGAGAGGGATACTATGGGGTCATCTACGGGGGCACAAAGAAGGGGTATTTTATACTTACAAATTATGGGGGACACTGAGGGCATCTACTGGGGCACTATATATGGGACATTTATACTGGTACATCATAGGGGGCACAAGGAGGGAGGGGGTAGAGGAGCACTATGGGGGCATTTACTGGGGGCACTATATAGGGTATTTTATACTGGGGGCAATATTATGGGGGCAATATGGGGACATTAGCTGAACTGGGGGCATTACAAGGGGTATTTTTGCAATGTCACATTATAAGGAGAATTATTTCTACTGGGGGCATTATGGTGGGCTTTATTACTCCCCCATGGTATGAGCTCCCTAGTAGCAGAACCAGCCTCTGCCTGCTCTGCTATCCCTCTGCCCCTTCTCCAAATCTTTATTATGAAATCTTTCTCATTAGGATAAAACACATCAGCTCCGCCGAGCCCCGGCCAAAGTGTGGAAGTGTTCGAGATCCCCAAGGGTCAAGCCAACTAATTGTAAGTTTTTATGTGAAAATTTACGAGTAAGCGAACAATCTAATACACAGGCTTGTTTATTTAGCTGTGGCTTAAGTTATTGTAGTTATTCTCCACCATTCTTATTAGGGGCTTTATTGCAACATATAACTCTCTTTTAATTTAAATGCTGAGAAAGGGGTGGAACATATGTGATGTCATGATATGGGCAGATCATCTGATAAGGGGGTCAATTTTTATCTTGCCTAGGGTGGCAAAAATCCTTGCACCGGCCCTGACCCCAGAACAAAAGCTATCCTTTGACGGACACTAGGAAATTGTCCAGTCAAAGCTGGAACACTCAGATTCAGGGTATTGCTATTTTGGCAATTAAATTTCACCCCAGAAAAAAAGTACCCTTTACGGACAGATTCAAACTAAGCCTGCAACAGCTGGAACACCAGATTTTACTGTATTTCTATTTTTGCTACTGACTTTCACCCCAGAAAATAATATATCCTTTGACAGGCACTAGGGAAATTGTCCAGTCACAGCTGGAACACCAGATTTACGGTATTGCTATTTTGGCAACTGAATTTCACCCCAGAAAAAATATATCCTTTGCCGGACACTATTAAACTTGGTCAGGCACTGATGGGACACCAGATTTACAGTATTTCTGTTTTTGCAACTTAATTTCAGCGCAGAAAATAATATATCCTATGACAAGCACTATGAAACTTGTCCAGTCACAGCTGGAACACAAGATTTACAGTATGGCTATTTTGGCAACTGAATTTCCCCAGAAAATAATAAATCCTTTGCCGGAAACTATTAAACTTGGCCAGCCACTGCTGTGACACCAGATTTACGCTATTGCTATTTTGGCAATTGAGTTTCACCCCAGAAAAATTTTATCCTTTGCCGGACACTATTAAACTTGGCCAGCCATTGCTGGGACACCAGATTTATGGTATTGCTATTTTGGCAATTGAATTTCACCCCAGAAAAAATATATCCTTTGCCGGACACTATTAAACTTGGCCAGCCACAGCTGAAACCACTGAGTTATAGTATTGCTATTTTGGCAGTTCAATTTCACCCCAGAAAAAATATGTCCTTTACACGACACTATTAAACTTGTCCAGTCACAGCTGGTACACCAGATTTACGGAATTTCTATTTTTACAACTGAATTTTACCGCAGAAAATAATACATCCTCACATATCAAGCTCCTCACTGGCATGTTGTTTTGCTGCTGAATATCGGAAAAGAGCGCCATGGCCGTGTAGGAAAGCCTGAAATGGCCACACACCTTCCCGGCCTGCTTGACGACGTCCTGTAAGCCTGGGTACTTATACACAAAGCATTGTACACTCAGATTCAACACATGTGGCATGAACGGCACATGTGTCAACTTTCCCAAATTCAATGCCGCCAACAGATTGCTTCCGTTGTCACACACCACTGTCGTATACGGGATGTGGAATAGCCCCCGGGTAGCTGGGGTGGTGCAGTTGATGTGGAGCATGATGCAGCAGCAGAAGAGGACTCAGCCGAGGAGGTTAGTGAAGAGGATGGAGTAGGAGGAGTAGAGGAGGTGGCAGCAGGCCTTTCTGCAAGTCGTGGCGGTGTCACCAACTCCGCTGCAGAGCCACGCATTCCATGCTTGGCAGCCGTCAGAAGGTTTACCCAATGCGCAGTGTACGTGATGTACCTGCCCTGACCGTGTGTTGCAGAACAGTTTTCAGTGGTCAGATGGACTCTTGCTCTAACAATGTGTGCCAGACATGCCATTACTTTCTTTTCCACAATAGAGTACAGGTTGGGGATAGCCTTTTGCGAAAAAAATTTTGGGCCGGGTACCTTACACTGCGGTGTCCCAATAGCTACAAATTTTTTGAAGGCCTCAGACTCCACCAGCTTGTTAGGTAAATGCTGGTGGGCTAAGAGTTCCGAAAAGCCAGCTGTCAGATGCCGGGCAAGGGGGTGACTCTGTGACATTGGCTTCTTATGCTTAAACATTTCCTTGACAGACACCTGACTGTGGGCAGATGAGCAGGAACTTCTGAAGGTGAGAGGCGGAGTGGCAAGTGGTTGAGGGGCAAGGAGGACAGCAGTGGTTAACGTGGCTGAAGATGCTGGACCAGGAGGAGGATGGTGGCTTTGAGTTTGTGTGCTGCTTGTACTCATGTGTTGATCCCATAGGCGTTTGTGATCATGTGCCTTCGCAAAGCAGTTGTACCTAGGTGGGTGTTGGACTTCTTTTGGCGCAGGTTGCAAATTGCATCGCTGTTATCAGAGGCAGACACACAAAAAAATTGCCACACTGCTGAGCTTTGCAATGACGGCATTCTGGTGGTGGCAACAGCATGCGTTGATTGGCGTGCTGTCTGGCTGACCTCGGGTGCCGATACATGCTGTCTTACTGTGCCACTAGCTCCTTGCGACGACCTCCCCTGCTTCCAACTTGTCTCCTGCTCCTCTCTGTCTCCCCATCTGAACTTTCCCCTGTTCTTCTTTTCGAGCAGGCACCCACGTGACATCCACAGACACATCGTCATCATCAACCGCTTAACTTGTATCTGACAACTCAGCAAAGGAAGCAGCAGCGGGTACAACATCATCATCATCATCACACTGTACGTCCGTGTGTGTAATGCTGCCTGACTGAGACATATCCCTGTTATCTACATCCTCTGGCAATAATGGTTGGGCATCACTCATTTCTTCCAACTGATGTTTAAATAAGTCCTCTGACTGATCAAGTGAAGCGGCTGTGGTGCTAGTGTTGGTGGTGGCGGCGGCAGGAGAGTGTTAATTTGAGAGGTGCCCGAAGCTGAGCTGGAGGAGGATAGTGCGTCAAGGTTCCAAGCGGAAGCTGTAGAAGATTGGGTGTCCTTTGTAAGCCAGTCAACTATGTCCTCAGAATTTTTCGAGTTCAGGTACGTGGACTCTGGGCATTATTCTAGGGCCAAAGGAAATCACAGAACAAAGACGGCCCCTGCAGGGTGGCCTGCCTCTGCCTGTCATTTTATTTTAGATTAGTGACTATGCGTGCAAGGTAATGTGCCACCCGGCATGAGTGAGTGGGCACTGGCAGTGGGCACACTACAGTCAGTGGAAGTGGGCCTGACACACACTGGCAGGCAACTAACCTTAGATTATAGGGTAAAAATTAAATTCCTTATTTATCGGCAAGCTACTGTGCCACCCGGTATGAGTGGTGGGCACTGGCAGTGGGCCCACTACAGTCTGTGGGCCTGACACACACTGGCAGCAATGAAGCGAAGAATCCCAGCAGACGTGACTTAATGCTCATCAAGAATTTATTGCAAAGTAACAATATGTCCCATATTCCAGGATGCGTTTGGCTAACCAGCCTTTTTCAACAGGTAAGTATCCATTGCAATGCACAGGTATTTATACACACATAAATGCATGAGGATAGGGAACCTCCCTATGACGTCAAATGCCCACATGGGGCGGTACACTCGAAGCCAAGTAACATAGAATATCCATAATCAGATAACAGCACAAGAATTGTATCAGAACATATATAAATACCATCTCAGCAGAGCAATCCTTCATTGGGTAGTAGATGTCTAAAAGACAATAATATATAAATAAATTAAATGTCCAATAATTAACAGAAGTTGTGCATCAGTTAACAAAAATACAATAAAGTCTTAGATGTGCATAATTTCATAGTCTCTATTGAGAACCCTTGGGTATAAGGTATCCAGGGTATGGATCAAGTAAGCCTCCCGACGTAATTGTAATTTCTTGATGTCACCTCCCCTTCTGGGTCTGGTGACTCGTTCTATTACCTGGAATTTCAATTGGGCAATGTTATGTTTAAATTTTTCAAAGTGGATGGTAATTGGTAACATCAAGTTCTTAGTCCTGATAAAGGACTTGTGCTTTCCAATGCGATCTCTGATAGTCTGCATTGTTTCCTCAATATATAGTAACCCACATGGACATTTTATTACATATATCACATTTGTAGATTCACAGGTGAAGAAACCGTCCACCGGGTATGTACGTCCAGTATGTGGGTGATAGATATTGGGTCCTTTAATGATATTAGAGCACTGGAAGCAGTGTAGACAAGGAAAAGTACCTTTCCATTGTGTAGCAAGTACACTCTGTTTTAGGGCTCCTTTGGTGCTCCCCAGATCTGCACGTACTAGTTTATCCCTGTAACTTTTTTTTTGTTTTACAAATAACTGGGGGATTGTTAAATTCATCAATCTGGGGATACGCTTTTCTCAACAAGTGCCAGTGCTTCCTCACAATATTGTCTAATTTATGATTAAAAGGATGGTATTTATGAATCAATGCCACTCTTGTTTTTTTTCCTTTCAGATTTACAAGGGTTATTTAAATCGCTAAGGGTTTTTGTTAGAACTGATGAGGGATACCCTCTTTCTTCAAACCTCTTAGTCATTTCATCAATTCTAAGTCACTGTGTGAAGGGGTCAGAGACTATCCATCTCACCCTCTGGTACTGGGATTTAGGGATTGCCCTTTTCAGGGAGGGTTGGTGAGCACTGGTAAAGTGGAGGATACTGTTCCTGTCTGTCTCCTTTCTAAATAGGTCAGTAGAAAGGTTACCATTTGGGTCCCTGATTACCCTTGTATCAAGAAAACTCACTGTGTGATCATCACAGGTTAATGTAAATTGCAAATCAATGCACGCATGGTTCAGATGTGAGAGAAAAGACTCAAGGGTCTCATGTGGCCCTGCCCATATGCAAAAAATGTCATCGATAAATCTTTTCCACAATAGAATGTGGTTACAGTGCCACTCAGTGTTGTATACAAATGCATCCACAAATTTCGACATAAATACATTTGCATAGGTTGGGGCCACATTCGATCCCCCGCCTCTGCAGATAATAGGCATCTTCAAACATAAAATAGTTTTCATACAAGACAAGGTGAAGAAGTTGTACAAAAAATTGACATTCAATAAAGGAATAATCACTTTTTTCTAGAAATAACTTAACTGCCTGTATACCTCTACTGTGATCAATGGAGGTATATAAGCTTACAACGTCAATCATCACCAAAAGACTGTCTGGTGGAATAGATCCTAATTGGGCTATAGTGCTGAGAAAATGTTGCGTATCTGCTAAAAAGGATGGAATGTCTATTATAAGGGGTGTGAGTACCTTCGCTAGTACTATTGCCAATGGTGATAAAATTGATCCCACTGAAGCCTCGATCAGGCGTCCTGGGGGGTCAACAAAGGTTTTATGGACCTTAGGGAGCACATAAAAAAACGGTGTTATTGGTGTATGGTCAATCAAAAAGGTATGCATATTTTTATCAAAGATCCTTGATGTGGCAAAGTGATCAACAGTCTTCAGGATTTTTTCTTTAATACGAAATGTCGGATGCCCAGTCAAAAGTTCATATGTTATTATCTGAGAGCTGCCGCTTAATTTCTGCTACATATTTCGTTCTGTCCATGAGGACAATAACACCCCCTTTGTCCGCTGGTTTCAGGACTAGATTTTTATCATCCATTAAAGATTGGATAGCTATCCTTTCTTGTGGTGTCACATTCTGCGTGAATCGTAGTTCACCTCTCTTAATCTCGTCTATATGTTTATTAACCACTTGCCGCCACGCTAACGCCGATGGGCGTCAGCGCGGCGGCTCTCTCAGGTCTCACTGCCGCCTATCGGCGTCATCTCGTGAGACCCGAGATTTCACATGAACGCGCGCGCGTTCACTGTGACGCACTGAAGAGAAGTGAAACTACAGCCTGCCAGCCGCGATCATTGGCTGGCAGGCTGTAATTTTTTTAATCGCCCTATGAAAATCAGATATCAGACGCTATTTACAAAATAGCGTCTGATATAAGTCCTGCTTGGTCCTCTGGTGATCCCTTTTGCTGGATCCACCACCAGAGGACACAAGCAGCTCAGTAAGTACACCAAATCACCACACATACATTACATACCCCCCTCTGTCAGTTATTAACCCTTAGTAGCCCCTTAGTAGCCACTGATTACCCATATAAACCCCTGATCACCCTCTGTCACCCCCTGTCATAGATCACCCCCTATAAGGGTCCCTAATCACCGTCAGGTAGTTAGCTACTTGTTAGGTAGTTAGCGCCCAGCCCACCGCACCGCACAGTCACTTATTAGTCGCTGATTAGCGTCATCACTGTCGCTTATCAGCACTAATACTAATATAGTATCTGTAAGTGATCAAGACTGATCGCAATCAGATCTATATCAGTAGGGTCACTTTAGGCTCTATAAAAAACGCATTGTTCGCCTGATCAGGCCTGATCTTGTGCGCACACTTGCGTTCAGTCCGCCCACCGCAGTGACAGAAATTTTTTTTTTCTGATCACTGCAAAAACACAGTAAAATCGCTGCACCGCTATAAAAGATCACTTTTGAGTTATTGGATCTTTATTAGCGATCGCAGCGTTACTCACAAGCACTCCCTTTTACTAGGTAGGTGTGCTCTTTTTCCTGGGTAGTCTCAGAGGAATACCCCTAAATTTAGTTACTCCAAAATGGCAAAAAGGGGTATTCCGCTGAAGAGGCCTACAGGATTCTGGCCGTGATGGATGAAAGCGATGGGGACGCTTCACCCGCTGAATCCAGTGGTTCAGAATATGAACCTGTAGACAGCAGTGGCACTCTAACCGCTAGCGAAGATGACGAGGTTGAGGTCCAGGCTACGGTCAGGCGTACCCGACCCCATGTCAGTGTTTCGCATATCCCGCGTGATGAGCCTCATATGCAGCAGAGTGGTGCTAGCGCTGACCTTTTTGATGGTGCGGCATACACCGGCAGCGCAGCACATCCTGGACCTTCTACCAGCACTGCCGTATTCCCTGGTGAAGTGGCGAGCACCAGAAGGGCAGTTGCTGGTACGGTGGCACGTGCACTAACTCCCCCGTCGCAGCCACCGCGTTCTCAGGCCCGTAGACCCCTTAGTCTCCCAGAGGTGCTGGCAAACCCTAATTGGCAATCCCCTCTTTCCGCCGCATCCGTATTGCCCCCTTTCACCGCCCAGTCAGGAGTTCGCATGGAGACAGCCAATTTTGGATCGGCCCTTGAATTTTTTTTAGCTTTTCTTCACCGCGGATCTCTACGACTTAGTTGTGGCAGAAACCAACCGATACGCCACACAATATATAACCGCCAATCCGGAAAGCTTCTATGCCCAGCCTTTCCGGTGGAAACCAGTCACCCTTTCCGAATTTAAAACATTTTTGGGCCTTACCCTCAGCATGGGCATAACTAAAAAAAATGTATTGCGGTCATATTGGTCTAAAGACCCAATACATTACATGCCCATGTACTCTGCTGCAATGTCCAGGGCACGGTTTGAGGTTATCATGCGCTTTATGCATTTCACTGACAATGAAACCTGTCATCCAAGAGGCCACGCTGCTTATGACCGGCTCCATAAAATTCGGCCCCTCATAGACCATTTGTCATCTAAATTTGCAGATGCGTATACCCCCAGTCAGAACATCTGCATAGACGAGTCCCTCGTACAATTCACCGGGCGCCTTGGCATCAAACAGTACATCCCCAGCAAGCGCGCCGGTACGGGGTCAAATTGTATAAGCTCTGTGAAAGGGCCACAGGCTATACATATCGTTTTAGGGTCTATGAGGAAAAGACTCAAAACTGGAGCCGGTCGGATGCCCTGACTACCTGGGGTGCAGTGGCAAGATTGTCTGGGACTTGGTGTCACCCTTAGTCTGCAAGGGGTACCACTTATACGTGGACAATTTTTACACAAGTGTGGCCCTCTTTCGGCACTTACATCTAGTCGGAATCCAATGCTGTGGCACCGCTGCGGCCTAGTCGCCGGGGCTTCCCCAACGGCTCATTAATACCCGACTTGCACGGGGGGAGAGGGCTGCCTTGTGTGACCAAGAACTGCTCGCGGTGAAGTGGCGGGACAAGAGGGACGTTTACCTTCTGTCCACCATTCACGCAGACACGACTGTCCAAATAGAACGTGCGACAGGAGTCATTGAAAAGCCCCTCTCAGTCCACGATTATAATCTCCACATGGGAGGGGTGGACTTCAATGACCAAATGTTGGCTCCATATTTAGTTTCCCGATGCACCAGACGCTGGTATAAAAAGGTGTCTGTATATTTGATTCAATTGGCCATATATAACAGTTACGTTCTCTACAGTAAGGCTGGGAGAACGGGATCCTTCCTTAAATTCCAGGAAGAGATCATTTCGGAACTCCTGTATCCAGGAGGTTCTGTGCCCCAAGTCCCCGATGTAGTGAGCCGGCTACATGAGAGACACTTCCCCAGTGTCTTCCCTGGTACCCCAAGCCACCGTTCCCCAAGAAAAAGATGTCGTGTCTGTAGCAGGAGTGGACTAAGGCGTGACACCACAGTTTTTTGTCCTGACTGTCCTGACCAGCCTGCCCTATGCATAGTATGTATCACACCCAGGTACATTATTAGCATAGGGATTGCAAGACACAGGCCAGGCACACAAGAGTCTTAGGGCCCTTGCACACGAGCGTTGCTCACGCATGGTGATCGCAAAGGAGCGCCCGTCCTGACTTCTCCCGCACAGACGGGGTCGCATAGCATCATATTGATTTATGATGCTATGTAACCCTTACAGTTCTGGAATGCATTGGATAGCACTGGCATACTGCTGCTGCCAGTGCTATCCAATGCATTCCAGAACTGTAGAGGTTACATAGCATCATAAATCAATATGATGCTATGCGACCTCGTCTGTGCGGGAGAAGTCAGGCCAGACGCTACTCTGCGATCACCATGCGTGAGCTAACGCTCAGTGCAAGGGCCCTTAGGGCCCTTTCACACAGAGCTGCTGCAAACCTCTCCTTTCTCCTGGGACAAAGTGCATAATGTACTTCGCCACAGCTCTGGGTGATTTGTGCTTTGCACATTGTCCCACGGGGAAGGAGAGGTTTATCCTCTAAGGCCTCATGCACACGGCCGTGGAACACGCCGTGCATGGACCGTGGTATCCTGGCCTGGCATCCATCTGACAGCAGGAGCGCACGCCGTCATAGCAACCAGTGACGCCGTGCGCTCCTGCTGTCAGATGGCTGCCAGGCCGAGATACAACGGTCCATGCACGGCCGTGTTTCACGGCCGTGTGCATGAGGCCTTAAGGTAAAAAACAAAACAAAAAAAAAGAATTCACAGGTAAGCAAAAAAGTTCAAGTTATGTTTCAAATGTTTAAGTTAACGTTCGGTTTCTAATGTTCTATAAAGTTAATGTTAATAAAATTATTGCGCCATTTTAGAAAGAAGACACCCCAAGGTATTCTGTGAGGGGTATGGTGAGTTCATGTAAAAGTTTATTTTTTGTCACAAGTTAGTGGAATATAAGACTTTGTAAAAAAAAAAAAAAAAAAATTCCATTTCCGCTAACTTGTGCCAAAAAATAAAAACTTCCATGAACTCACTATGCCCCTCAGCGAATACCTTAGGGTGTCTACTTTCCGAAATGGGGTCACTTGTGTGGTATTTATACTGTCCTGGCATATTAGGGGCCCCTAAATGTCAGAAGCAGTTTGGAATCCAAATGCATAAAAAATGTCCTGTGAAATCCTAAAGGAACTCGTTGGAATTTACTCAGGAGAAGTAGGGCAATGTGTTTTGGGGTGTATTTTTACATATACCCATGCTGGGTGAGAGAAAAATCTCTGTAAATGGACAACTTTGTATAAAAAAATGGAAAAAGTTGTCATTTGCAGAGATATTTTTTACACCCAGCATGGGTATATGTAAAAATACACCACAAAACACATTGCCCTACTTCTCCTGAGTACGGCGATACCACATGTGTGCCACTTTTTGCAGCCAAGATGCGCAAAGGGCCCTAAATCCAATGAGTACCTTTAGGATTTCACAGGACATTTTTACGCATTTGGATTCCAAACTGCTTCTGAGTTTAGGGGCCCCTAATATGCCAGGACAGTATAAATACCCACAAGTGACCCCATTTTAGAAAGAAGACACCCCAAGGTATTCCGTGAGGGGTATGGTTGGTGAGTTCATGTAAAAGTTTATTTTTGTCACAAGTTAGTGAAATATGAGACTTTGTAAAAAAAAAAAAAATCAATTTCCGCTAACTTGTGCCAAAAATAAAACTTCCATGAACTCACTATGCCCCTCAGTGAATACCTTAGGGTGTCTACTTTCCGAAATGGGGTCACTTGTGTGGTATTTATACTGCCCTGGCATTTTAGGGGCCCTTAAAGCAGAGAAGTAGTTTGGAATCCAAATGCGTAAAATGCCCTGTGAAATCCTAATGGTATTCATTGGATTTAGGGCCCCTTGTGCACCTTGGCTGCACAAAGTGTCACACATGTGGTATCACCGTACTCAGGAGAAGTAGGGCAATGTGTTTGGGGTGTATTTTTACATATACCCATGCTGGGTGAGAGAAATATCTCTGTAAATGGACAACTTTGTATAAAAAAATGGAAAAAGTTGTCATTTACAGAGATATTTTTCACACCCAGCATGGGTATATGTAAAAATACACCCCAAAACACATTGCCCTACTTCTCCTGAGTACGGCGATACCACATGTGTGCCACTTTTTTGCATCCAAGATGCGCAAAGGGGCCCTAAATCCAATGAGTACCTTTAGGATTTCACAGGACATTTTTACGCATTTGGATTCCAAACTGCTTCTGACAATTAGGGGCCCCTAAAATGCCAGGGCAGTAAAAATACCCCACAAGTGACCCCATTCCGGAAAGTAGACACCCTAAGGTATTCGCTGATGGGCATAGTGAGTTCATGGAAGTTTTTATTTTTTGTCACAAGTTAGCGAAAAATGGGCATTGTAGTACGTCAGGAAACAGGACAGGCGCTCAGAAAGTCAAATTGCGGAAATTCACTTTTTTGCACCATAGTTTGTAAACGCTATAACTTTTACCCAAACAAATAAATATACACTTATAGATTTTTTTTATCAAAGACATGTAGAACAATACATTTAGTGAAAAATGTATAGAGAAATGTAGTTTTATTTGGCAAATTTTTCAACAGAAAGTGAAAAATGTCATTTTTTTAAAAAAAATTTCGCCTAAAAAAGTAAAATATCAAAAAAAGTAAAAATGTCAGCAAGAATGAAATAGCACCAAATGAAAGCTCTATTACTGAGAAGAAAAGGAGGTAAAATTCATTTGGGTGGTAAGTTGTATGACCGAGCAATAAACGGTGAAAGTAGTGTAGTGCGGATTTGTAAAAAAGGGCCTGGTCACTAGGGGGGTATAAACCTGTGGTCTTCAAGTGGTTAATGTCTCTGGTGACCAATTGTACATAAGTTTCAATTGGATGGCATAATTTAGGGGGCATAAACCTGCTAGTATTCTTCAAACCTAGATCTGCCAGGCATAAGCCGCTAGATCTCTCTCCACCATCCGATCCTAAAGTTCTGTTTCCTGAGTCGGAGAAATGTGCTTTGAGTCGCAGCTTGCGGAAAAATTGATTTAAATCGACATCATATTGAAATGTATTAAAGTTAGTAAATGGACCAAACGAGAGTCCTTTCTGGAGGGCAGTCATTTGTACAGGGTTCAGGATTTTAGAGGAAAGGTTGATCACAAGCGATTGATTCTTACCTGGGAGCTGGTTTGAATCACTTGGCTCGGTCCCAGTGTTGCCGTGGTGTTTGTGGTGTTTGCGTCCTGCGCGCCTCCTCCTCCTGGTGGACGCTGACTGCCTCTCCATAAAAAAGTAGTACGGGTGTCTTGCGGTCCCGCGGATTCGCTTCTGGAGCTGGAGGTGAAGGATCCGGGTCTTGCAGACCTTCTGTAACCTGGCTTCTGACGCCATGAGAGATCTTGCCATTTGTATACCCGGCTTAGGTGATAGTCTTCACTATCACGTAAGAACTTGGATCTTTTCTTTTCCTCCGTTTCTCTCCTGTAGGTGGAGAAATAGGTATCCACGGACTCCTTCAATTTACCAAACTCTTTAGAGGTTAAAGAATCTCTGAGCTGCTGTTCAGTTGCTGAGATCTGTGTCTGTAATTCAGTCACCGCCGTATGTATGCGATTAATTGGAAGTAAAATAAGGTCATATGAACATTTGTTGATGATTTTCTCAAAATCTCTACTATATTCAGGATCGTTAGGAAAAAATTTAGGGCGTAAGTGTACTCTTAGGCCTCTTGGGATCCTTTTGACTTTAAAATACTCTGCCAGAGTAGTCGCATGTAGTTCATACGAGGTGAGTCTTCTTCGTTCGCGTTCCCAGTGCCGCTTCTGAAATTCGCTTGTAGATATGTTCAGAAATTCTGATGTGGATGTCACTTAGGAAAGTATCCTCTCAGCATGGGCATCTGCAAAGCTGTGATGATCACACAGTGAGTTTTCTTGATACAAGGGTAATCAAGGACCCAAATGGTAACCTTTCTACTGACCTATTTAGAAAGGAGACAGACAGGAACAGTATCCTCCACTTTACCAGTGCTCACCCACACAGGGACTTAGAATTGATGAAATGACCAAGAGGTTTGAAGAAAGAGGGTATCCCTCATCAGTTCTAACAAAAACCTTGAGCTATTTAAATAACCCTTGTAAATCTGAAAAGGAAAAAACCACAAGAGTGGCATTGATTCATAAATACCATCCTTTTAATCATAAATTAGACAATATTGTGAGGAAGCACTGGCACTTGTTGAGAAAAGCGTATCCCCAGATTGATGAATTTAAAAATCCCCCACTTATTTGTAACAAAAAAAAAAAAAAAGTTACAGGGATAAACTAGTACGTGCAGATCTGGGGAGCACCAAAGGAGCCCTAAAACAGAGTGTACTTGCTATACAATGGAAAGGTACTTTTCCTTGTCTGCACTGCTTCCAGTGCTCTAATATAATTAAAGGACCCAATATCTATCACCCACATACTGGACGTACATACCCGGTGGACGGTTTCTTCACCTGTGAATCTACAAATGTGATATATCTAATAAAATGTCCATGTGGGTTACTATATATTGGGGAAAAAATGCAGACTATCAGAGATCGCATTGGAAAGCACAAGTCCACTATAAGGACTAAGAACTTGATGTTACCAATTACCTTCCACTTTGAAAAATTTAAACATACCATTGCCCAATTGAAATTCCAGGTAATAGAACAAGTCACCAGACCCAAAAATTAAATGCCTTTTTTTTATGCAAAGTCCTGTGCCACACGGCATGAGTGGTGGGCACACTACAGTCTGTGGGCCTGCAGCCTCTCACACACGGGCAGGCCAGGCAACTGCAATATATATGGAGAAAAAATAAATAAAAGCAGACTAATGTAGCAGCCCTAAAAAGGGCTTTTTGAGGTGCTGTGACGCTGTCCTTACTGCAGATGAGTCTGTGGACACAGAACACTGGCCTAGCTAACGCTTTCCCTAAAAATTCATCACCAGCACAGCAGCAGCTGCACTCTCCCTGCTCTCACTAACACACTGCAGCTTCAGACTGAATCTAAAAGGGCTGCTGTTTTTATAAGAGGTGGGAGGGTGTGGGAGGGATGGTGCTGATTGGCTGGAATGTGTCTGCTGACTGTGAGGTACAGGGTCAAAGTTTGCTCAATGATGATGTATAGGGGACGGACCGAACATCGCATATGTTCGCCCGCCGCGGCGAACGCGTACAAGCTATGTTCGCCGGCGAATAGTTCGGGACATCACTAGTCTGGACACGCTGTGTTTCATGTATTTTTTCTTTATGTTTGATTGATGTTTATTAAATCTGTTTTGTAGTGTTTGAATTGTGCGGCCAACGTACCGTAGTTGGCACAGATATTCCTAGAGATATATGATATGGGTAGATTCACAAGTGAGGTTGCTCAGAATGGGAAAGGATTCTCTACTTCTACGGCTTCAAAAAGTAGATTTTTGACAGATGATTGGGCAGCATAAAAACCTTTTGTGACCACATTTTGAATTGCCTTTATGGGTTAGGGAAACATGGTTCTCAGTATGGTTTTATACTGGACTTAGTTCACTGGGTGCGAGAATATTCTTTAGAGTACGTGCTCTTCTATTTGTTAGTTTAGGAAATTCAGGGATAATTTGACTAAGGATGGGGACTCTTTTTAAAATATGCCAGTGTTTTTCTAGGATTGTTTTAATGGACATATGGTTTTGGTTATAGGTCGTAATGAAATTATAACCATATTTATCACTATTGATGTCTTTTTCCTGTTTTTTCGCTGGAGCCAGGCATTCGTCTTGGGTCATATAGGTTGTATTATTATTATGTATACCCTCAGATTCATTTTTATTCTTATCATATTATGATTTTTATTTATATCCATATTCTATATGTTCTATAATTTATTCTATTTGATTGGATTCTGTTACTCCTAATCCTAATCTCATATGTATGCAGCCTTGGGGGTGTTGCTAATCGACCTACTTTGTAATGGTGACATCTATTATATTAGCACCTTTGTCCACTCCAACTAACTAATAGCACACTCTATCCTTATAGTCGTTACCCATCTGATAACTATATAAACACAGCGTGCTTCTAGAACACAAGCACTGCTGTTCCTTCCACATAGGCATCTTGGTTTCCATGGCCACTGGTCATATGATCGTAAAGCTTGCAAATACGTGACCGCCTTGTCTCCCAGCGCTGAAAGCTTATTCAGCACATGCGCCAACACAGTGATGTCGGACTAACGTCAAGACACCCCGCCCCCAACACGTGACCAATCACATGACCAAAAAATAGCGGTCATGTGACCCCCACACTGATAAACTTATATGACTTTGAGGAGCAACACACACTGAGACCCTGCCTACATCACTTGAGTAGTCGTGTGATCGAGCGAAAAGCGGTCATGTGACCTCCTCCTCACCTAGGCCTTCTAGTTTCGCCACTCCAATGATTATAAATTACACTAGCTTCATAACTAACGATGCATAAACAGATTGTGCATCTCGAAATAGAGTATGTAGGAATATTTTAATGAAAAATAAAATCGTATTGTGTATGCATTATCTTTACTATACCTGGAGTTAGCCCCTCCCATTTGTGGGCGGACTTACTGGTAATTTGTTTTTGGCGGTCTTTTAAGTGTATTTATATGTGTTTATCACCAATTTTCTCTATTACCTAAAAACCTGATGAAGGGGACTTTTTGAGCCCCGAAAAGCGTTGTTTGTATATAAAAATAAAGAATAACTGATCTTCAAGGACCGGCTATCCCAGTGATTTTGCGCCTGACCATAACACCTTTTTCCTATAAGCATCCTTTGGGGGATTGGGCCTCCGATTCCAAAGAAATTCATTCTGCGGCTGCAGTCCTGGTAGAAAGGGTCCATAATCCTAAAAAGCCTACAGTAGGGTTGTGCCTATTTATATCAAAACCTCAAAAGGTGAGCACCTTTTTCCTTTAATTATCCAATATACAATTGCGTTGGACATACTACCCTATTGTGTCCCCCCACCCCTCCTCTTGTCTTCATTCCCCTCGTGACTGAGTGTAATCTAGATACGCCCGCGATCCCAAGACCACTATTCCTGGATTCTCCAGACTGAGGGTGCAGCACATAGGATCCATCACACAAGCTCCTCCAAAAAGAAGCATTATGGAATACACCTTGAATAGGATGGAACAACGAGAACGTCTGATCTTTCAGTGTACAAGGAACACCACAGAAATGTGAATCGAGAAACAAACGCAAGTATTGATGAGAAATCTCTATTAACTTTATTCCACAAACTTGAAAAACTTATGATCGATGAAATATAACATCAATTAGATGCAAAATTTCCTTGAAATCTATCTACAGGAACATATTGTCCCACGTGGTCTCAGACTACGTTTTGAGAACTCTTTTAAAGATGATGCTGACTTTTGTAATGAATGGGACAGTTTCCTACTTGAATGTGGAAATCACTAGATTAATTTAAAAAAGGCGGTCACTCTTTTTGGAATGCGAGAAAAAAAATTCTGAATGCCATAGCGAACTATCCAAATATAGATCACATACTGCCTTTACTAAATTTGACCGCCTCATCAAATCTAGAGTTCTATCAGTCGAAAAAGACACACTGAACAGAAAAAGTAGAAAACTTAACAGAGACAGACTAGATTTTGCCACAAATAATATCAAATTCTGGCAAAAAACAGACTTCTCGTGGCCAACAACAGGAGACCAGAACAATTTAGAGCCAACTGCTATAGAAAATCACAGTACACCCAGTTTTATCACACATCCAAATGGTCACAGTACGGCCCGAAAACCAGCTACCACCGTTCAATAAGCACCACCAAAAATACAGCAAACCTTGGGTATCATATTCAAATCAAAACAGATCTAACCAATACAGAGGACAACGTAGACATCACATACCCAAACACATTAGAACACCGGTCAGTAACAAATTGACGAAAGACATAAACCAGCAACAACAAATTACTCAGACCACCTACAGTGGCTTTCATACACCCACCTCCAGACCTGTTCACAACACCAATGTGCACAACAAGGACAACAACACACATCAGTTGGAGTCCCCCATACTTGAATTTCAGACTACAATACTCACCCCAGGTGGACTCCTGGCACCGCCAACACCAATGCAACACTAAAATTGGCCTCTCCGTCATCCATTTTTTCAAACGAAATTCTAAACACATGCGGTCCCTTGAATTTACCCCCGATACATTTTTCCACCCACCTAGATTCCAATTTTTCCGTCATATCTAGCTCAACCACCCCCACAAATTCTTCTGAATTGGAGGCTGATTCACTACTCACCATCCATATGTGTCCATCTCCAACTGGCGCCCCTGACCTGGCCATTCTGGAGATTTTTTAATCTGGTTCTTTCAGAGGCCTGCAACATCGCATGCGACAATATACCCAGCACCACATCTAGCATAAATCACCCACTCTCACATACCAACTATTACAATAGTGTGCCAGCTGAAGACCCCTCTATTACAGGCCCCTCAACATCCATCATATCTTTTTTAGCCCTACCCCCAATTATACACCCCACAGCTATTTACCCAATCTTAAAAAGTCTGAAAACCACAACGATCACCGATTTTTTTCACCCACAAGGCTACAAATCAGTAAAACGAAAAAAATCGAGAAGAGGCTGCAGAGCAGGGAAATGCAAAAAGAAGGATCGCAACTCCGCACAATTAATGACAACCCCTAATCAAGACGATCTGTCCCACTCTTGTGGTATTTTCAATCTGTCCACCTATTCATTAACAACAGCAGAGATATCACTACTGTCTAAGGGATTATCCTTCTGTCCCACCAGCAAAATAAAGGAATTTGATCTCTTCCTAGATTTAAATCGCCATATCAAAAAACTCACTTTAAAAAGACATTTTAAAATACAGGACAATTCAGCAGGTAGATCTGCAGGGAGAAAAAAATACCACATGCATCAATGAGGACCAGATTGAAGCTATACGCTCAGGTTTAAAACCACCCTCCACTTTTTACCTTATCCACCATAAGGGCAACTTCTTAGACACTTTCTATTTTGTAGTTTCAAATGATTTTAGACAAATTAATCTAGAACCTAGCAAAAAACAAAACTTGAAACGATAGGAAAAAACAGCCCTGGAAAAGCTACAATCCAATAGCAATATTGTAATAAAAAAATGCTGATAAGGGTGGGGACATTGTCATCCAAAATCGAGAAGATTATGTGAAGGAAGCTCTGAATATTCTATTTGATAGTGTTAAAGACACTCTAATCAGAGCATTTGAGATGCACTCTGGTGCTCCAAATCAAGGTACCCCCAAGGGGTTAAAATCCACGCGTGGATGAGAGACTAGACTCTGACACATAGCTGGTCAATGCAATCTCTACCTTTATTACAAAAAGTAAAAGCAATTATACATCTTTAGAAGAGGGCGGTCCTTTCCTGAGGCTCAAGCATTATTTCATTGGTCAAAAGGAAAGAAAAGATAAGAGAAGAAGAGATAACACACTAGCATCTGCGCAGTATGCACTACTTTGGAATGTGAACTTAATGTAAACATCTAAGTGTCCGCCATCTTATAATGGCGGCTATCCTAACAACAATACTGCATACATCATATGTGACACTTCAAGGAGGTGCTTCTCTATAGGCAGTGAATAATATGTATATATATATCATCAAGCTACGTGATTGGCTTAGGCATCCCTCAAAGCAACTGTGGGGAGATAGAAGACAAACACTGCCCCCCTTCTCCTCATGGCCTTGCATAGACAGAAAGTTGAAACAGCAGAGAAGAGAGAGGGAGGCCCCTGAGATAAGAGAAGACTAAGAAGAAGTTTGTTACAAGTCGAGAAGAAAAGTTTAACCCATTAGAGTCCAAAAGATACAAACATAGAATAAAATTCACACATCTCTAACAGTCCCCCTTGAATTT